>JAULJL010000034.1:2020000-2622500 GCA_030761205.1 Fremontodendron californicum
CTAACTCTTTTAGGTTCATCATTAGGCTGATTTTTTCATGATGGCTATAAGAATCTTCTCTATTTTGGTTTCTGCTCCATCCTGATGATCTAAACCTTGGCTGCCCTCTTCCACTCTCACAACTACTACCAACTCTTCTCTTCTTAACCCTTTTCATTTTCTCCTTTATTTTTTCTTACAGGCCAGGATTTCAGGTTAGGGTTTCTCGGTGTATAAAGAGAAGTAGCTCTTTTAGAAGTTAGAACACTTTGCTTGAGATTCTCTTAAAGTAAGTGGCATAGTTTTTGTGAAGGGTGTGTTTTACTCTTCTTCGAGATCGAAAACACAACCGCGATCGCAATTTAAATCTTGTTCTGCTACCCTTTGCAATACTGCAGACATGGACTCCACTCCCTGGATGCTAGAGGAGGTATTCTTTTGATATATTTTGTTTTATTATATTCTGATCTCATTTTCTTTAAATATGTAAGTGGTTTCTTAGATCTAAATTTGAGCTTTTGACATCTAAATCTCAGAATTATGATCAGCAAGATTTGATCCTTACTAGCTTTTGTGTGAAGCGTGTGTTTTACACTTTTTCTACTGCTTATAGAAAAGGAGAAAGCTGGTGAGAGAATAATCTTTCAAAAAACCAAAGATTTGTGACTGATGAGAAGTACTTATTCGAGAATCAAACCTACCTTGCAAAACTATGCCACTTCCTTAGCATTTGTAAATGAAACATTTTGATAAACCATGAGGTTTGAGTTTAGCATTATGTAATAAAGAAACTATTTCTGGAATTCTGAGTCTGCTTTGCTACAAAGAAGGAATGATGTGATAGATGGACCTCTGATTTTAGTTTGAATCATGTGTTCTTGTCTTTTACATGATCAGCTGCTTGCAGTTTAAACCAGAAATAATCCCCATGGCATTTCTCCCTTAATAGATGCCGCAATATGAAAATAGTAAAAGAGGTTGCAGATTTGTATATATTTCAATTATATTTTTTAAAAATAATTGTATGAATAAAATGAATTATTTTTAGGTTACCAAGGTTTCACGTGTTTCATCTTAAAGACATGGCATTGAATTTAGAAGGTTCCAAAAGAGAAAACAATGCAGGAAAGTCAGAGGAAAGAAAAATAAAAAGTTGAGGTGATGATATTTGGTACTTTATAATGTCTTGATGTTAATTAATGTGCTGTACTTCGTTAGATGGTGATCTGATGGAGATGATCAGATTCAGGGAGGGGTCAACAGAGAGTATACAGAAATGAAATATAGAAAGAAAACAGGTGATTAAAAAGATGAATAGAGGTGTCCACCTGCTCGATGTACTGTATTAACATTATATTTACTTGTTCAAGTCCTGTCCAGTCCGAAATATTAGTTTCAAATTTTGTCTAAGTTCGTTCATATTTGTAAATGGATAGCTCAAACCCGTTTAGCCCGCCCATATTATTTTTTCTAATTTTTTTTAATAATATATTATTTTTTATTTAATCTTTAGTAATTTTATATTTTTTTTCTTTTATTAAGATCTTAAACATAGATAACTTAACATATTTTTTAATATTTACACTATAATATTATATATATATTTAATCTTTATATGACATAAATTAAATAATGTATATATAAAAATAAAAATAATATATTATTTAATTAGAAAACGGGCTCGGACCTTAAATATTAGAACCAAAACCCGACCAATTTTTTAAACGGACCTTATTTTTTTGTCCAAATCTATTTTTCGAGTCTAATATTTTTATTCAAGCCTTTCCAAATATAAACGGACCTTCGGACTTTGACTTATAAGCCGACCCTTAGACACGTCTAAAGATGAAGCGTCATCAACAACAGGTTACAACCGTGATGGGTCTATCTATATATATATATATATATATATTGCAAGCTGCTTTGCTTTTGTGTATGTTATGCCTCATTCTGTCACCAATTTCTGAAGCTGAGGCATACGCAACACTGAAATGCCTTTAATGGTCTGGTGTCTGGTCTGACTCTCTCTCATGTTTGCTATTATACAGTCGAGTCAGCATCAGCATTGAGGCCGTGGAGTAGTCCTCTTTTAAACTGACTGTGATTAATATATACGGACTACCCATTCTGTATCTGTTAAAGTAAGCTATATGAATTTAAATCCCATTTTTGGCTTTCTATTCAACAATCTAGTTAGGATCTAGCATATAATTGTCAGCTTAAGTAATGCGACCTGGTCATGGATCGGATCGGATCAGGTCAGATCCGATCCGTCAATCTATTTTATTGTTAAATAATATTAAAAAATTTATTTTTATTTTTATATTGATATTGATATTTATATATTTTTATAATAAAATTTAAATAAAAAATATAATTTTATTATATAAACAGTGATTCGAATCAGATTGATTCGAATAAAAAAAATTCTATTCAAATCCGACTCTTGAACAGGTCTAGGTGCAACCCCAATTACTTTGGCATCTGTTCTAGATCTCTTTTGCATTTAAAAAGCAAAATAACCAAAGAATCTTTGAAGCCACAAATCTCTTTAATGGAATCATATATATTGTTCTATCAATATTTTGTGATTATTACTAATTGAGTATGGCAATATATAATCTTTTAAAATTACTTAATCAAGACCATCGTTGTTTCCAAGCATGATGAAATATGCTTGTTTGTTTGAGAGGGTAATGTGACACTTGAACAAAATTATAGGTCATTTGTTCTTCATCATTTGTATGTTCAATTTCAAGTGAAGCATGGCTAACCTCTTTTGACTACATATATATATATATATATATATATATATAATCATGGGTTTTGTTTCTTCTAGTTAGTGCAACATTTCAACGGGCGGAGAGTTTATATATCTCAAATTCAAAATTTTCTGAGAAAAAGCATGCAATTTGAACTTAAATCCTCTCAGTTCATGGCATACATCATATAATTTGCCATATTTCTTACAAGATTTTGTTTTTTTCTCTACAATTTGCGTGGAGGATTTTTCTGGCAAATCTTCAAACATTTGCAAATCAATATGGCGAGTTTATGAGGAAAACTTTGTTTGGGTACCACGCCCATTTAAAGCTTAATCTGGCTATATCTTAAAGCTGCTCCAGTAGTGGCAATTTTAAATCATTGTCTAGAGTGCCAGCTTAATTAGTATTTTTTCTTAATTTGAGAAAGGGAAGTAAAATCTTACTGTTTTTGCTTTTTGAAACAACGAATCATACATGAATCACTACATTAAATGTTTAGATGCAAAATAACTAGTATTCTAACTATACTTATTAAGGTGAGAGTCTGTAGTTATGTTATCCGATTTATTTTTAATTTTTTAAATATTCGTGTTCGATACATATTTGAATATAGGTATATAAAAATATGATATTCTAAATATATAAATTTTTTATAAAAAAATTAAATTCATTCGTATCGAACACGTACACATATCAATATCCTCTCAAATCTAAATAACATAAGCACGTAGAAAAGTAGAGTCCGGAGTGATTAATCTAAGTAGCTAGGAACAAGAACAAGTTTGACTTGCCACGATTTCTTCTGATTTCTGAATGAATAGCCTAACTTGCCAAACATTATATTCTTTAATCTTTGCTCTTTGAGTAGGGGAAAATTAGTTAAAGAAATATAGGAGATGGTAATTGGTATTTAATTACTTTAGCAGGTAGTCTTATAAGAACAATATGGGGTTATTTCACTTCCCCTGTAAAGCCTACGTTAACGGTTTTTAACCCTCAATATCTGATTGATAGTTGATAGTCATAGTACTTGACATCTCGGCAATATATTTTTCAGCTATGTTATTCGGATTCAAATATGAGTGTCGGATATGAGTATATCCGATACGGGTATGTTTAATTTTTTTTTTAAATTTGTTCATGTATTTAAATTTTTTTTGAAGAGTCATATCTTTATATCCATGTTCAAAAATATATATATATATGTCAAAAAAAATAAAAAATCGGAACAAATAGCTTGTCAGGAATGCTTGCAAGCAATGGCAGTGTTAGTCCAAATAAAACGCCCTAGAAATAAGAAACATGGAAAAAGAAGAGGACGTGTAAAGACGAAGCAAATTAAATCGTGGCCCCAGCCGTATATGATTGAAGAATTATTGATCTTGTGCTGCAAGCAAGGGAACAATGCAAATTTTCCTATTGCCCCCTGCCTGCAAAAATAGTATACTTTTTTTTGCAGAATTTGAAGGGGGCCGTCGTTTGTCTGTCTTGGAGAAACACCAGGAATTAATACATGTGTGCAGCTTTTGCAGCATCTATGTACTGTAAACTAATGATTTTATTTATCCTACCAAAAGAAGAAGAAAAAACAGCCAAGGAGTTCAAGTACAGTTCATTTAAAATGGCCATGACCACATTCAGAGCTCTTGTCTTGTCGTGTCTGACTCTGGGACTGGTGATCACATAATTCACACTATATTATGTAAAAATTTGTATAAAATTATATATATATATAAGAACTTTTTAAAGAAAATTGTATTTTTTTTAAGAGAATGTAGTTTTAAATTAGTGATAGTTTTGTAAGAGAATGTTAATTTTTTAAGAGAATAATAGTTTTTTTTTTTATTTTAAGAAAGTGATAATTTAAAAAATATATTATATTAAAAATTGAAAGACATAAATACCTTTATAATATTATTACTTAATTTATTAAATATTTAGTTTTTTAATAAAATGAGTGACTGAGTTGGTGTCACTTGATTGAGTGACACTAATTCAGTCATTTCTTTTATAATAGTATAGATTAACATGAAAATATTATATGTTTTTTTAATAAAAAAAAGCGTAAATTGAGGTTGGAGAAAAAAATTATAAATTTGAATTTCAAATTTATTGAATATTATTTTTTAAGGTTAATTTAATATTGATGTTGGAAAAAGTTTCGGTTAGAAAAAATTTGGGCTTGAAAAAATATGATAAAAAAATGTGGTTTAAAATCTTTTAAGTGTTTGAAATTGCTGTGAAAAAATGTTGTGAGAAATTGAAATGTAAAAAAAAATATATATGTTTAAAGTAATTAAAAATTTAGAGATGTGAGAATAATAAAATTATTTTATTCAATCAGTTTTCAAAGTCCAAAAGTTTCATTTTCTTGATTTTTTAATTTGAATTATCAAATCATGATTTTAACCACTAAATCTAAAAATTTTTACCCGTTTAGTATTGCGTTTGCAGTGAAACACAACTTTTGACCTCAAAAGCTGTGTCAATAACAATACTAAAAAAATTTAAAAGTGATTACATGAATCAATTGAGTTAAATTTGGGTTTAATATTATCTCTTTTTGATGTATTAAATCTCATATTTTTATTTCACAAAACACGTCTTACAAATTTATGGTATATGATGAATATTTAAATATTCAACCAAATTCTAATACAAAATCCATGTAAAAATCAGAATTTTTACCATTTAAAACCACGACACTTCAAGTTTAAAACATTGAAATTTCTCATCATGTTTCAAGCATTTCACCAATATCTTTATGAATCCACAATCACACCAATCAAATTAAATAAATATAAAATCATTAAGTATTGAATATTTGAAACAAGAGGAGGGATTCACTTATACTAATATAACACTAGATTAGTTTTACACACTTTTGTAACTTTTTATAAGATTTATATTTTAATAAACTGATCGTTGGATTTAACAATATAATTGTACTCGTCGTGCACGTAAAGTTTCGAATCGATCCGATATCTCTATCGAGAATACTATCTTTTTCACTATATATTTAACGGTTAAAATTTTTTTAGATCAAACAAATAGTTAGACATTTTTAATTTACTCGAAAGTCGATGTATATGATCTATGTGAATAGAACATGAAATACGACGATTGGATTAAACAAATATAAATTATATAAAAAATTATGAATATATGTAAAAATAATTTAATTTTAAACTAGTATAAATGAATTTCTACTTTAGAAACAATGTTGAACTATTTAAAATTTCTTGAACAGGCTGACACTAAACGAGGGCCTGTTTGTTAAAAAAAGGGTTAAATTATGTCTTCTAGCTACCATGTAAATTTTAGTATATCTTCCATTAAAGGTATTTGTGTTTTGGGTCATTTTTTATATTGTTATCGAGTACCTTAATGGGCTAAATATTTTTATAGGGCCCAGTCCTACTCACATTCAAAAGTTGTGTAGTCCCCACTCCAAAACGCCTAAGGGTGAGTGGAAGAATTATTTTAAAAGACGTTTAAGTCAATGTTGAAAAAATCAGATTGAAGATCGAATCAATCAAATTTTTGATTTTTGATTTAACCGGTTCAATTAGTTGAATCGGCCGATTTGATAAAAATGATTATATATATATAAATAGTTTTAATGTTAAATAAGTAATAAATATAATAAATAATTAATAAAAATATGTATTTGACTTAGTGATATGACTTTTATTTTGAAATCAAGAGGTTAAGGATTCAAATCTCACCAGTTGTAAAAAAAAAAAAAACAATATTTTACCGGTAAAACCGATTCAAGAAAAATCCGATTTTATGTATAGTAACGAATTGAATGGACCATCAATTTTTAATATGGTCGATCCGATCCGTTTTTTTATTCATTGCGGCAACAATAAGAATTTTTATAGTGAGAAGAAGAGTTCTCATAAAAAAAGCCAAGGGCAAGTAAAAGAGTTCTCATAAAAAAAGCCAAGGGCGATCAAAAAAAATTTCACCAGAAACACTAACAGAACAATTTCCTTTTGATTTGTTACTTATTTTTTATTGACATTCTTTCTTTTTCATTTTGTTGTCATCACACTTACTGACTATAATTTTTCTCTTTAATTATCTCTATAATACATATTATATATCAGTTTGATTCAATTTATAAATGATTGGTTTGTTATACTTGATGTAATAATTATTTCGTGTGTAACCTGCTCATGGGCCGGACAACCCGTTCGACCCGACCTGTATTAGGCCCGGCCTGAGCAGAATATTTTTAATCCGAGCCGGTCCGGCCCGCTCGGAACAGTATTTTTTAAATTATAATAATATTATTTTATTTAATTTTAATTATAAATATAAAAAAATAAAAAAGATAATTTTTTAATATTATGAACAATGAAGCTTGCCGGGCCTAGATAAAAATTTTAAAAAAAATCGGATCGTGATTCGTCCCGACCCATGAACATGTTTATGTGTAATTAGTTATTTCATAATACAAATGAAATCTCATTATAAAAGAACCCAATCATCTATATATCTACTTGCAGTAGTTTTTAACATTTTGATTGACATGAGAAAAAATAAAAAAAAAATAATTTATATAGCACCGCTAAATGAAACCTTTGAAATAAATTTCCATTATAGATAAATTATAAAAAGAAAAAAAAATATTTATTTTGTATTTAATTTTGTTAATATTGTATGTTAGGCCTAGACATCCAAGGTCCAAATAAGCAGCTCATGGCTAAGTCAACGGACATGTGGTAGCACTCCAACTTCCTAGTAGTCCAGTCGAGCGAGCTTTAATAATTAGGAACACGTGGCATCTCCAAAAGTATTCAACGCAAGAATAAATAACTTTAATAAAAGTTGATTCGAGCTAGATTCACTAAAATCTAGTAAAGAATTTTGCAAATTAATTAAGTCTACCTTTCCTTCAGCTTTCCTCATCTTTTTTTCTGTTTATCACTGACTTAAACATTTAAACATGTCTCGGAGGTAAAATTTCGATGCCTTTTGATCTCTTTCTTGCCATCTTAGTGGAATCCCCAACTCGCGAAGCCCAAATCATCTGCTATATCAGTTTGCCTGTCATAAGGACATCAACATTGTATTAAGTAACAAATAGCCAAATATTATAATATTGAACTAACTTACGCAAATTCATAAATATGCCATTGCTTAAAAATTGGATTCAATTTTCAACACATTTTTCTTGCCCTATCCCTTAGGGACTATAACTCTATAGTGGTTCATTTCATTGTTCCCAGCCACGGGCGCCGCCCACACAATTCATGTACCAAAATTTCTCATCTATTGCTTCTTTCTTCTCTTTGTTTTTATGTAAAAAAGGACCCCCCTTTCCTTTTCCTCTTACTGCTTTCTTTTAATGGACAAATAGGAACCCCCACCAGCTTATAATCAAACTTTCTTTGTTTGCTTCAAACATTCACTGAACATTAATTACTCGACATTCATCTCCCTTTCCCCAGCCAAATTTGGGTATTAGAAACCTCAGCCGTTGAAGAGATAACTAAATATGTGCCGGAGATTTGAGAATAATTTTTTTTTTCTTTTCTTTAGTGTTCATGAACAAACCCTTTTCCCATGGTTTTTTTTATTTATCACAGAATATAACTAAAAAAAATTATTTACCAAAATATTATTGTTTTCAGATTAATTCCCAATTCCGCTTGTTTTAAAATTAGCTGGAAATCGCCATCTCCCATGGCGATTTCCCAAAGTAAAATTTTTAAAAAACACCAAGGAAAATCGCCATGGGGGGTGTCGATTTCCGGTGGTATATATATATATTTTTAAATTTTTTTACTTAAATTTAAAAAAAAAAAATTGCAAATTTGTATTTTTAATTTTAAAAATTACAAATTAAATAAAAAAAATTATCTTGGTTTTTTTTTTTTTTTTTATAAATATATATTAAAATTTTATAAAAAATAATATTTAATTTATTATTAAAATTTGTAAAAAATAAAATTTTATTTCTTATTAAAATTTAAAAAAGAAAACTATATTTCTTATTAAATTTTTATATTAAATTTTTTATTTTTTATTTAATTTTTATATAAATAAAAATTTTGATTTATTATTTAAATTTTATATGTGAGATCTGTAACAAACAGGTATAAATAAATTTATCTTCATTATGTTGTACAGATCTCACATATAAAATTTAAATAAGAAATCAAAATTTTTATTTATATAAAATTTAAATAAGAAATAAATTTTTTTTTTTTATAAAATTTTAATAATAAATTAAATTTTATATTTTATAAAATAAAAATTTATAAAATTTTAAAATTTTAATATATATTTTTAAAAAATAAAAAAACAAACCAAGATAATTTTTTTATTTAATTTATAATTTTTAAAATTAAAATACAAATTTTAATAACAAATTTGTAATTTTTTTTATTTAAATTTAAGTAAAAAAATTAAAAAAAAATATACCACCAAGGAAAATCGCCCCCATGGCGATTTCCCTTAGTGTTTTTTGAAAATTTTGAAAATTTTACGCTAAGAAATCGTCATGGGGATGGCGATTTCCCACTAATTTTAAAACAAGCGGATTTTGAGAATTAATCTGAAAACAACGATATTTGATAAATAATTTTTTTAATCTATATTCTGATAAAAAAACCCTTTTCCCATTCGTTTGCTTATCTTATTTTTTTTATTCTTTTCGTTTTACTATCTACTTGGATAGGTTTTTTTATATAAATATAGCCCAAAAAAAAAATCCCAAAATACCGATGCTTTTAGATTAATTCCCAAAATACGCTGGTTTTAACACTAGCTGGGAAATCGCCACCCCCCATGGCGATTTCCCAGCATCAAAAATATTGATTTTGACTAAAAATACCAAGGGAAATCGCCATGGGGGGTGGCGATTTCCCTTGGTGTTTTTTTTCAAATTTTGATAAAAATACCAAGGGAAATCGCCACCCCCATGGCGATTTCCCTTGGTATTTTTAACCAAATTTGTAAAAAGGATGAAGGGAAATCGCCATGGGGGGTGGCGATTTCCCTTCATGTAAATTTTTTTTTTAATTAATAAACAAATTTTAATTTTTTTTAATTTGTAAATTTTATTTTTTAAATTTAAAAATTATAAATTAAATTAAATTTCTTATTAAATTTAAATATGGAAAATTTTGTTTCTTATAAAAATTAAAAAAACAAAATAATATTTCTTCTTAAATTTGTATATCAAAAATTATATTTGTAAGTTTTGTTTTAATTTTAAAAATTTGTAAGTTTTGTTTTTTAATTTTAAAATTTATAAATTAAATTAAAATAATTTTTTTATAATTTTAAAAATAAAGAAATTTCGTAAGGTATATTTTATTATTTAAAATTTATGAACAAATTTTTTTAAATTTTGTTAATTGATTTGTATTAGATAAAAACAAAAAACAAACAAAAAAACTTGCATTACATTTTCCCTTATAATCCAAAGTACATGATAAGTTGAGAAAAACATGTAATTCATTTATTGTTGATGCGAAGTCTCCCCCAATGTGCCAAATCGATGCGGACAATTTCGACGGTTATGACCTTCGTTTCTGCATAATCCACAACGTTTTGGTTGGCCTTTCTCCCTGAGGTCCATTTCATTACGAATACGACTTGATTTTGGCCGACCATGTGGATTTCTCCGCATTTCTTGATTGGGACACACTTCTGGACCATCATATTGAGGCCAGTAACCTTCATTTCCAACAGCTTCGAACTCATGTCTATAAACATTCAATATAGTTTCCAGTCTATAGACTTTGTCCACATATTGCATGCAATCTACATGGACATGTGCACAGGCAACAACTACATGTGAACAAGGGAACCTTTGTGCTTGAAACTTTCCACAATCACACCACATGTCACTGAGGTTGACTTTGTACTTCATTGCAGAAACACCCTCTTGTGGAGCAACTAACTCTTCAACCAGAAAAGATTGATTTGTTCGCGTAAAATTACGAACAATGTGGGAGTTAGCTTTCTTGCGATTTTCTTGCATAGCTTGTGTGACTGTTTCACAATATGTGTGCCCTCCCTCCATCATGGCAATTTGCTTGTTCCCCATCTTAACAAAAAGTGCAGCCAACCTATAATATGTTGATTGCACTAAAGCAGTAATGGGAAGATGACGCGTTCCCTTCAACACCGAATTGATAGATTCAGCTAGGTTGGTTGTCATATGGCCATAACGCCTTCTTTGATCATATGACTGCGCCCACTTCTCCTTGGGGATCCTATCAAGCCAATTAGCCGCCTTTGCATTTTCTCCACGAAGATTGTCATACATGAAATGAAAATTCGGTCGCCTCAACTCATATCCTAATAAATTTTAAAACAAAAAACTTGTGAATTTCAATATTATTTTATATGCTAAACGAAATATAAGAGATAAAATAACTATGATTTGATTCCATACCCATGTTAACAATTTGTCGACGCAATTCCTTATTGTTAAACTTTTTCATAAAGTTCGCTGCAATGTGTCGAATGCAGTACACTGAATATGCATGTGGAGGATTCCATCCACCATCGCGTCTAATCGCAGCTTTGATGGCTTCATGTCGATCAGACATCAAGCAAATGCCAGGCTGTTTTGTCACGTGTCTGCGCAAGTTACTGAGAAAGAATGACCAAGCCTCTGTTGTCTCACCCTCCACAATGGCAAAGGCAATTGGCAGTATGTTTCGGTTGCCATCTTGTGCAATAGCTAACAATAATGTGCCTTTGTATTTTCCATATAATAAAGTACCGTCTATTTGCACAATAGGTTTACAATACGGATACCCTTCAATGCACGACTTAAATGTCCAAAATAGTCGATGGAATATTCTCTTACCCTGGACCAGTCGATCACCGTGATATGCAGGTACCGTTTGCAATTCCACAATTGTACCAGGCACGAAATGTTGCATTGCACCTAACCATTTAGGTAGCTCATTGTACGATCTTTCCCAATCGCCAAATACTCGAACAATTGCCTTTTGCTTTGCTTGCCATGTTTTCTTGTAGGAGGTGATGTATCCATACCGGATTCGTATCTCAGCGATCAAAACTGAAACGGAAATCTCCGGATTTGCTTGGACCAATGACAAAATGCATGAACAGATCATGTTACAATCTAACTTGCAATGATCTTGTGAAATCCTCCCCGATGTGCAAGTATGAGGCCCTTCATATTTTCTAATCTCCCATAAATGTTTCTTCTTCATAAAAGTTGCCCTTATTCTCCAATTACACCCATTCCCATACATTACGCACTTGGCATAATATTTCGTCGGCTCAGATTCAATTACTCTGTAATCTACAGAGTTTTTGATGTTATAGTGCTTGATAGCTGAAAGCACAGCCTCTTTCGTTGGGAATTGTAACCCAACACACAGATCAACTGCAGATGGATCAAATGTCAGAGGCATAGCTAATGTATGAGCATACTCTGGAAATTCCGGCACATGCATTGCCTCCAGATCCAGTGTATGCATATGGGATGCAGCATGATATGGGGGAATATCTCGATGAGTGTTGATATCTCCATGAGTGTTGATATCTCCATGAGTGTTGATCTCAGCAGGGACGACGTCTGGGTCAGAATCAGTATTGTCATCACTTGCGAATTCAGCATCCTCTTCCTGCTCACTAAATTCACCAACATCTTCACCATGGACTCCACGTGGACGAACAGGATCAACACCAGCTGGCTCATCTTCGAGGGTAGTAGGAATTAGGGTTTGTGAGACTAATGAAGTCTGAAAAGTTGTAGCTTGAGATAAGGGCACGACTTCTTCTGTGGGAACGTCGTATGTAGTGTGAACATAGAACGACCCAGAATCATAATCTTCTATGGGAAAGTTTTCTGTTGTGCGAACATTTGAAAGGCCGCAATCATCGTCAACATCAGCTGGCTCATCTTCGAGGGTAGTAGGAATTAGGGTGTGTGAACATAGATCAACACCAGCTGGCTCATCTTCGAGGGTAGTAGGAATTAGGGTTTGTGAGACTAATGAAGTCTGAAAAGTTGTAGCTTGAGATAAGGGCACGACTTCTTCTGTGGGAACGTCGTATGTAGTGTGAACATAGAACGACCCAGAATCATAATCTTCTATGGGAAAGTTTTCTGTTGTGCGAACATTTGAAAGGCCGCAATCATCGTCAACATCATTTATGTCAGCATATAACTCAAGGACACCAACATTTGCAAATGTCTCATGAGCATAAAACATGCATCTGACATCATCATCATCTTCAAGTGGAAATGTTCTATATCGGACACATCCTTCACCAATAGAAAGAGGATGCTTGTACTTAACCTCTGAAACTCTTTTTCTAGTTCCAGCTTTAATTTTTGTATGAATTTGCAGCTTCAGTTCCTTTAATGTGACGTCGTCTTCAACACGAAAACTTTTTGGACGTTCACAATCAAAGGTAGCACCTTCGTCAGTATTATGAATTTGACCATTATAGTAGACCAATGCGATCACTCTATTGCTCATGTTGTGTAGCAAAAGAAAGAAAAAATATAGAAGGATGAGAATGAGAATGAGGAGGTTTTAGCACTCAGGAAAAATCTGATTGAAAAACTGTTGTAGGGGGTATTGTAAACCTTCATAAGTATTATGAATTTATAATGGTTCATTATGTTGTACCAGATGGCAAATCCCATCCTTTGTATATGATGGAATCTGATTCTGATATTCTGCCTAGGACTATTTGACTGAAAAAGTTATAACTTATTCAATGCAAAATGTGATTGATAAATCCCATCATTTGTCTCATCCATTGCAGAAAGAATCAAGTTCCAATATTTTCTGCAGCATTTGATGGACTGGAAAATAGCTGAAATCTGTCTAAAAACCTATATCATCAGTCTTATCCATTGCAGAAAGAATCAAGTTCCAATATTTTCTGCAGCATTTGATGGACTGGAAAATAGCTGAAACCTGTCTAAAAACCTATATCATCAGTCTTATCCATTGCAGAAAGAATCAAGTTCCAATATTTTCTGCAGCATTTGATGGACTGGAAATATAGTTGAAACCTGTTTAAAAACCTATATCATCAGTCTTATCCATTGCAGAAAAAATCAAGTTCCAATATTTTCTACAGCATTTGATGGACTGGAAAATAGCTGAAACCTGTCTAAAAACCTATATCATCAGTCTTATCCATTGCAGAAAGAATCAAGTTCCAATATTTTCTGCAGCATTTGATGGACTGGAAAATAGCTGAAACCTGTCTAAAAACCTATATCATCAGTCTTATCCATTGCAGAAAGAATCAAGTTCCAATATTTTCTGCAGCATTTGATGGACTGGAAATATAGCTGAAACCTGTTTAAAAACCTATATCATCAGTCTTATCCATTGCAGAAAAAATCAAGTTCCAATATTTTCTGCAGCATTTGATGGACTGGAAAATGGCTTGAAACCTGTCTAAAAACCTATATCATCAGTCTTATCCATTGCAGAAAGAATCAAGTTCCAATATTTTCTGCAGCATTTGATGGACTGGAAATATAGCTGAAACCTAAAAACCTATATCACCAGTCTTATCCATTGCAGAAAAAATCAAGTTCCAATATTTTCTGCAGCATTTGATGGACTGGAAAATAGCTGAAACTTGTCTAAAAACCTATATCATCAGTCTTATCCATTGCAGAAAGAATCAAGTTCCAATATTTTCTGCAGCATTTGATGGACTGGAAATATAGCTGAAACCTGTCTAAAAACCTATATCATCAGTCTTATCCAGAAATTTTTTTTTTCTGCTTTCCAGAATTTCACTTGTTTGCTTATGAAAATGTAATGCAAGTTTTTTTGTTTGTTTTTTGTTTTTATCTAATACAAATCAATTAACAAAATTTTAAAAAATTTGTTCATAAATTTTAAATAATAAAATATACCTAACGAAATTTCTTTATTTTTAAAATTATAAAAAAATTATTTTAATTTAATTTATAAATTTTAAAATTTAAAAAAAAAACTTACAAATTTTTAAAATTAAAACAAAACTTACAAATATAATTTTTGATATACAAATTTAAGAAGAAATATTATTTTGTTTTTTTAATTTTTATAAGAAACAAAATTTTCCATATTTTAATTTAATAAGAAATTTAATTTAATTTATAATTTTTAAATTTAAATAATAAAATTTACAAATTAAAAAAAAAATTAAAATTTGTTTATTAATTAAAAAAAAAATTACATGAAGGGAAATCGCCACCCCCCATGGCGATTTCCCTTCATCTATTTTACAAATTTGGTTAAAAATACCAAGGGAAATCGCCACCCATGGCGATTTCCCAGCTAATTTTAAAACCAACGTATTTTGAGAAATAATCTAAAAGGATCGGTATTTTGGAATTTTTTTTTTGCTATAGTTATATAAAAAAAAACACTTGGATAACGTTTCTTTGGCTTGTAAGTAAGAGTTATTAATTTGGAAAGGGTGGCTATATTTATATTGTAAAATGATGGATTTCTGTTAAAAAAAGAAATTTTCATAAAAAAAGTTAGTTTTTTGATGAAAAATTTTCGTCGAAAACATTTTCGTCGGAAAGTGTTTCCCTCGTAGTGGTTGCTATTAGCTGAAATTTGAAGCATCTTTAAACGCGACAGTTGCCAAAGGAATTTAAATAATTTTTTAAGGCTTGCATTTTCAGTGACGTTTTACTTTGCTTCATTGTCTCTTTAGTTGTGAAATAATAAATCTCCGAGTCTAGTCTAGTCTAACCTAGCTAGCTAAGATTAATTTCTGAAAAAACTAATTGGATAAGTACACTTTTTTTAATTATTTTCATTTTCAATGATCACTTTCAAATTTAATAATTTCGTTTGGATGGTCCTGTGAAAGTTTCTCGTATCACGGAATCATATCGTTTTTGCAATTAAATTTTTAAAAATTCAAATGCAAAATGATATAGATGATGCTGTAGAAAAGACTTCTATATATCAATCATTCAAATGAAATAATAATCTAGTTGTAAAATTATGTACTATATGTTTATTGTTTTTGTCTATAAATGTATACATGTAGCATAATTTGGTCCAATTTTCACATTCAAATTATTCAACCAAAACAAATCTAACACTGAGACAACTAACAAAGTATTCAAATGCAGGCACGTGACAACTTAGACTTAATTTAGAGGTTACAATGATTAAATACTAGTGTTTGGATCTCGCGATGCTTCGGTTGTAGATTGTATTGAATGTTGATCAAGATGTTAAGATAGTTATATTAAGTACATATCAAAATAAAAGTTTTTGTACAACATATGGTTGAAGTTAAGAAAACAGTATTAGAGTATGAAAAATGTGCAAAAGTAAATCAAATATCGATTAGAGATTCAATGTTCGGTTCAGATTTTTTCGTATTCGATTCAAATCATAAAAAGTTTATTTGACTCGGTTTTATTATTTTTAATTTGATTTTTTATATATTTTATAAAATAAAAATATATTTTTATTTATAAATTTAAAATAATGTTAATAAATAAAGAATTTTAAATTTGAAAAATTGATGTCGAACCGTGTTGAATTTGTAAAATTTGATTAGAGATCGATTAAATTTCTATGCTAATTAGGTTTGATTATTTTATAAAAAAATCAATTCATTAACCAAATTTTATTTTTTGAAATCAAATTAAACCCAATTGAACAATTATCTATTATCATTCAATATTTTAATTTTTATCGATAATTTATCAATACAATAATTTTTTATTCAATAATATAAAAATCAAAAAATTAATATGACTTTATTTTTCAAAAAATAAAATAAAGAACCAATATTTATACAACAGGTGACACAAAATTAGGAGTTATTTGAATATTGTCACAAGCGAACATGACATGAAAAAATAACTAAAATATGACATGGCACAAAAAAATAACATGACCACGACATGAATACACGATCGTGCCAAAATTTATATAAAACGAACTTGACACAAAATTTAGAATTATTTGAATAATGCCAATTAGACCTGACAATATCGGACACGAAAAAATAACTAAAATACAATAAAACACGAAAAAATAACACTAACACGACACGAATGCACGAATATGTCAAAATCTATCAACACGACACAAAAAAATAACGGGACACAAAATTGAAAATTATTTGATAAGTGCTAATTGGACCTGACAATTTCGAACCTGACAAGAACACGAAAAAATAATTGAAACACAATATAACACGAAAAAATAACACAACACAACATGAAAACACGAATGTATCAAAATCTATACATAACGTGTCAAAATTTTTATATATGTAATACCGTTAATATGATTATAATATAAAAAAAAAACATAAATACAATATAAAAAAATAATTCAGCTGCTTGCCACCATCCCTCAATTGAGAGATCGATTGATCCCTCAATTGAGGGTTAACTTTAATATGTTTTATATAGATATAGATATATGAACTCTTATCAATTAATTGTACATCAAACCAATTTTAAAAACATCATTTTGTTCTTAGAGATATATACGAGAATAATTTGTCAAAAGAAAAATGTTAATCAATATCATATTTTTAAGCAAAGAAATATGTAACTATTATATATTTTATTGAATTTTATAAAAACAGTGCATTAAATAGAAAAATTATTCTTAAAATAATAGTTTAATTATTTTTAATTACTGCTTATAGGTTGGCCAAAAAAAAAAATTAATGCTTATAGACACCCATAAATCAAACTCTTGAAAAAACAGAAAGATTTTATTTCAAACTTTCAATAATTAGATAAAATATTTATAATGAAAAAAAAAAATTCAAAAAACCAATTAATTCAACACACTAAAAGTAATTAAATTCAAGAGTCATAGAAATCAACTTTTATTCATTAAGTGAATCTTACTCATAAATTGTAATTCAAGTCACTGGTTAATTCTTCATTTGGGTGTGTGATCGATAAAAGATATCCCATTGATCATTCAAACGAAGCATGAATCAGGAAAACCAACTCAAACCTTAGTCTCTAACAATTGATTTCATGTTAGAAATTATGTATCTTTCCCAAAGAATAAAGCTTATTCTTCTAGTTAGTCACTTAAAAAATTATTGCTTACTCTGAAATTATTGAGGCATAGAATATAAAATTATTATCAACAGTCAACTTTATTTCTTTAAGAAAAAAAAAAAGAAAAGAAAAATAATGAACAGAAATGAAAACGGGCTGAAGACGAAATAATTGATTGTCAAGTTTCATAAAGCCGTATGATTTGAGAGTTGAGACCCTCAATTAAAATGTAAGTCATTGTCACAAACTAACCAACGCAACCATTTTAATTTTTGATAATGACAAATGTCTTTTTCATTACAAGTGGACTTGCCGTATATCGAGCTAGTTCATTCGAATTAAATTAAATTTGAAATAAATTTGAAATAGTTGCACCATTAAAAAGATATTTTCTTGATATAGTTTTGATTTTGTCTTTTTTTTTTTTTTTTTAAATTTATTTGTATCTTAAATATCATCTTACTAATATCATTAAGTTAACATTTTTCTTTTTAATTTTACTTTGAGTAATTCATAAATTTTGAAAATTCAACCGTCCTGATAATTTATATAAATTTGTGAAATGAAGTAAATCAAATGATTAATTGATGCTTCATTTAGATAATGTAGATAAAAGAAACTTTCACCGGCAATCAAATGAAGCATGAATCGGTCAAAGACAAAGAGTACAAAGATTTGTGCAAATTGTTAAACCTTTATCTGGACACACTTTTTCATTTGAATTTGAATATTGTTATGGATGCTAATCATGTCAAGAATGGATAGTTGGAAAGAAAATAATGAATTTTTTTAAAAAAACTTCGTACGGACACCAATCTTTTTCCATTCTAGATTAATGAACTATTTTCTGCATAATTATTCTAAGCAGATTTTTTTTTTTGTTTGAATAAGCTCTTTATAAGATTGGAGTTTATTAGGAACCCAAAACTCTCCTAACCCTCAAATACTTAATCAAGTGATGAGTTCATGTTAAGAAAATGTCTTTTCTTTCTCAACAAAAGAATATAAGTTAATGAAACCCATTCATCTTTGTTCTTTTTGTGAGAAGAGATAATTATAATTTTAGTCTTAAAATATAATTTTTTTTTTCATTTCAGTCTTAAAACTTTTAGATATAAATATTTAGTCTTAAAAATTGTTAATATATTAAAAATTAGTCTTTCAATTATTATTCAAATAAAAATCCTAACAGAAAACTTAGTTGGCATATAATGAACACATGTGAATGTCATTTCAATAATTTATAAAATATTAAAAAATAATTTAAAAAAAAAAACTCCTTATAAAGATTAAAAATTCACTATTTTATTTTATTTACTTTTCTCTTCTCTCATTAAACTAACAGTTTCTCCTTAAACCAAGAGTCTTTAATGAAATGAAGTAGAGTTTTTTTTATCTTTTATTTGGATTTTTTTTTTCTCTTGGCAAATAATTTTTTTAATATTTTACAAATTAATAAAATGTTACGTAAGTTTCACATGTTATTCATTACATACCACATAAGTTTTTTATATAAATTTTCAGTTAGCGTTTCTGTTCGAAAAGCAATTAAAAGACTTCCTTTTAATACATTGATAACTTTTAAAATTAAATATTTACAATTAAAAATTTTAGGATTGATATGAAAAAAATATGTATATTTTAAGATTAAAATTATAATTATCTCTTATGAAAACAAAAAGAAGAAACGACAGATTAATGATTCATTTGAATAGTAGTTTAATCGATAAGATCCAAATGAAGCATAATTAAAATCAATTAGTCAAACAAGAAGTTTTGAACTTATATATATCTGATTTACTTTTTAAGATGACAATTTATCCTTCAAAGGATACCAAGCAATAATGTTTGGGCATTTGGTCCACTGTCTATTCCTGAATGTGATTTGTCAGGACTAAAACAATGCTTCAAAAAGAGAGTACGAAAGAGATCACTTGGTCAAACATTTTAATCCGCATACGTCTCTCTCCTTAAAAAATACAAACATCTTAGCTAGGGCATGTTTCGTGTGCTTATATAGAACAAAGACTCCCTATTACCCGGGAAACTTAGAGAATAGTCCTATAGCGACAAAAATTTTTTTTTTTTTTACCAACAGAAATTAATTATTCTAAATGGCTTTAGGATGAAATTTACATCGGCAAAACTTTTATAACATTTTATAATAGGTTTAAGTATAAAAAAAATTTGAATTAAAATTAAATAATCATTTAAACCCTTATAATTTTATTACAATCGATTGAGCTCTCAACATTTATTTTTATCCATTTGAACCTTAAACATCTATTTTTATCAATTTGAGCTCATGCATTTATTTTAACCTAATTGAGCCTTCTATTAGATAGAAATTAATGATGGCCTTAAATCAAATTTTGTTCAATCAAGGGTTCAATTGGGTGAAAATAGATATTTGAGAGCTTAATTGATTACACTAAAACGATAAGGAATTGAGTGATTATTTAGTTTTAATTCAGGGATTTTTTATATATATATTTAAGCCAATATAATTAATAAAATAAAAAATTTAATTTTTTATTTAATATAAAAAAAATTACTGAAATTTCAAATTTTCGTCAGTAATTTTTTTTAACTCAAATGAAATTGTAAGTTTTTCTCTACCCATTTTTTCTTTGGATTTGTATTTGTTGCATTGTCAATGTATAGGTTTATACACTGACACTGAATCTTATACTGACATCTAATTAAAAAACTAATCCCTAACTCTAACCACTAACTCCTAACCCTTAACCCTAACTAGGGGTGTAAATGAGACACATGTGCTCGCAAGCTACTCGAGTTCGGTTCGAAAAAAACTCGAATTCGATTCGGTCATTATCGAGCCGAGCTCGAGCTCGAGCAGCTCGAGCTATCGAGCGAGCCGAATTCGAGTATCTCAATACTCGATTCGAGTGGCTCGCGAGCCTAATCGAGCTTTTTATTTTATAATACATATTTTTAATATTTTAATATTAATTTACAATTCTACCCTTAATATATATATATATACCCCTTAAAACCCATAACCCTAATTTTTCTTTCCTTCTCTGCCGTTTCCTTCAATCTATTTTTTTTTCTTCAGATTTACAATTCTTTACTTACATTTTTGGTGCTGTTGGATTTCTGATATGGCAGGAAACATCCTTGTTGGATATAACTGATCAAGCTTGTAGTCTTTTCAGTCCCACTGAGGTATTTTCATGCTTCTTTACTCTTTATGAAAAAAATCCGGCATAAACATTTCGTTGCAGTTAGGATCTGTTCATTTGAAAGATTGTGGATAGTTTCTACACATATCTCATTACTTTTCGTATTGAACTTACCCTTAGTATGTACTATGTACTATGTAGGGTGGGCCCTAACTATTTTTCTGGAATGCTGGTTTTTCTTCAAAACCTTTGATTCTACTTATGCTTGCTAAAATTATAAACCTCTTTTAATTATAGATGACATAAGTTTGCAGCTTAAATCTTTTAGACAGTTTTTTCTTTTTGCATCTTTGAGTATTTGATCTAATATATATCAGTTTACTGACCTCCTCATATATAAGTACATAGTGGAAAGTGTCTTGTTAGTTTAGGTTATTTTGTCTTTGTTCCTTAAGAAATGTTCATACATATAAGTTCGGAAAATTGAAAGAAGATCTCTAATTTGAGGAATATACTTCCCGTGATTTATTCCTTTTATCTGTCATGCTAGTTCAGCTGTACTTGTTTGATAAATCATGTTATCTTCCATGCTTTTATGATTTTTTACCTGCAAAAGCTATTATTTAGGTTGCTTTGCTGGAGTGGACGGATGATTTAGAGGTGTTTATATTAAAGGGCTATGGTAAATCAATGTTTACAAAATTGTAGCTAAGAGGTGAATGGCATATTCTTCTTCTGCCTTGTATTTATCACTAAGTTGTTTATCAATGTTTACAAAATTTGGATATAAATAATCACTTTCGCCTTCCAAAACAGATAAATTCCAGATTAAAATTTCAATGCAAATCTATATTTATTAAATTAAATTATGTAAAGGTGAGTTGGGTATTTTAGATTAAGGTTGGTACTTCAATGCAAATCTATATTTATTTTCGTACTTATTTGGAGTTCCTTAATAATCTATATTTGTTTAGGATTTATTCTTGCCTCAAATGGAAAAGATTTCATGGATGTCCATGATATACACTGCAAGCATCATTGGTGTTTGATATTTGTATTATTTTTTTTGTAGGCATGTCATCAACCACACCGGATGTCTCCTCCGTACCATGTCAACCAACAACAGCTTCTACAAGTCGGGCTATGTTGGATGATAATAATGATTCAATGAATGAAACTTTAGATGCTACTGATGGTAACACAAATAAAACACCAACCACTGATGGCAATGATAAAGAATCTGATGTTGCTAATCTTGATGAGGGCGAGGAAAGTCAACAGAAAAAGAGACAAAAGACATCTGTTGTTTGGTTGGAGTTCAAGGAAATCAATCTTCCTGATGGTTCTAAAAAGGGAGAGTGTGTCCATTGCAAAAAGAAGCTAGCTATTACTGCAAGTAAAACTACAACTCAGTTTTCGAGGCACTTGACATCTTGTGTGCAGCGAAATTTTTTTCAGAATCAACAGAAAAGGATCAACTTCCAGCCAGTAGACACAAGTGGTGATGTACAAATCTTACCTGCTCTCACAGATGGCAAGTTTGATATGATAAAGATGAGAGAGGCGGCTGCGCATTGGATACTCATGCATGAACATCCATTTTCAATTATGGAAGAAGAAGGTTTTAACATAATGCAAAAACGTGGGATGCCTGAATGGGAAAAGATATCACGTAATACTATTAAGAAGGATTGTATGCAAGTTTATGAAGCAGAAAAAAAGAAATTGAAGTCATTGTTGAAGACTATTAACAAGATTAGTTTGACAACAGATTTGTGGAAGTCAAGTAATCAAAAGATTGAGTACATGGTTCTCACAGCACACTTTATAGATATTAATTGGAAGTTGCAAAAGCGTGTCATAAGCTTTGTTCACATACCTCCTCCTCGTCGTGGTGTTGATATTGCTGATTGCATTTTTAAGTGTTTGAAGGAATGGGGAATTGAAAACAAGGTGTTTACACTCTCTGTTGACAATGCTTCAAGCAATGATGTGGCTATTAGAATTCTTAAGGACACATTTTCAAGAAACAAGAGGTTGCTTTGTGGAGGAAAAATGTTTCATGTTCGGTGTTGTGCACACATTTTAAATCTCATGGTTCAAGATGGTCTTTCTGAGATTAAGCATGTGATTGAAGATGTTCATGAAAGTGTTAGTTTTATTAATCAAAATGAGGCAAGACTTAACTCATTTTCTGACATTGTACAACAGCTACAGTTGCCTAATAGGAAACTAATTCTCTATTGTAAAACACGTTGGAATTCAACATTTGAGATGTTGTCGACTGCAATCAAATTCAAAGAAGTATTTCCAAGGTTCAAAGATCGGGAATCTCATTATCATTGTTGTCCAAGTTCTGAAGATTGGGAAAAAGTAGAGAAAGTTTGTGAGATTTTAGAAGTTTTTAATTCAGCCACTAAAATCATCTCCGGAAGTGATTATCCAACTTCAAACTTATTTTTGAATGAAGTATATCGTGTGAAAGTTTTGTTGGATAAAAAAGCGGATGATGAAAATGAGTTTGTTCAAGCAATGGTTCGTCGAATGAAGAGTAAATTCGATAAGTACTGGGGATAATGCAATTTGTTAATGGCTGTAGCAGCTATCTTGGATCCAAGGTGCAAAATGAGGGTGGTTGAGTTTTGTTTTCCTCGAATGTACCCTGATAGAGAAGCAAGAGAAAATGTTGCTAGAGTTCGAGATGCTCTATATGAGATTTATGAGGAATATGTTCGTGAGTATCAACATGGCATCGAGTATAGTGCTGAAACTCAAGTGCTTAATAGTGGTGTTAGTGGTGCGAATGTTGGTGCTTGTTCTTCAGGTTGGTCTGAATTTGCAGATTATGTAAAATCAGTTGAAACTGCTTAGCCACAACAATCTGATCTAGATGTCTACCTAGCTGAAGGTTGCTTTATTTGTAAAGGAGATTCCAATAAGTTTGATGCTTTAGAATGGTGGAAAACGAGTACTTTAAAGTATCGTATTTTGTCCATGATGGCTCGTGATATACTCGCAATTCCTATCACTACAGTGGCTTCAGAGGCTACTTTTAGTGCAGGAAGTAGAGTTATTGATACTTATCGTGCCTCCTTAGCTCCTGATACAGTGCAAGCATTACTTTGTGGAGGAGATTGGTGTCGGAGTCTTCATGGAGTGAAAAAGAAGAATAAAGTGAGTTTATTTGTTGTGATTATTTTTTTATTTTGTGGTTATTTTTGCTTTTATCTTACTTTTAACTTTTTTTTTTTGCTTTGTCAATATAGAAAGAGAAGAAACCAATTGAAATTGCTCTTAAAACCCCGTAAAGTGAGGATATGTACTGTCTTGAATGGTATGAAATATTTTCATCTATTAATTGAAATTGCTCTTAAAACCGAGAACTGTGATTGCACTGAACCGTGTTTGATGTAATAAATTTGCAGTGCTGTTGTTTATTTATTTTAATTATTTCTTTATTGTTTTTGGTACTTGTGAGAGCTGTCGCCTGTTGGTATAAATATTGATACAGCAGCAGCAACAACCTTAGGGACTCGCCTGACATGATGCCACTACGGACGAACATTGTTGCCCCAGCATCGGTTCCTACTAAGTTAATGCGATTCAAAGAGCCTAAGCTGATTTCTGGCGTATACTACTGGTTCTTGACATTGTTTGGTTGTTGGTTTTTCTGATAGCTTTGTTTGAATAAGGCAGGCTTGGGTTCGCCATTTTAGAAAAAATTTATTATGTAAATGTGAAAAAATTGTATATGAAACGAGCTCGAGCTCGATTCAAAGAGCCTAAGCTGATTTCTGGCGTATACTACTGGTTCTTGACATTGTTTGGTTGTTGGTTTTTCTGATAGCTTTGTTTGAATAAGGCAGGCTTGGGTTCGCCATTTTAGAAAAAAATTATTATGTAAATGTGAAAAAATTGTATATGAAACGAGCTCGAGCTCGAGCTCGAGTACATAAATTGAGTAAACGAGCTTTATCGAGCCGAGCTCGAATAGTTCGATTATATTTCGAGCCGAGCTCGAGCTTAAAAAATGGTATTCGATCGAGCTCGAGCCGAGTTTCGAGCAGCGAGTTTCGAGTCGAGCTCGAGCTCGAGCAGCTCAATATTCGAGCTCGACTCGACTCGATTACAGCCCTAACCCTAACCCTAATATTATAACTTAACTTTTTAACCGGTGGCAGTATATATACCTATACACTAACAGTGCATCAAATATAAATTCTTTGTCTTTTCTCTTTCCTTTCCCTAAGCCTCATCTTTCTCCACACTCTAATGACACCCCCACCGCTGGGGCCTCTTCCCTTACTCCTAAGCCGAAGCCCCTCTGCGCTACCCCATCCAACGACCTTCCCTGTGCGAGCCCTTCTCGTGACCCCCTACTCAACCCCGGTCCTGCGACCCCTTTTGCGCGACCCACCCCTAGCCAATAGTCAAGAGCATGAACTGTGCTTTCTTTGAGAGATTATTACAAATTGAAGGATTGCATATGTTATGAGTATTATTCGTTTTGAAAATTTGATGGACTTTTCTCATGGTTTCTTTTTTGAAAAAATGATTTTCGATAAGAGAAATTTGATGTTTACTTATAAAACCACAATCTAATATTAAATTATTAAATATGAATCGTTTTTCTGTCAACTAGATATGTCATAACGTGCAAAATACGAATTTAACATGCTAGACACAAATCAATGGAGTCGCCACTAATCATCTAATCTAGGTGTGATTAGTCACCTTCACGAATCTATTTCTTAAAGTTATCATAAACTTGACTAAGGCACCTTAAAAAGAATAGGTTTCAATCTGCGTTTCAGAACTAAGTTCGGGAGTTCGGTTACGTATGGGGAAAGATGAGCACCCTCATCCTTCTCCACAAGGCCTATCCTAAAGATAGTACCACATCAGTCACATAGTATTCTAAATCGGTCTTATCTAAATGGTAATCAATCATAAGTTCATATTTATTTCTTAATCATGCAAACTAATCTAGAATAATAATTAAAAATAATAATAATCATAATAATATCACCAAATCATGCCTTCCAAAAATAAAATCTAATCATGCCTCTAAAAATAAAATAATAAAAACCTAATCATACTTTTAATAATAAACCTAAATCATGCAAATTCTAAAAAAAAAGCCTAAACATACTTCTAATAATAATATAATAAAGAATAAATCATGCAAATTAAAAAAATAAAATAAAACCTAAATCCTTCAAATCTAAAAAATAATAAAAATCCTAATAATAATAATAATCATGCATATAATAAAAATCCTAATAATAATAATCATAATCATGCATCTAAAAAATAATAATAAAAATAATCCTAAAAATCATACATTATCTAAATATAATAATTCCCAAAACATGCAAATATAAAATCTAATCCCAATTAAATCCTAATAATAATCCTACAAAATACAAAAAATAAGATTAGTAATAATCCTAATAATAATAAAAAAATCAAAACTAAAAAATAAAATTAGTCCAATATTCAATAAATGAAAATTAATGATAAAACCAAATCACAAAATAAATAAATAAAAAAAATAGAAACCAACATGGCAAAATCGTCATTTCCAAATGAAAGCAACAAATACTACCAAACCCAAATCTGTGAATAAAACATAAACATATCCAAAATTCCAAACCTTAAAAAACTGAAGCTTTGAATTGAGTTCCAAAAACGATTGCGTTTCAAACATGGAAGCAGATCTTGAAATTGTGAAATCGGGCCTTGAAAATAACAGATCTAGAGCTTGCGAACAGTGATTCGCGTTCGATTGAGGCAAGTAATTTCGGTCAATGAATCAGAGGAAGAGGGAAGGAACGAAAACGCGGACCAGGTTCCAGCCCTTTAGACTTCTGGATGTCTTCTTAAAGACTAGAAAGCGACGGTGATTAAGGTAAAGTGATGGAGTCACGGGCGGACAATGTCAAAAATGGAGGCCTTTTTTACAAGAAGTTGCTTTTAATACGTCATCGTTTATCTGCTTTTCTTTTCCAAACGTCAATGGCTTGCTAAAATTTGATTGGGACAGATTTTGTTCTTGATTTAAAAAAAAAAACTTCTCTCTCTGAAATCCTTCTCTCTAAAACACCGAAGCTGTTTTTCAATTTTCCAGAATTTGGTCGCACCGTTGCTGTCGCCGTTGGCCATCATGCGTCACCAATGATCTTCATAGAAGTCAAATATGTTCATTCCCTCATTAGGTTCTCTATTCCTAATACCTTAAACCCGAAATCCCAACAAAATCCGAATCTGACCTTCTCCTATTAACTCCCTTTTTTTCCTCTGTAAAATCCGAGCCAAAACCTCAAAATCTTGAGTTAAAAAATAAATAAAAAACTTAAACCGAGATCCCAATAACTCACTAACTTTTTTTTTTTTGCTTCTGTTGTGATTCACCAATTGTTATTGTGTGTGAATCGGGATCCCCCTTTGATTGTGGAATCCCAAGTGCTTTTATAGGAAAAATAATCACAAGAGTTTTCATTCAAATGGGTTTTTAATTCTCATCTTAATCAAATAAAATTTTATCACATTCTGATCCAAAGAAAGAGTTTTGGTTTGATCCAATTTATTTTTTTCTTTTTCTTTTTCTTTTCCTATTTTCTTTTTTTCATTTTCTGTTTTTCCTTTCTTTCTTTTTTATTAAAAATAAAAGATTATACAAATTAATCAAAATTAAATAGTTAATTAAAAATTAAAAACTAATTAGTTAGAAATTAAAAAAATTAAAATATAATCTGGATAAAATTCGGTGTCTATAATGTAGTTAAAATTAAGGGTTATAATCAAATAAATAATTAAGACATGCAGGTACGATTGGATAGTATCTTAATACAGTTAAAAGTCGTAATCTTCATTTTAAAATCTTGTCTTCTTGGTTATGGAAAAAAAATGGGAAAATTTTAAAAAACAACCGGTGAACCCCAAAAACTTTATTAAATGATACCATACAAAAAACATAACAAATTATAAAATTATTAAAATGGAAATAAAAATGACTATTTACCCTGAGTTAAAAAAAAAAAAGAAGCTTTCTTTTTCCTTTTCCTTGAAAAAACCCAAACCTCATCAAGGATCTTGATTTACGTTTAAGTATCATTAATTTCTCTAGAGGGGTGAGTTTAGACATACCCATATTGACATTTTCAATACCAGAAACAGCAAAAATAGAATAAGAAGAAAGGAAACAGATTCTAAGAAATTGAGAAACAAAAAAAGTGAAAGAATTAGCAGTAAAATAGTAAAAGAAAGAGAAATGGTGGTTACCCTCTTCATCTTCATCGCGAAAAAACATAAGAAAATTTTTTAAGAGAAAAGAAACTGAAGCTTTGGATCAAAGACTAAGCAACAATAGGGAGAAAGGAAGAAAAGCTTTTCGCTTAACTCAATTTTCATTATAAGTCATTCTCATTTCTTTTTCAATAATTTCATAATTTATTTTTTCCTTTTCAGTAATAATTTTTTTTATGTCAGCATTTAATATATATTTTAAGTCGACCGGTTGTTTTTTTTATTCTCCCAATTTTATTTTTTTTGAAAAAACTCATGGGAAAAAAAAGGTACGACCAATTAAAAGATGAACATGAAAACGTTCAGAAGTAGTGGATTAATTAGATCTTGATCTTTTGGGCTGAACCCAGAATGATTTCCACGTGATAATGGTGCCAAGTCTCTTATGGATTATTGTCCTTTAATGCCCAGGAAATTCTTGTTTTCTCCGAACAGCCCGCACCAGCTCGTTTTCCTCTTTTTGCTGCTCTCTCTCTCTCTTTTCTCTTTCTATATATTTCCTGCATCTTTGGTTAATTTTATTCGCTTTGAAAACCATTGAACTTTTTTTTTAATCTCCCTTACTCTCGAACAAAAAGTTAAAAGAAAGAGTTGATCAAAGAAATTGCCTTGGATCAAGGACTATCATGTCTTCCTCTTCTTCATCTTCTCTCATCACCTTTGGTCTAGACGCCTCACCAACGCTACAACAACGTCTCCAATTCATCGTCCAAAGCAGGCCTGAGTGGTGGGTATACTCCATTTTCTGGCAAGCTTCCAGGGATGCTGATGGCCACTTCGTTTTATCATGGGCTGATGGCTATTTTCGGGGCACCAGGGACTTTACAGGCAAATCCAGCGATAAGCTAAGCCAACCCAAATTCGTGTCCAATTTTGAGAGAAAAAAATCGGGCAAAGCAGCTCTTTTCAATGAAGAAATTGATGACATTGACAGAATGGTGGATGGCTATGTCAGTACTGACTACGAGTGGTATTACACCGTATCAATAACCCGATCCTTCGCTATAGGTGATGGCATTCTTGGGAAGGCTTTCGGCTCAGGCTCCTACATTTGGTTGAGTGGAGATCAGGAACTTCAATTTTACGAATGTGAGCGAGTTAGAGAAGCTCGTATGCGAGGAATTCAAACATTAGTCTGTCTTTCGACTTCCTTTGGCGTAGTTGAATTGGGATCTTCAGAAATGATCAAAGAAGACTGGAGCTTGGTGCAGCTTGCAAAATCAATTTTCGGTTTTGAGATTAACTGTCTGGGTTCAAAGCAGCCTGGCCATGAATCTCTGGTCCAAATTTCAACTCGAAGTGTTCCTTTTCTTGATTTCAGGAGGGTTTCAAAAGACCAAAAGGAGTGGATTCTCGAAGAGAAGCCACAAGGTGAGGCCAAGAAAGAAACTATCGCTTTAGGCCGCTCGTCATCAGACTCCGGTGCTGATTCTGACGGTAATTTTGCCTCTGCAGACACGGAGTTTAATGGCGGCCGGTTGAAGAAGAGAGGAAGAAAGCCGCTTATAAGTGGAAAAGAATCCCCTATAAACCACGTGGAAGCAGAGAGGCAGCGGCGTGAGAGACTGAATTATCGATTCTACGCACTCCGATCTGTGGTTCCTAACGTGTCCAAGATGGACAAAGCATCTTTGCTTTCAGATGCAGTAGCCTACATCAAGGAGCTCAGATCTAAGATAGACGAACTGGAGATTAAACTCCAAGTACAATCGCAAAAATCCAAGTTGAAAGCGATCAATGTTTTCGATAATCAAAGCACAACATCTACATTTGATCACAATACAAGGCCATCATCTAATTATGGTCCAAAGACAATGGAAGTTGATGTGAAGATTGTAGGATCCGAAGCCATGATTCGGGTTCAATGTCCTGATGTCAATTATCCAGCTGCAAGATTGATGGATGCTCTTAGAGACCTAGAGCTTCATGTTCACCATGCGAGCATATCAAACGTGAACGAGCTGGTGCTTCAAGATGTTGTTGTTAGAGTTCCTACTGGATTTATAGGCGAGGAGGTGCTTAGAACTGCTATCCATCAGAGATGCAGATTGAACTAGCTAGCTCTCCAGTTGATCAGTTATATATCAAGCAGTCCTTTGTTTATATTTCTTTGTATGAATTATCATGAAGCCACATAAATGTAATGTTACTACTTGTTCTGATCTTATTTTCCTTCCTTCCTTCTTTCTTGTTTTTTTTTTTTTTTTTTTTTTTTTTTTATCTCTTCTTGTTCAAATGTGTATGAGTTAGGTAACCTTTCCAACCTGTTCCAGATGTGTGCATCAAGTGATGAAGCAATAGATGTATGTTCTTAGTATTTCTGTTCAATTAATATATTCTTCGGTCCCTAGCCTCCCATATGGTGAGAGATAATCTTTATTAGGTAATCATATATTTAAATAGTGACCTTAATGCGATGTTATAGTTGTTATTTTTCGATTTCGGCTCTCTTCATTGTCGATTTTCACCATAATTGAAGTGTGAATGGTTAACAATTCGAAGTAGTTAAACTCACGACTGTGAATTACATTACGTATGTATAGATTTAATTTATAACTTGTGAATAATTATTTCTTTTTTATAAATAAAAGATCATAAAGTGTCATATATGTCTACAATAATTAAAAATAAAATATTAGCACTTTTTGTTGATCACACTTGAAGCACAGCAAGCCTTTTAGGCATCCGTTACACAGTCCTTGATCACACTAAAATTAGCCTTAAGTTCATAATGAAAGCTTATCCAATTCTGAAACATCATAAACGATATAATTAGGAACATATAGGTTTTGTCAACTGAGTATTAACTCAGACAGCATATGTGTTGGACAGACTTTGAAAGTTACGGGTTCAAGAAGACTTAAGCACATAATGTTTTCCTCGTGTCAGTTAAATAGATAGAACCAGGGATTTAAATTGCGGTTGCGATCGCATTTTCGGTAGCTTCGCGTTTATCGCGATTGCGGACATAACGGTTATTATCGCGGTCATTGCAGCCATCGCGGTCGTGAATTTTTTTTCGTTTTGCACAATTTATTATAAAATATAATAATTATAATTATAATTATAAAAACTCTTTTTTAATGATTTTTAAAATAATTTATTATACTCTATGATTTTTTATTTATAAAAAAATTTATTTATTTTTACCCCTACTAGATTCAAGAGATAAATTTGCCCTCTATTTAAACATGTCAATAAAAAGTCCAACAATAGGAGCAAGCCCAAATTCTTCGTCAAGCGAATTAAAAAGTTTATTTTCACTCTTATGTAATGAATGACATTTTATTTAATTATAAAAATAATAATTAATCTAATAGAAAAAACTAACAACAATACAAATGCCCCCTAAAAAAAAAATTACTAAAATCTAAATATAAAATCATAAATTAATAAAATAAATATATAATTATTTAACTTTAATATTTTTCATCTAAGTTATACAAAAACCTCTAAATTTTCATCAAACATTTTTCTCTAAAATCTCTCTATCTATATCATATTAATTTTTAAAATTTTCAATTTTAGACTTCTCTCTCAAAATTTTTCCATGATAAATTTTTCACTTAAAAATTTATCTCTAAATTAAAAAAATAAAAAACAATTGGGCCAGGTCTCTCAAATGGACCCAACCCAACAATGCATTGCACTACACACCCGTCTGTTTGTCCTAACCCCACATCCAAATCCCTCATGTTACACTCAAATGGCCAGATCACTCAAACATTTACACTTTTCCCAAAATTCCCAAATTCAATATTCTTTCTCTGTTCTCTGTTCTTCTCTACTCTCATATTTTTCACTCAATCCCTTCTTTTCTACTCTTTAATTACCTTCAAGTCTCCTCACACTCTCACTCTCACGCCCAAAATTGATACTCACAAATCAAGACTCTGACTCAAATCACTCGACAGTCAACACAAGCAGCCAACCCAACAGCCTTCCTCCCTTCTGCCTTCAACCCACCCAAGGCTCATATGCTGCCGTCCTACCTATCATGCGCATGCCTTAAACCAGAGATGAAAATTTAGAAGTTTGGGGGTCGATTATGGCATTTTGCTTGCTGGGTAAAAAAAAAAAAAAAAAAGCTTTTGTGTGATATCGTGAGACATGATTTTTTTTTTCTGAGAGGAAAATGGTGTAGCGGAAATAGCTACCCGTTATGACCGCTATTTTTCGTTACACCGCTATTTTGCGGCTGGTTGCTGCCGTTACTGGTGTGAAAAAATTTCACACCACTTTTTATGCATTTAGTAGTGGCGGACGGTGCCGCTACCGCGAAATAGCGGCCGCGACACCGCTACATCACCGCTTTTTGAATCCTTGGATAGAACATGTAGGCTCTTTTGGAGATTGCAATTGGAGAAATGAGATAGAAAGAGAGAGGAAACCTTTACATATTTAGGGTTTGAGATAGGATACAAGAATTAATAGGCATGTAAAGAGGGATCAAGTTTTGGAAAACTTACACTGCAAAATTTATGACTTTTAGAGGTGGGTTTCAACCGGTTCTAAAGAATTATCAACGGTTTAAGAAATCTGAATCAAGATCGCGGCTATAAAGCTGTCTCTACATGGACATGCGGTTTTCAACGACTGGTAGGTAGAGTCCAACTACATAGGTTGATTTTCAGCGAGGATTGAACGTCGCTAAAAATCTTGTGACGTTTTAATCTATATTTAAAAAAAAAAAAAAAAGAAAAAGTGATAGACATTTTAATCTAACTCTAATTCAATTTTTTTTCCTTTATTCTAATGTATTGTCAACCTGAAAACCTGTAAAAATTACAACCTTGCAAACATATAAACAAATAACAATTTCTAAAAAATCGTTGAATATAATTATATCATTTGTCCGATAATACAAAGAAAGTAACTAAAAACAAAATTCAACAACAAATAAACTGGGATCTCATGAACTTATATCGAACTTCCTCTCAAAGGAGTCGTCCAAAAATAGCAATGATTCATTTCTGATATGAAGATTTTAAGTTTTAGCCTTTTCGATGTTAAACTCCACCAAATCCAAATCTAAAAGCTAGATGTGTGCTTGAGCCCTTCCTTCCATACTTGATTATGCAAATTAAGCAACTAAACTTTGATAACGGTCACAACGTAAGGAAACTGAAATTTTCACAATGTATTTTATCCATTACGTAACATTCGCGATATTTTCAAATTTTTTGAAACACTACTACATTCACGTGCTTGACCACTTCAACACGTTACGTAACGCTCGCGACATCTGCAACCGTAACAAAATTCGCGACGCGATTTAGAACTTTATCAACAAAACCAATATTATATTTGCAATACCCAAGTTCAGTTCAAGACCTTGATTCTGGTCTGTAACAAGAGGGTTGACAATTCACTGTACACTGGCAAAAATTGTTTTAACTATAGACATATGCAGATGACAAGTTTCTAAACACAATTAGTACCTCCATTTTCAGATTTCATGAGTAGCTCCCCTCATATGTGCTTGGCTCAAAGTTTTTTTTTTTTTTGGATAGGCAAAGTTTTTATTTATCCAAAAGTAGCATGCACTGCTACATCAATACAACCAGCATAGCTGACAAACAAATGTACTATTTTACAATGTCTTCTTTAAATAGCTAAGAACCAATTATGCTATCAGTGAGCTTTTTAACCCCCATGCTACATGCAAATCTCTATTAACAGTATCATCCTTTATGGTTTTCATCCCCCCTAGTCTATAGCTAACCTCCTCCTTGATTTTCTCAAGCATTTGCATACATTGCTGAGGTTGTTTACCAAACCTGCGGTTATTCCTCTCCCTCCATACATGATATATGAGAGCGTTCCAAGCAATTCGAAGCACTGTAGCAGTAAGAGATTTACCCTTTAGCTTCCTCTTTGCCCATTGAACTTCAAAGTCCCAACTTCTGATGACTCTATGAAGCTTACATAAGTGCAGAATCTCCCTCCATACTGCCTTAGAATACTCACACTCAAAGAATAAATGGTCTCGAGTCTCCATTTGTTGACTGCACATATCACAAGTTCCATTAAGATCCATTCCCCATTCCATCAATCGATCTTTTGTAGGGAGCTTGTTCTGAATTGCCATCCATGATATTTGGGAATGCCTTGGAATATGGTAGGCATACCATACCAATCTATCCCAATCCACCTTTGGCTGCCTTGGCCTGATTTGCTGCCACACTTTAGCCACTGAAAACCTGTCCCCAGGAAATTTCCAAGCTAATCTTCCATTATTCTGATAGGTAAATTGAGCTGCTAATGGTCGCAATTGTAGGATTTTCCTCCAAATCCAGCTACTTCCCTGGGTGATTGGGAACTGCCAGAATGATGTGCCTTTTAGAACATAGTTGTGGATCCAAGCAATCCACCATGAACCTGCCTTAAAAAGCAATGTCCATATTATCTGCATTATGCTTGCCCTGTTCCAAGAACCTAGATCTTTCAGGCCAAGTCCCCCCTCTGATCTTGGACAACAAATTTTCTGCCAACTCACCCTTGCTTCTCTGGCTTCTGCATCTTTCCCTAACCAATAGAATCGAGAACAGAGTTGATTAATTCTGGAGAGCACTACCTTAGGTAGAATAAAGATTCTACACCAATAGTTTTGTACATTAAACAAAACTGATTGAATAAGCTGGAATCTTCCAGCATAGGACAGAATTTTTGATGTCCAGTGAGTGATCCTAGCAGTAATCTTTGAGATAAGTGGGACACAGTCTTTTTCTGTCAGCTTCTTTGTTACTAGGGGAACCCCCAAATACCTCACTGGCAGCTCACCTAGCTTGAAGCCTGTCACCCCCTGGATTTCCTGAAGCTGAGCTCTACTGATGCCAGAAGAATAAAGATCACTTTTTGCTTGGCTCAAAGTTGGTGACCGCTTACATTTTAATTTTATAGCAGCCTTGTTTTAAGCCCTGATTTTCAAAGAATAATAACAAAGATAAGAACTGAAAATCAAGCTGGTTGAGAAATCAATTAATTGGTGTGATATTACAACAGAGATTGCATTTAAGATCTCAAGGACCTTGCTGCTTTTATCTCGCTATCGAATAGCCCAAGAAATATATTATGTCATCTGAACTCTTTATTCCTTTTTAAAGTATTCGTGTTCGATATCTGTATCCGATACATTTGGATATGAGTATAGAATATAATCTTCCAAATATATGAAAAAATTTAAAAAATTGAGCATAAACGTGTCAAGTACATACTCTTATTCGATATTCATCTCGAGTCCAAATAACATAGTATATATATACCTGCAGGAAAGGAATGTAACCCAATAAAAACCAAGTTTCCAGCAGTTACTATGAACCAATTCATTCATGATTCACCTGCTTAGTTTACTGTCACTACTTTAAAACAACATGTCCAATTCCATGAATCTTGTTGAATATTCTTATCCACATGTTTATGAGATTAATTAATTAAATTTCGTTTTTGTATTTTAACCCTCTTGAAGCAAGATAATGGGCCTCTGGACTCGATGTAGTTGGATTGTTGGGCCTTTCTCTTTTAAATTAGGGATGCATCTAAGTTGAACATGTTCCAGTTTTGGGAACTTTTATTATCAACAAGCATTTTTCTCCCTTAGGAGATTTTTTTTAATATTTATAAAATTTTATTTAAATTAATAATTATAAATAAATATAAGTTAAATTATATTAAATAATTATTATTTATTTAAATAATTTTTTTATGTTTTAATATCGTAAGTAAATGAATTTAGAGTTAAAATCGAATCATCATGATAAATTATGCAAAATATGAGATAAATTGAGATATGAAACAAACACAACATAAGAAAATAACTAAAAACGACACGACACGAAAAATAACATGAATACGACAAAAATACACGAACGTGTCAAAATCTATATAAAACAAATTATTAAAGTGTAAAAATTTATATAAATTTATAATACTTTAAACACAAAAAAATAACACAAATACAAATTTTTTTTCTAAATTGAATAACTATAACAAATTATGCAAAATATGTGCACAAAATTTTTTCTAAATTGAATCGCAATGATAAAATATGAAATAAATTGAGATACGACACGAACACACCATAAGAAAAATAATTAAAACACTACACGAAAAAATTTTATCATCTTTTTTTCTCTTTTTTTTCTTTGCCTTTCTTCTTTTTCTTTCTTTTTATTTTCTTTCTCTACTTCCTGGGAAGAAAAAAAAAGACACGTGTCGCCACTTGAAAATTATGTGTAGTCAAAAATATATAATGGTAATTACTCAATGGAGATTTTGAAAAACCAAGGTAATTATTTTTCACTTAAATCTAAACTCCAGAAGTAAACCTATAAACTCATTTAAGCTAGTTTTCTATTACTGTTGGGAAAATTTTGAATTGAAAAATTATGTTTTAAAAGTGTGGTGGGAAAAATAAACTTTAAGAATTTTAAGTGTTTAGCATTACTGTAAAAAAGTATTGTGATGAATTAAAATATTAATATATATATATATATAAAATAATATAAATTTCAAGTAACGAGGATAATAAAATCATATGACCTCATGTTGTCGGATTTAATCACGCAAGTGCACGTATCGTTGACAAGAAATATAATGAAGAGTAGAGTATCGATCCCACGAGGAATTGTTACCAAATTTGCTAAATACTAAAATTAACACAACTTAATCTTATTCAAATAAACAATTAGAAATTGTAAATTAAAAACTAAATAAAATAATGAACAAAGAAAGTAAATTAAAAGATAGATTAATCACTTAAGAAAAGCTTAGGATTATAATTTCCCTCAACACTTCGTATGAACCTCTCCTATCCTCTTAACTTGATTAATGATCTTGAGTTGTTAACCTAGAGTTCTAATCTATTTATAAGGATCTTCTGATGGTCTTACAAAAATATTCCTCTTAACCAATTAACTATATTCGTATGATAATTGAATTAAAGATAAACTCATTAAGCTTAGACTCTAAAATTGGTTACACATGACACGTAAGTATATTCCTACTTTACATGCAGATCAATTCATCATAATAAATGAATATGAAATATGTGTTATTCAATCCATGTCTAACACTAAACTCTCTTTTCCAAGTTGTATCTAGGTTACCACATCAATCTAATTGGTAGCTAAGCAATTAGAAGCATTAAGAACAAAACTGAATAAATAACTCAAATATCATTAAATCAATAAAAAGAGTAAAATAATTCAAACTACATGTTGAATTCCATTGCAGTCCTAGAAAAATAAATTAGTTTATACTAATTAATAAAAATATAAAATAAAAGAGTTTCACCATTATAAATAATACAAGAAAGATAAAGAAGATTAAGGAAAAAGAGAAACTAAGGGTTGTCAGATCTTCAATCTTCAATCTCCCAAAATCTTTTTAGCTCCTTGCAAATCTTTGGTGGCTGCTCTCCTCTTAAAAAAATTAGGTTATTTACAAGCTAAGAAGTGTTTATTGGTAAGAAGGTCTCTTGATTTAGGTCCTAAAAGTGCATATTTATAGAGATTTAAAAGCCTAGAAGGAGAAACTTCGCGTGCAAGCAACAGGTGAGTCTTCCTTCCCTTTTTCGAACTTTTTTTCGTTTCAAACAGCAGCTCGGGCGTCGCGGGGCCGAACCTTCTGCCTGGCCTCCAAATTCTGTCATCTTCTCGAACTTTGTCAGCTGATTCGGAGGTGAAAATCTTGTTCGATTTGGAAGAATAAACTACCGTTGGAAAGCTATGAAAATCAGCTTCAAAAGTCAAGAAAGAAGTTTTCTTGAATAAAGAATTTAAGATCATGTTTTGCTAGCAACAAGCTCCGGAGGTCAAATCTGTCCATGCGTTGCTTTGCACCTTTTTTCATCTTTTCTCACCTCGAAGCTCCTTCTCACTTTGGACCTATAAAATACAAAAACACTAAATTAATAACTAATTTAAACATGAAATAATTAAATAAAATTAATATAAAAACAATTAAAACTAATAAATTCCGAATAAAAACTTCAAGGACTTAGCTGATTTGAATGCACAAAATATGATAAAATAACTATATTTCATAGAGTTATCACACCCCCAAACTTAAGATTTTGCTAGTCCTCGAGCAAAACAAAACAAAATAAAATAAAATGAATCAAAACAAAACCAGTGATGAGTACACTTAACTAATGATTTCCTTAATTGTCCTCAAAAGTTATCTCAAAATCCCGATCAAAGTAGAACACAAACATAATCCAAATTTATGATTCAATTCAATTGTATGTCTCATGCTTGAATGAATTTTAAGTGTGTGTTGAATAATCTCTTGGCAAATCATTGCATGCAATCTAAATAAGTTTATGCCAATGCAAAATCCGAATTAGTACTAGATTCTCATATATTTGCTTTTCATCTCTCTCTCTCCACTAATGTAGACTAACATTTCATCAAGGATCAAGTAGGTCTTTATTAAGCTTGTAATGTAAGGCTAGGGTCAAGGTATGATAAAGGATATATTTCGGTTTAAGTCACCCTTAGACACTTTGCATTATTTCAGGATATTTCAAGAGCCACAGCCTTTTCCTCAAATTACATTCTACATTATTTGAATGCATCTTCATTTTATTCACCACTTTATTCCTTTGTTTTCGAAGAACCATAATCTTTTTTTTTTTATTGAACATCACCATTACATTACACCCAAATTAGACATGGCTCATAATTATTTTCTGTAATGTCATACTCATGCCTATGTAGTGAGAGTTAATCATGATTTTTCTTAGGCTAAAAGATGTGGCAATCAAAGAAAAGAGATATATCAATTAGGCACAAAGAGGTAGACTAAGGATATTAATATTCATAGGTAGGCTAGAAATGCTCAAACGATCCAAAGATGGCCTAAATCACTTCTTTAACTTAGTATTGTCTAGGATTTCGCCTCGAGAGAGAATCAAACAAATTCTAGGCTTCTTGACATAATTGCAATTCACATCAACATAAGCAGTCTTTAAATAAGCAATGCAAATCTAAGCAAGAGATTAAGTACTCAATTTAGTGAAAATCACATCCTAACAATGAGACTAACAAAAGAATTTAACATAAAATCAATCATGCTTATGTTTTTTCCAAAAGTCAAGAATAATCAATAACTAATTCTCATTCTTGGATAAGGATTCCATCATAATAAGTGCATCATAGCTTAAGCAAATTTTTTTTTATATGACTCCTAAACATAAACATAGATAATAAACTAAAAAGACACACAAAATAAACTAAAAAAAATCACACAAAACAAAAGAAATCGAAAAACTAACGGCCAACACCCCCAAACTTAAAACAAACATTGTCCTCAATGTTTAGAAATTTAAAAGAGTAAGAACGAGAAAACTCCCCTATCGATGAAAGCAACGCAGGAGAAGCTCTAGTCGTCCTCTTCGACCTCATCATATGCTTGTCTGAATTGGGTGAGTGGCTACTACAAAAAAAAAACAAAGTAAAAAGAAATTAAAAATAATATCCTAAAAAAATAAAAATTCAAAATTAAAGAAAAGAAAAGAAAAAATTTAGAACTTGGGTTGCCTCCCAAGAAACGCTTGATTTATAGTCATCGGCTTGACTATCTCATTGTTCATCATCCTGTATCCAACCACTTGAAGATTTTCATTTCATGCCATGTGTTTATCCTTTCTTTGAACAACTTCGCTTTCTTGTAGGCTTCAAAGCAGAATTCATCCCTTTTAGTGGTAGAATTCAATAATGTCTTAAGCGGATCAATGGAATAAATTTCTATAAACTCTTATTTAATAGCACTTTATACCATATTGACTAGCTTAGGCTGTTGGATGCATTGAGGAATAGGTTGTGGTGGGTCACACTAGGTCTCCTCTATTTGAACTTTTTCAACTTTTTTTGCACCCACAATTTCTTCTTCAATAGGCTTGTTTGGTAGTGGTGGGCCACACTTAATCTCCTCTTCTTAAACCTTTTCATATTCTTGCTCCATCACAATTTCTTGTTCAAGCTGCTTATTTGACAATTCTGGGTTTTTGCTATCCTTTTCTATCTCTTTTTCAATCCCAAGTGTGATTTCATTGCAATGCTCGTCTCCACCTGGTTTGGGATTAGTTTCAATGTCACTTGGACGAGTTTCTTGAGGGCAATTGTTAATGGTATTTGCAAGCTGACCTATTTGTGTTTCAAGATTTCTAAGTGTTGTCGCTTAACTCTGAAGTGTCACTGCATGATTCTTATTTATAGCATCGGTGCTTGTCATGTAATGCTTGAACACCTCTTCCAATGATAGCTTATTTTTTGGGGCAGGTGCTTGAGCATATGGTGGAAGCCTATGATGATATGCTTGATTGTCTTAATAGAAAGGCCATTGATTGATGTTCCAAGAAGAATTTGAGTGATTTCCCCAGTCTGAATTGTAGTTGTTGGAATAAGGATTATTCTGTTGCATATAGTAATTTCAAATATATTGCATTGATTCAACATTGGTTGGGCACCAATCACTATGATGTCCTTCCCCACATAGTTCACAAATAACAAATCGGCTTTGAACAGAAGGTACACCCAAATTGTCTAATTTCTTGTTCAGGGGAGCCACTTTTGCAAATAAAGCAGTGATTGCATCTTATTCATGACCCTACATAGTGCATCCCTTTTGCATTCAACGATCAATAAAACCTGAAAAGAAAAATAAAATAAACTAAATAAATAAGAAAGTTTTTGAATTAAGACTAAGATTGCTTGGTATTAATATTAACAAAAATAGTAAAACAATTCCCCGACAACGGCACCAAAAACTTCTTGTTGGATTTAACCACACAAGTGCACGTATCGTTGACAAGTAATATAATGAAGAGTAAAGTATTGATCCCACGAGGAATTGTTACCAAATTTGCTAAGTACTAAAATTAACACAACTTAATCTTATTCAAACAAACAATTAAAATTGTAAATTAAAAACTAAATAAAATAATGAACAAAAAAAGTAAATTAAAAGATAGATTAATCACTTAAGAAAAGCCTAAGATTACAATTTCTCTCAACACTTTGTATGAACCTCTCCTACCCTCTTAACTTGATTAATGATCTTGAGTTGTTAACCTAGAGTTCTAATCTATTTATAAGGATCTTCCGATGGTCTTATAAAAATATCTCTCTTAACCAATTAACTATATTCCTATGATAATTGAATTAAAAAGAAACTCATTAAGCTTAGACTCTAAAATTGGTTACACATGACACGTAAGTATATTCCTATCCTACATGCAGATCAATTTATCATAATAAATGAATATGAAACATGTGTTGGAGATATTTTGTATATTTGTAAAAACCTTGTTGAAAATATTTACTTGCAATAATTAAATAGCATGCTCTTAAATAGAATTTTAGAGAACTTACTTGTAGAAGACAAAATTGAAGAACATATAAAGAATTTAACGTTGTTGCCAAGGATTGAACCCTTTGTTCTTAAAGCGAAATTGGCTGTCACTTGGTGCACACGGTTTCAATCCAATTGCCTCCCAAGATTTCAATAACACCACTGTAATAACCAATTTTGGCCCGGGTCGGATCCGAACCCGACCCGGGCCATTTGCAATAGGGCCTGCTCAATCTCCAGGTCCAGGCACAATCAACAGGGCCTGCTACTCAGCAGGCCCATTTCCCAATTCCTAAACCCAAACCCAATCAGGCCCAACCAAGCCCATTCCCCAAACCTGGCCTAACCCAACCCAATCCACCAAACCCTAAACAGTAACCCTAGCCGCCTACCACCCCCTACCCTAGGTAACTGGCAGCCCTGCCACCACCAACCCCTGACAGCCCCACACGCTGCCAGCAACCCTCTCCTGCCATCACCAACCACCCAAACCCAAATCCACACACAAACAACTAAACACTCAACCCCACCATAAAAACCACCCTCAATCAGCTTCCAAAAAAAAAGGAGCTCCTACCGAAAGGCCCCAGATTCGGACCTAAAAACCAGATCTGAAACCCCCTGTATCCCCACCACAAAGAAAAAACCCCTTCCCCGAACGACCCCCCCAGATCAGGACCCAAAAAAACCCAGATCCAGAGATCGGACCCCCCTTTTTCGAAAAAACAGAGATCCAAAAAAAAAAGGTTTTTTTTCTTTTCTTTTCTTTTCCCCCAACCACAAAAATAAAATAAAAAAAAACCCTCATCCGAATCCAAAACCCTACAAAAAAAGAAACCAACAACCACACACAAAAAAAACATCCAGCAAAAAAAAAAAAAATGAAGGGTCGAAACCCAGATCTAGGGGTTTCGGCTCGGATTCGGGCAAAACGGAGCCCGAATCCGAGAAGAGCAGGCCGAAATACGACGGAGCACGGCGGCCGACGCGATGGTCCGACCGTCGGATTCTGGGTTTGGGGGGGTTTCTGGTGAACGGGGTAGAGAAAGGGGAGAGAGAGAGAAAGAAAAAAAAAAGAAGAAGAAATGAAAAAATAAAATAAAATGGGGCTATTTATAGCCCCAGGAAGCGGGTCAAAAGACTCGCGCGTCGACCCGGGGTCCGTGCGGGTCGCCGCTTCCCCTTTTTTTAAAAAAAAAAATCGGCGTCAAAACGACGCCGTTTCAACCCAGGGTCCGCGCGTGGACCCGGATCCGACCCGGGGTCTGCGCGCCCGACCCGGGTTCAAAAAAAAAAAGAGTTTGGCACCGAAAAGGCGCCGTTTCGTGTGAGGAGGGTCTGCGCGTGGACCTGGATTCGACCCGGGGTCCGTGCGGGTACCCCTCGCCCCGAAAAAAAAAAAGATAACTGGGCCAGGCCCTGGGCCCAGCAGGCCAGGCCTGATCCTGGGCCAGGAAAAAAAAAAGAGAAAAAAGAAAGAAAATAAAAGAAAGAAAGAAAAAAAAAGAAAAGAAAAGAAAAAGGGAGAAAATAAAATAAATAAAAAATAGGAAAAATTTTTAAATAAAAAAATTTAAAAAAATAGTGAAATTGAAAATAAAAAAAGGTAAATAAAAAAATATAATAAAAATTAAAAATATAAAAATATAAAAATATAAAAAAATAATAATAATTCCCGATTATCGATTTTGACGTTTTGATTTTTGACATTTTTCAGGTGATTTCACGAAAATCAAGTCCGGCGTTTTGATTCTCGACGTTTTTCAGGTATTATTTTAACTTCTTCATTATTCATTATTTTTTTATTATATTATTATTTTTACTTATTTATTTTTGTCCAGTATCCGATATATTTTTTATTATTCGGTTTCGGTTTTAAAATATTATAAAATAATAATTCTAATTAATACATGTCTTCTAAAATTATTTTCGGTAAATAAAATTCTCTAAAAGACGGATCTCTTTCTCGGATGGTCATAGTATCAATCGTTCTTTGAAATGGTCCGAGTAAGAATAATAATCGAAACCTTATTGAAAATATCGAAGTGATTCGGGAATTTTTCTTACATAGAAAATTTCTTTTATTTCGAAAATAATTATTAAAAGCATTTTAATTTACTTTTCAAAGAAAAAAAAAAGATTTTAATAAATGCGAGTTACCGACGACGGAATTCGAAGGATGTCACGGTAGTGATTCCTAAGATATTTTGAGGTGAGAGAATCTCGTTAAATATCACAACGAGTGGTGGGAGTATTTAACGACAAACTCGATACAAAAATTTGTTCTCACTTTAAAAAAAATAGAAATAATAAAAAAAAAATGAATAAAATAGTGAAGGTTTACGTGATTCGATATCTTGCCATGCTCGTGTCTTTGAACATTATGTCGTGCATTTGATCGTATAATTAAACTTTTATTCGTACATGTTATATGCTAAATCATGTGCATTTAATATTTTATTCGCCTCATTCGCATTTAAATAAAATCAAGGAATACGGATTAGCCGACGACGGAAATCGAAGGACGTCACGGTTGTGATTCCTAAGATATCCCGAGGTGAGAGAATTTCGCTAAATATCACCACGAGTAGTAGGAGTATTTAGCGATATGCTCAATACAAAAATTCGTTTTCATTAATGAAAATCATCAAAATAAAAAAGGAACGAATAAAGAATAAATATTTACGCATTTGATATCTTGCTATACTCGTGTTTTTTTTTTTTTGCATGTTTAATTTTATAGTTCGGTATTTAATCATATGTCTTATATGCTAAGTCGTGCGCATCCGATATTTAAATATTCGCATCATACGCATTTAAATAAAAATGGATGTAAATTGCCGACGACGGAATTCGAAGGATATCACGGTTGTGATTCCTAAGATATCTCGATGTGAGAAGATCTCGTTAAATACCACCAAGAGTGTTGGGAATATTTAATGAGTATTTTCGATAACAAATTTATGTTCACTTTCGTTTTTTTTTTAAAATATAACAGTTCAAAAAAAATTCAAAAAATAATAAACATGTTTTTTTTTGAAATAAAATAAAAATATATATAAAAAGAGAAATAATTTTAAATTCCGATGTCAAGTCAATTAAATCAAGATTTAAGATAACACGTGATTAAATGGTACCGTTTTCTAAACGGGCGTTGCGGGGGTGCTAATCCTTCCCCACACGTAACCGACTCCCGAACCCAATTTTGTTTTTTTACTCTGGTTCAAAGCGCGGATTTCGAAATTGGTTTTACAAAAATGTTTTAATTAATTTTAAAGTATTTTACTAAAACCGGTTTTAATAGGTGGCCAATCACACCTAGCAAAAAAGATTGGTGGCGACTCCATTTTGTGTTTTCAAAAATCGTCTTAGCAGTCGAAAAAACCGTTATGACAACCACTTTGAAAAGTTGCACACCTTTTCAAAGTCCACAAATTTAAGGAATTTGACTCAATTTTCTCTCTACAATGACAGATTCCTAAGTTTTAGAGTAGAATGAATAAATAAGACAAATGCCTTAGAAAACCAGAACAACAACGGAAGAATAAGAGCCTAAGAATTGTTGAATCTCTTGTTAAAATGACTGAATGAATTTCTCATCCTACCTATACACCTATTTATAGGTCATTAGGGACCTAAGCATACATGAATGAAATTAATACATGAATGTACAGTAGGACATGGTACATGAATGGAAAATTAATACATGAATGTACATTAGGATGAATATACATGGTACATGAATGAATGTACATTAGGATGAACATACATGGTACATAATGAACAAATTCATGAATGACATAATTAAGTTCATGAATTTCAAATTCATGAACATGCTAATCACACCATAAATAATGTATTGGATTATGCACTATATAAAGAGATCAATTTCATATTCACTTGTTTGGTTCCAAACCAAATCCAAGAACATGTGTTATTCAATCCATGTCTAAACTAAACTCATTTTTCCAAGTTGTATCTAGGTTACCACATCAATCTAATTGGTAGCTAAGCAATTAGAAGCATTAAGAACAAGATTGAATAAATAACTCAAATATCATTAAATCAATAAAAAAGTAAAATAATTCAAACTACGTGTTGAGTTCCATTGCGATCTTAGAAAAATAAATTAGTTCATACTAATTAATAAAAATATAAAATAAAAGAGTTTCACCATCATAAATGATACACGAAAAATAAAGAAGATTAAGGCAAAAGAAAAAATTAAGGGTTGTCAAATCTTCAAATTTCAATCTCCCAAAATCTTTTTAGCTCCTTGCAAATATTTGGTGGCAGGTCTCTTGATTTAGGTCCTAAAAGTGCCTTTTTATAGAGATTTAAAAGCATAGAAGGAGAAACTTCGCATGCAAGCAACAGGTGAGTCTTTTTTCCCTTTTTTCGGATTTTTTTTTTCGTTTCAAACAGCAGCTCGGGCGCCACGGCGCTGGTTTTGGGTGCCAAACCTTCTGCCTGGCCTTCGGATTCTGTCATCTTCGCGAACTTTGCCAGTTGATTCGGAGGGAAAAATCTTGTTCGATTTGGACGAATAAACTACCGTTGGAAAGCTATGAAAATCAGCTTCAAAAATTAAGAAGGAAGTTTTTTTGAATAAAGACTTTAAGATCATGTTTTGCTAGCAATAAGCTCCGGATGTCAAATCTGTCAATGCGTTGCTTTGTACCTTTTTTCGTCTTTTCGCACCTCGAAACTCCTTCTCACTTTGGACCTATAAAAATACAAAAACATTAACTTAATAACTAATTTAAACATGAAATAAATAAATAAATAAAATTAATCTAAAAACAATTAAAACTAATCAATTTCGAATAAAACTTCAAGGACTTAGCCGATTTGAATGCACAAAATATGGTAAAATAACTATATTTCATAGAGTTATCACCTCAAAAGTCCGATTCCAAACTATAAAAACACCAAAATTTTGACTTCTTTATTTAGAGTTGGAAATCAAACTTTTGAATTAAAAAGTCAAATTCTTTTATCGACTTAATATTGAGGTTGCGGTGAAACACAGCTTTTAACTACAAAAACGGTGCCAACTTAAATGCTAAATGTAGCAATCACTTTGACTATATTATTTCCATTTCTCGCTTAAACCAAAATTGAGTATTTCAACAGCCAGGTTAATTACTGTGAACAACCTGTATAAGTACTCATAACTATAATGACAAATACTTGAATTAATCTCTAAACAAATTTTTGACAAAAGCTTCTTAGTAATCATCGAAAAACTAGGAATAATAGTCTTATAAATCAGTTCAAGAAATTTCTTCATAGAAATTAACTCTCCACTCCTTAAGTATTTTCTGCAAAACAAACATAACAAAAACTAAGTCAAGAGTTTGATATAATTATCAAAACTTCAATAAGAACAATGAATTTTCCCAATCGAAAGTTAGCAATATATAGTCGGAAATTGGAATAGTATATCTTGCTTGTTAACAAGACAAATTACTGCTTGGATGAATAATTATTGAAAGTTGATTTACTTAAAGAAAAGCCTGGTTTGTGTGCTTTGAGTCGTCGAAGAGTTAGGACAAATTTTACATCTTTTTCATTGTTGATTGATTAATTTGGATTGTTGTAGTAGATTGGCAAAGATATTACTTTGCAAATTAATTATGATAACGACAATACTCTGATCTGAAAATCTGGTGATTTTAATTCACCAATGTCTGCAAGAAGTCATGAACAAGTTTAGATATTATATGAAAATATGATATGAACACGATATATTTAATAAATATAAAAATAATATAATAAACATGACACGTTTAAACACGATTAATACGATTAACACGACATTTTAATACACATATTATATTTGTGTTTAAGATTTTGACACATTAATAATATGTGTTGTATTTATATATTTACATTATTGACACAGAAAAACACAAAACACTATATGTATACATAAATTATCATATCTAAATATCATAGCAATCCACAATAGTTAATTATATAAGCATATTCTATATTATTATAAATATATTTTGCGTTTCTTTTTTCAAATTTTTATATAAAATTATGGACTATTTAAGTTTTCATCGTAAGATTATAGGCTAGACGAGACAGTGACATTGCTAATTTGCACTATTCTAATTATAAAAAGTTTTCGTCCAAGAACTTTTGATTTTATATGAATTAACACGAAATTTCAACATATTTACACAATTTTAGTTCATATACAATAAATAGATAAAATTTGTTTTAAATTCTCGAATAAACAAATTCGAATTTTTAATAAAAATTTAACAGATATTAAGCTGAATTATGTCTCTAACCCTAAACCCATGAAGAAAAGAGTAGCCCCATTAATGAGGAAGGAAGTTGGACAGCCGACAATAAACTGCTTTGCCCCCCAAATTTTCCTGGGACACGATACGGCGGCACTTTGGCATTGTGCTGTTCCAATAAATTGCTTAATTCGATTCATGGCCTACTCAACAATATGGTAGCGTTAGCTTGTATTTATTTTCCATCAGCAAAATTAAAAGATTTATTGATTGAGGATGAAAAAACTCCCAAACCCAAACTGATAAGATCTCTATCCTTTACGGAAACAATATGTATACTGAGTTAATTGATGCAGTTTAAAAGAAAAATATAAAAGTTCGTATTTAATACATTGATAATAATTTTTTTTAATTCCGCTGCTCTAAACTCTTTTCCCTTTTTTTTTTTTTTCCATCGTCGAGCTTGGAGTTGTTAGCGGCAGATCCCGCTTCCTCTTCGCTTTTATTTTTTCTCATTTTCTCTCTCATCGAGTTTTTTTTAATTTCATTTTTCTTCTTCCGTTGCTTTAAATTCCTTTTTCATTCTCTTCCTTCAAAATCCAAAATAGAGCTGCTCATGGGCCAGGCCGGACCGCGGCCCGTTTTTTTTTTCTCTGCCCAGGCCCGGCCTTGGGTCGTCCAGGTTCGCCCGTTTAGGCTCGAAACACTGTTTATTGGAATAAAAAAATATTTTTTTTATTTTTTTATAATTAAAATTAAATAAAATAATATTATTATAATAAAAATTACTGTTCCGGGCCGACCCGGAACACAAAATATCTTGCCCAAGCCCGGCCCAATACGGGCCGGGCCCGTTAGCAGGTCTAATCCAAAGTCCTCCCACCTATTTTCAAATCCGCCGCCATTGAAGCTTCCACTCTCTCTCTCTCTACACCATTTACTTCTTTTCTATTTGAATTTATTTTTAAGACTTGATAAATTGTACATTTTTATTTAATTTTCGAAAACTCGAAAATCAAGTGTTGATTTTTTCTTTTCTTTTAAAAAAAAAATTATTTAGGATTTGCTGTTAGACCTGTCTAAGGACCGGGCCATCCGTCCATATTTGAGAGGGTTTGGACAAAAATATTAGGGTCGAAAAATAGGTTTGGACAAAAAAATAAGACTCGTTTAAAAAATTGGCCAGGTCTTGGTTTCAACATTTAAGGTCCGAATCCGGCCCGTTTTCTAATTAAATAATATATTTTTTATATATATTATGTAATTTATGTCATATAAAGATTAAATATATATAATATTATAGTATAAACATTAAAAAACATGTTAAATTATCCATGTTTAAGAACTTCATAAAAGAAAAAAATAAAAAATTATTAAAGATTAAAAAATATATTTTTTTTTAAAATAAAAATTCAGAAAAAATAATAATATGGGCGGGTCTAAACGAGTTTGGACTATTCATTTACAAATTAAAGTGGGTTTGGACAAAATTTGATATCTATATTTCAAGTCAGGCCGAACTTGGACAAATAAATATAGTATCATACATGAGCTCAGTCCGACTCATAGACACTTCTATTTGCGGTATTATGAAATTGGCTATAATTAAAAAGCTTACCCAAAAAATTGAATGATCAAGTTGGTGCTCCAAAAGTGAATTCTTTCATCTACGTACTTCTCTTTCTTTACTTTATGGAAGTATTTCGTGGCTTCTTTTTTTTTTTATATATTTTGTGTGATAAAGCATGAATCAGGTCTACGTGCTTCTCTTTCTTCACTTTCACTTTATGAAGGTAGTTCGTGCTTTTTTTTTTGTTGTGAAAGAGCATAGGTTGAGTCTTAAATTAAGTATTTAATCTTATTATTTTAGTCCAAAAATTAACTTACATTTATTGAATTATTCATGATACTACCTTATAAATTCTACTGAAGTTCAGTAGCCTAATATGACACTGATTTATTGCCTCATTAGGTCAACCACATGGGGTTGGCAATCCACATTAATTTGTTTTAGGCAGAAAAGAAAAAGATGTAATTCTATAGGAAGTCTTATACAATATGTCCTACTAAAAGGGGTTTCTGTTTACTATGTTATTGCTGTTAATATAAACTATATTATTAAAGAATCACAAGTCAATTTTTTCTTGAAAGTTTTAAACCTCTATTAGAAAATGTTAATTTTAATAAGATGCGATTCAATGATAATATATAAAATTATATATCGATAATATATCAAATAAAAAATTTTAAAATTAAAGTGACATTAGAGTTTAAAATAAATATAAAAAAAAAGATATCAAGTTGTTGAGTATTGAAAATAAAAGTTAAGATTTTCTAGAAAAAAAAAAATTAAGTGCAAACGAAACTTTTTCATTTTTCGTAAACAATATAAGAATGCACATACATGTTTTTTGTAAAATAATATTTTAATATTATTAAAAAGAACTATTCAATCATACTAAAATATTTGATTTAATAATTAATACTTGTTTTCTTAAATCTCTCCACAAAAAAAAAAAAAAAACATAATAGCCCATGTATATAAGTTGAGATGTAAAAACTCAAAAACAGAATTTACTTATCTTTTAACTATATGTGAAGTCTCAACAGGTTTACAAACTTGATAAAAAAAAAGTACTTAATAGGCAGATATTTAATTTTGACAAATTTTTTTCTTATAAAACTTGATATGGTTACAAGTATTTAAGCATTTCACAACCCCGAATAAGAGGGCAAGCTGCAAGCATCTCACATGGCCTAAAATATTGTCTTAAAATTCACAGTTCTTGAGGAATGAAAAATAGAAAACCTGCTAATCAAATATAATCTTTACCCATTTGATTGAACGTGACGATTTCACTATCTTTTTTTTGTTCTTTAGTTTGATCCAGAAAAGAAGAGATTCTAAATTAATTAAAAGGTTTTAAATTCTTTTTTTGTTTTTAAAAGGTGTTTAAATACTAGTTGATCTCTTCCAAATCTCCTCAAGTTCTCTGGCAAAGGCCTTTTGTCTACCAACAACAATTGTAATATGATCTTTGTTTTCAACAACCTTAACTCGAGCACGAGGGATTCTTCTTTGAACATTGTAGCTACATTCCAGCGGGATTACTTCGTCGTCCTTGCCGTGGAATATGGTGACATCGCAATTTAGTCGGTCGCGGACGGCGTCCAAATAGCGGTCGAGCTTGCTGGCGGTGCCGAAAATAATGTTGTGAAGTGTATGCCAGGCGGCGATATGGGTGTGGCGGAAGAACCCTTCAAGCAAGAAAGTCCTGATCCTGGAAAGAAAAAAAAAATAGTTTTAGTAATAAAAATGCATTAAATTTCAAGCGACATGGTTGGATGATGGTCAGTAGCATAAATGAATTTGATTGATGTCCAGAGAGAACGACAGCAGGACATAATAAATGAATTAGCCAAATTTATTTCTTCCATTAAGCATCTGTCTCCATCGGTTGGGACTTCAATTGACCAAAAAATTTTAAATTATATATACTAAATACTAGTATTGTTTAGTTTTTTTTACAAAAAAAAAAAAAGAAATTGGAAAATTAGATATTGAAATCCAACTTTTCAAATAAAAATCCAAAAAATTTATTAAATACATGAATTAGAAACAACATATAATAAATATAAATCATAAACAATTTAATTATACAAAAAATGATTTGCATGAATAGGACAATTTTGATCAGTTGCTATTAAAAATTTCGCCCTCCAGCTTTTCAAGACGACTAGAAAGATTTGCATGAAGGGGCCAAAAGTAAAGTACAAGGCTGAAATAGACAAATCTCTTCACCACAATTTCTTTGGACGGTGAGATTCATTTATTTAAGCACCCGCTATACTTTGCTTTCATTAGTTAGTACTCCACCCTCGGTAGGGCAGCTGTGCTGGGATAAATGTGGTTAGATGGATCAAAATTATGAGTGATCGGATGCATATATTGAGATTCAAATTTTAGATTTATTGAATATCATCTTTTAATTAAAGATAATTGTATGAATCAATTGGACAAAACACGAGATTTTTTATGGCCATAATCCTATGTAACCTTAAAGTGGGTTGTTTTAGGCAAACAACTGATTAACAGTATATATTTACAAACACAAAACGGAGCTCAAAAGGAACTGATGTGGAACTTGGACAGATAAAGACGATGATAATAACATGGTTTACTGTATTGTGCATGGGATTATAGTTAAGTTGTTTGGGTGGAGACGATTTGAGGAGGTGTTAGGAATTAGGATTTGATGAAATTATTATTACCTGTTTCTGGTGATAAGTTTGGTGAGGAAATCCCACAGCCGGTGGTTCTTGCACATGACCAGGGAAACCGTCCGGGAGATGTGCTCGTACCAGCAACCAATGGATGCACAAAAAGCCATCATCGGCCACACTCGTCGGGGCGCTACTCTTCGCATAACATATTGTGTTGCTGATAATTCACCCTTTGGCACTGGATAATATGGCTGCCATATTCATAGATATATTTCTTGTTAGATAGATGATACTTGATACTTAACGGCTGCAATGGCAAAAGCTTTAATCTGTCTAAGAAATGAAGATTGGTAAAAAAAAAAAAAAAAAAAAGAATTTACCGGAGCAAGTAGGGTGAGGGACTTAATAGATCCCGGGTGTTTTACAGCTATAGCAAGGGCTAAGATGCAGCCTAAGGAATGTGCCACAATGTGGAAAGATTTAACTTTGTATGCTTCAAGCACGGACTTTTCAATCATGTCCACATGCTCTCTTAAGGTGTAAAGGGAGTCGTTTGGCTTAGGACTTCTCCCAAAACCCAATAGATCAACTGCCAACAACCGATAAGTTGATTTAGCAGTGCTTGAAAAGTTGGGGAACAAAGTTTCAGTCCAAAATGCTGATGAAGAAATGAAGCCATGAATGAATACCACATCTTCTCGTGCTTTATCTGATATATCACAAAATCCAATAGCAAGCTTCAAAAAACTGAATGTAATAAATGGAGGTTAAAAGGTTAATAGTAATATGATTATACTTATTTAATCACATTTGGCTAGTAATATTTGATTGAATCTCATTTACCTTTTGGTCCTTCAGCTTTAACAAAAAGGGTGTCTTTGCTAGAAGAGGCCCAAGAATTGCAGAATTCACAATCACAATCAGACCATCTAGGAATGGGATGCAAATGCTGCCCAAACATCTTGCCCTGAAGCATTTCCACAATGGTAGAGTTAATGGTGATCGTTGATCTCACTGTTCCTTTCTTTATCTTCTCGCATGATTGTATGATAGTGCCATCAAATTTGAGCTTCTTTAGCTCATTAATGGTAAGCTTTGAGACCTCGGCCACAAGAGAAGGACGTAAATAAAGGGTATCTGAAATTTCCTCCAGCTGCAACTTGCTTGAAGTGAGGCAAACAATCTCAGACTCGCCCTGTTCTGAGATTAAGAACTTGCCACTGCCATTGATGGAACAAGGCTTCCATTCAGCTTCAATGCAGAAATCAAGCACTTTGTAAACAAAACATAGAATGAAATCAACAAGGTCGAGAATACAGAAGACAATGAAGCTCAAAGCCTTATTCAAAACTCCTCCTATTAATGTTAACACCGATCTGATTTTACACATTACATCCATTATTGAGAGAAACCCTCTTCCCAACCCTACCTCAAGAGCTGATTTCTCCCCAGGGAGCAAGCAAGAGTTAAAGAGAACAAGAGACACAGAGAGACAAGACAGTTTACAAGGACAATCTCAAGGCACTGATTGGGCTTTTTAGAGTTGAAAATGTCTGTGAAACAAATTTGAAGGCCTCGACATAAACTATTTCATCTCTCTTCTATGTTCTCTCCTCATAATATACAAATCCTATACTAACATATATATATATATATACATATATGGGTCCAAAAAGTTTTCTGAAAATGGGTGACTGTACTATTCCACCATATGCGACACCTTGTTGACCTCAACCCAAAAGTTTGTGTCATGAAATGGAAGCGTGTGGGAGAGAGAGAAAGGGAGAGCATGAAACACACTAACAGGCGCGGATGAATAAATACATTGTTTCATTTAACATCGTTTGCTGGCCAAGGAAAAAAAAAGTAGTTGGTTGTTGAGCCTCCAAGATGAAGAAAGAATTGTTACCATTCTTCTCCTTAGCCAAATAGTCCGCCTAAATTTAAGCTTTCTTCTCATTTGTGACCTGTTTATAGATTAGGTCGAATTCAAAAAAAAATTATTCTCTATATTCAAGTTTGAGCCGGATTGGGTTCGGACCGGATAAAAAACCCATATCACTTAAAATTATATTAAAAAATATTTTTATATTAATATTTAAAATTAAATTTTTTATTAATAAATAATAATTTGGGTCTGACCGATTTGAATTAAAAAATTTTATCCAGACCCAATCCAATATGAGTCGGCCCTTGAACAGGTACCTCCTCATATCATTTAATTCTTTAATCATATTAGATATACATGTTTTTTCTTACTTTTTGAGAAAAGAACTAGGAGCAAAAAGCACTTTCTTGCCACTCGGAGAGTTGGTGTTGAAAAAATCGGACCGCAATGATCAATCAAATTGGTTCAATTGAGAATCGGTGATTTATTTGGTTTGGTATGTATATAAAAAACAAAATTTTGTCAGATCGGTAAAAAACCAGTTCAATCGGTAAAAACAGATATAAATTGGATTAAATCGATTATATATATATTTTTAAAAAAATTCTTTTATTAGTGATGAAATTTGAACCTTTAATCTTTTAATTTTATATTAAAGATCATGTCATTAAATCAAATATATGTTTTTATTATTTATTTACTATATTTATTATTTATTTAACATTAAAATTATTTATTTTAATAATTAAATTGATTTGATTTACCATTACTGTATAAAATCATACTATTAAATCAAATCTGATTTAACCTTCAATTCAATTTTTTAACTTTAATTTTAAGTATTTTCTTTTTCTCATCCATTAATTGTAACTAATAATTTATTTTTTTCTTTTCAAAATGAACAGCTTTGTCCAAACCTCTTGGTCCACATAACTCTCATGTTCTCTTGATGGCTTATTAATGTTAGGCTGTTTTTAATGTTTTACTAGATAATGTTCGCGCTTTATTGCGAAATGTTATCGAATTTAGATTAACATTTTATAATAAATTTGAAGATAAAAAAGTTTATTAAAGATAATAATTTAGAAAAATAATAATTTTTATTCTTATACGACATCTGGTATAAAATTGAGAGTTATTTGAATATGATCAATTACATCCGGCAATTTCAGACACAACATAATTATACGGTACGAACAGTACGAACATAACATGAAAAAAATAATTAAAACACGACATGACACACAAATAACATAAACACGATACAAGTACACGAACGTGTCAAAATTTACATAAAACGAATTATTAACGTGTCAAAATTTATATCAATATATAATACCTTGAATACGATTATAATAGGAAAAATAACACGAATATGATGACACGTGACACAAATTTGTGCGTTACTTGAATAGTGTCAATTAGACTTGGCAATTTCGGACACAACATGATTATATGACTCGAACACAACATGAAAAAAATAATTAAAACACGACACAAAAAAAATAGTATGAACACGACACAAATACACGAACGTGTCAAAATCTACATAAAACGAATTACTAACGTGTAAAAATTTATATAAATTTATAATATTTTAAACACATGATAAAATAACACGAACATGTTACGAACATATAATTTTTCTCTAAATTGAATAATTATAACAAATTATGCAAAATATAGGATGAATTGAGACACGACGCGAACACACAAATTTTTTTTAAAATTGGATCACCATGGCAAACTATGCAAAATATTTGAAGACATGACACAAACACACAAAAATTTCTCTAAATTGGATCACCATGACAAACTATACAAAATACTTGGATGAATTGAAACACGACACGAACACATGAAAAAAATAATTAAAATACGGCACGACACGAAAATAACATGAACACAACACAAATACACGAACCTGTCAAAATCTATATAAAATGAATTATTAACATGTAAAAATTTATATAAATTCATAATATTTTGAACACACAAAAAAAGAACACAAACACGAAAAATAATATGAACACGAACGAATATCTGAACGTGTCAAAATCTACATGAAATGAGTTATTAACATGTAAAAATTATATAAATTTATAATATTTTGAATAGACGAAAAAATAACACGAACACAACACGAAAATGCAAACGTGTCAAAATCTACATAAAACGAATTATCAACATGTATAAATTGTATAAATTTATAATATTTTGAACACACAAAAAATAACACGAACACAAAAAAAGACACGAACACACAATTTTTTCTCCATCTTTTTTTTCTTTTCTTTTTTTTTTTTCCTTTCTTTTTCCTTTCTTTTCTTTCTTTCCTTCCTAATCAAAAAAATAAAAATATCCAAACTAACCCCTCAACCCCTTTAATACTTATGTTTAATTGTCAATTAACCCTTGATCCAAAATCCTTAATTCTCTTCTCTATTGAATTTGAGGATAATTTTTATAGTAGGTATAAATGTTGATTTGCTTAATGTAATGTAAAGAAAGAAGAATAATTGGTCTTTGTTTGCAATAATTATGACGATCAAAGCTTCCTCTTAACCAAGTTATTAACTCCCCCCTACGCTAAATTGCGAACAAAGGAGGGCTATTGTGTCCATACCATGAATAGAGACAGTCAGAAATTTTCCATCCCAGCATGCTGCACATTTTGAACAAAATTTTGCAGAGCATTGTGTTACTCGAAACTAATTTGTTCTAAAAGATTTCAACATACACGGCTTATGAACATATCGAGATATTTAATCTGGAATTGTAAAGAATTGTGATAAGTTTAAAATTTAATTTAAACAAATTAATACACATAATCGTGAAAACATCTGATTAAATAATATCACATTCATAATAACAAAGAAATCAATGAGATTATCTATTTTCGGAATTTTACTATCGAATTTGACCCCACATTATCTACACCGAAATATTTTCCTCGCTATTCGCACTACCGACTTGCACAAATGACGTGTGAGCTCTCTTTTTTAGCTTCCAAATCTTTTCTTACATAGCAAAGATCATATGCCTTAATTTTTTAAGCAATGTCAAAAGGGAGTAGGTTTTAACTATGTGAAATAAGAGATTGAAAAAAGAAGTGTTTTTCGTCTCTTTTATTTTCATATGTTTGTTTTTCGAAATTTCTTTTGAAAATTTCCTAATTTCTACACATTTGTTTTCTACCTCTTGATTTTCTCTTTTTAATACAAAAAATCAAATTTCTTTTGGAATCTCTTTTAATATAAAAACCAAACTCCAAAAGAAAGCTAGATCATCTAATGTATCAAAAGAATCCAATTGTCTAGATCCAATGTATTAAAAGAGTTCAAATATAAAACAAAATCAATTTCAAAATCAAAGTTTCTTATTTGCTTTATCTATTTCCTTTAAAACATTATTTATCTTAATTGTTATTCTCTTAATTTGTTTTCAAAATTAATAAAAAATATATATTTTATAGAGCATATATTCGCAAATCCTAACCTACCATTTCCCTGCTTTTGTTAATTACATTACATACACGATGTGAAATCATTAATTAACTCTTAAACTAAGTTGACAATGAAAATTATTCCTAGTATACTAAGGTTCTAATCACTAAGTCAATAGATATATGGTGACATGCATTACCATTCAATTCAGGCCGGCAAAGGTGCGAATTTAGACCTATCTAAAGGTCAGGCTTGGATATGAATTTTTTTATTCAGATAGATCCGGTCCAGTCCGAATTATTGTTTATTTAATAAAATATTATTTTCTTATTTAAATTTAATTATAAATATTAATATAAAAATTATATTTTTATATTTTTAAACAGTAAAATAGGCTTGCGAGTTGATCCGGACTGGACTTGATAAGGAAAGAAAAAAAATCGAATCGCTGTCCGACTCATAGACAGGTCTAGATGCGATGCATGCAAGGAAATAAATAAAACGGCACTATCATATCCGTGGAATGCCTGCCTAACACTACTATTATTCTGGCTAATTAATTAACTTAATGCCAAGGCATGTTTTGCAATTTTCTTTACCAAACTAATTCGTTTTTCCTGAGATATACATCACCTTCGTCTGATTATGATGTTTTGATAATAGCAATGAACAGACTTAATGAGCCTCTATTTGTGGTCAGCTACAGCTTCAAACCCTTTAATTTTCTTCTTCATCTTCAAAAATACAGTTGCTGTTATCTCGTGTTTCTTCCTATGGGCCAAATTAATTGATTGATTAACAACAATTTCTTGCCAACAATTTAACATGCTATTAGATGATCCAATTGTCTGGATTACATCAAGGAGTAAATGAGATGGGTTGTGAAAATTCAGTGCAGAAGAAGATTTAATCCGGTAAATTTGGGGAAAACTAAATCGAGAGTAATTTGATCGTAAAGATTGAGCGTTTTCGGACCAACTCAAATTCAATATATGACGGAAGGAGTAGAAAAAAAAATCCGAAAATCGGACTCGTTTTGAGCAAAACCAAAGTTTTAAAGGTTAAAGGATAATCTTTAAAAAAAATCTCAAAAATAATTTCAAAAAAAATAGCAAACGAGTTCGGAAGCAATAATGCTGCAAACAATCAAACAAGTTGATACATAGAAGCATACGTATATATCAGAATGAAATTGGAAGATCAGTTGTTTATTTTGACACTAAACATGAGTACACATGTCAGCATCTATGAATCAAAATTGAATACAAACTCTTGCCGTGTGAATTTCGGATCCCAAAGACCAAAATACAAACACACCTACAGTGTCCAGTTCTGACAGAAATAATGTATTTTTTACAGTGATACTTAACAATTAATTTGCTTACGACTAGACCTGTTCATGAGTCGGATCAAATTATGATTCGATTTTTTTTCAAAATTTTTACTTAGGTCCGGTCCTGGGTCGGGCCGGGCCAGTCCGGCAAACCCGAATTCATTGTTCATAATATTAAAAAAAAATATAAAAAATTTTATATATTTTTATAATTAAAATTAAATAAAATAATATTATTATAATTAAAAAATACTGTTCCAGGCTTAAATGTTGGTTTAGATGATCGATGGTTCCATTAATGACAGCATTGAGTTGGAAATCCTTTTGTTTAGAATCTAAGTAAATTATAATGAAAGCTTAAATGTTGGTAAAATACGCCAAATCTTGTGGGTGATGGATGCTTTATGAATTATGAGGGTTTTATAAATTGTCAAGACTAAAATACTAGCAATAATTGGGATTCGGTAGTTCTGTTTATGAGATGAAACTAATGTTATTGCTGCTTTATAACAACATCTTAGAAATTCCAACCATAGGATTGTTTATCTTTAAATATCCTATTGATCAAGAGACCCCGGAAAGGGGGAGGGTGGAATGACATTAAAAAAAAAATATGCTTTAAAGTTTCTACTTCCTTTTGTTATTTGTACTAAATCTAGCTAGCTAGAAAGAGGATAACAATCTCCGGAAGAGATTTAAAATTGTAGAATGGTATTTTAGGTTGTTAAAGAAGAGTTCATCTCAAGAGTTAGACGAGCCTACAAAGAAAAGCAAATGGTAAAAAAATGTCGGGTGTTGAGATTATGATATTTTGATGTTTAAGTCAGTAAATATTTGATAATTAACAATTATAAAGATACAATCCAACAAAATGGTCCAAAAACTCGTAAAACAATTTCTGAATTTTGTTTTTAAGAAATCTGTACAAAGAACAAGTCAACAATGTAAGGCTCTAAACAGCTTTCCCCCGATCTGTATATAATTATAAGCCGGTAAAGTCATCTAGACTTGATATCCAAAAATTATACTTATAATTATAAGAGTTGTTTGGTGGTAGGATTAGAGGTGTTCAAACAGTTAATTCGATTAATAATCGAATCGAATTATTATTAATCGAATTAATCGATTTTTTTTTCATTAACCGTTAACCGAACTGAAATATTAAAACGGTGAATTAATCGAACCGAAATAATTTCGGTTAATTAATCGATTTTCGAATTAACCGAAATAAAAACCTAATTTATTTTGTAACCTATTTAATACATGATTTTATATCCAAATAATCTATCCAACCAACCAAAATTCAAAAACAAAGCATAATAAAACTATTATAAATCCAAATATCAAACATACTAAACAACTAAACATACTAAACAACTAAAAAAACATGATAAAACATAATGAACATTACATAAGTCTCAAAACAAAAAATATTTCGGTTAATTCATGTAATTCGGTTATTTTCGTTTAACCGAACCAAATTAACTGATAATCAAAATATTTTAAAAGTATTAACCGATAACCAAACCGAACTTTATTCGATTAATCAATTAATCGAACTGAAAAAAAATTTAATCGATTAATTCGATTAAAACCGAATAGTGAACACCCCTAATGATGCGTGTTCAGACCTTTGGTACTTTTTGCCTTCTTTTGAACCCTTCAACAAGTCCTTATCAATGATTATTAGTTTTTTTTTATTTTATTTTCATTCAGGGTCACCTTTTTTTTCCTTTAAACTTTCTTCATATAAATTTTTTTTTTCTTGGACCACATAATTGACCTAATCTTACATGACCAGTTCAAAATCTTATCTGGCCCTCAAAGACAATGCTAACTGAGCTTCTTCTCTAAGCAAAATACAAGTACAAAAACCGGCTCAATTTTATTTTAATCGTGTCTAGACCACCTGTTTATGAATTGAATAATTTATTAAGTTTAATCCATATTGAATCGGATTTGAACAAAAATTTTAGTGATTCGGATCTGTCCGACTCGAATCACTATTCACCAATTAAAATTTTATTTTTTATTTAAATTTAATTATAAAAATATATTAATATTAAAATTAAAATATTTTTATTATTATTTTGAACGATGAATCGAATCGGTCCTAAATAAGAAAAAAAAATCTTGGGTCATGGCCCTGTAGATACCTTGACATTGTTTTCAAGTCCAATATTCGATATAATATTTTTATTCAAATTCTCTTAAATATCGAATAAATTTTTAAATCTAAATAACTTAATTGATAGAACAAATCTAATTATATAGCTTATCTGAAATTGCTTCTATTAAAAGTATGTCGACGAGGTCAGGCCTTCTTGCTTTCTAGCCTCTTGCAAGGATTGATATGAGACTTAAATTAATCAATACCTAAAACGTTAAAAAAAAAAAAAAATCTCCTAAGGGGTTCTTTGCCCAACAGCTGTCCAACTTTGTATGTTTAACACATGTTACTTTAGGTTGTTTTGGTGTAGGTGAGCTTTGTTTATGGGCTTTAAATTCTTCTGGCAACAGGGCTTCAATTGAGTCATTGGGTTGAAATTTGGGTTATTTTTATGAATCAGATAGTATTAATTAAAATGAAGTGTTTTGACTGTTTTAATGAGAAAGAAAAAAGTCAGTTTATTTTGCACAATTTCTTATTAGAGAGAATAATTAACAAAATATAATTATATTAATATTATTAAAATAAAAAATTTAATAAATTTTAATTATTTAATAAATTTTAATTTAAAATTAATCTTTTATTATCAATATTTTTTTTATCTCTTATAAATAAAAATATATATTATGCAATAAGATTTAAATATGTTTAAAAAATACATATAAATAACAATTTAGAATACATATATATTTCGTAATTTCTAAATAAATAATTATCATAAATTTAATTTTTATAAATAAAAAAATATAATTATATTAATATTAAATAAATTATTATTATTTAATAAATTTTATTTTTTATTAATTAATTAAAAAATTACAAAAAAAATAAATAAAAAAAACCCAGTGAAACGAGAGCTTGATTCTAGTGATATGAAAAGAAATCCTGAAGAACTTCAGAAGCCCTTAATGTCAGGCCAGGTGCTTGGTAGAGAGGAGAAAAAAGGAAGGTGGCACATGAAATTAATTATATATATCACTCTTCTGAGCTGTTTAATTTGCCCATCATTTAACCTTGAAAGTGATGGTTCAAACAGGCCACTATTTGTATTTTTCTTTTTCACTTTGAATTAGAATCGTTAATTTATTTATTTTAGATGAATCAGTTCAAGGTCTCGGAGCCACAAATCCTTTCCACCAGATCCAAACACTCAAGCTAAGGCGATTCTCAGGGAATTATGGATGAAACAGGGTTTTTCTTTGTGAGGACAATACATTATGTTTTTTTAATTATAAGTACAAAAAATAAAAATAAAAAAATTCAACAATATATAAGAGAACTTGAATGCAGATTGGAAGCATTCCACTTTGGGGAACAAGTGAAGTATTTCGAGAAAGAAATTTTATGGTGAACGCGATATGGGTGAAAATCGTTCTAGGGAACTTTTAAAGAAGGCAATCTTGTCTCTCACAATCGGGTTCAATGATGTATATATATATATATATATTGAACTATGTCCAACCATCGATAACCATTTTTGAGACATGACAAGGTCTTCCCCGCAACATTAATTCCTAGATTTCACATGATCTCCAACTTGACAATTCAAATAATATACAATTTTCCACAGCATCAACAATTTTTTTTTTCTTTAAATAGTGTTTGGTAGGAAGGAAAGAGTGAGTAAGAATATAAAATAAATGAATTTACACATTTCCTTTTTCTCTCTAAATTCAATACTTCTAAAAGTAATATATTTATTCAATTTAAATTAATAATTTTATTTATATAACTTTATCTTTAATCTATTTTTTCTTTTATTTTTCATCCTTTTTTGGGAAGTTGGTTGTTGTTGGGGTTGAGCCACTTGGTTGTATACCCTTTGTTCCTGCATTCATTAATCTATTGCCAAGTGGAAAATGCTGGGGCGAGAGCTGGATGAATTGATCCAAGGCTATAATCAGAAATTAAAAGAGCTTTTGATGAATCGATTAAATCAAGAGATGGGACCTGAAGCAATCTTTGTATTTGCAAACTCCTATCATGTTTTCATCATCATCGCTAACTATCGTTAATTTGATTAATTTAAAAACTTAATTTTTTATTTTGTATATCATAATTTTACAAAATTAATTAAGATTTTGTTTTATTGTTACATTTATTACTTCTTTTTTTATTATTTTTATTTTTCAAAAAATTTGTTAACAATGATAAAAGTTCTAATTTGTTATAAAATAAAAAAAACCGACAAATGATGAAATAAAAAATAAAATCAAGCATTATAATTTTAAAATTTTCAATTTTTAAAAATTTTATTGGCTTCCGCTTTTAAATTTTTGCCTTTTGCTTTCCAAATAAAAACAAATAGTAAAATTAGTAACCAAATTGAGCATACACACATCTTTAATTTTTTTGGAAACACTAAAAATAATCAATTCTATTAAACATCCCACTTAAAATTAATTAATAATAAAATTGTCTAACATTAATATAAAATTAAAAAAAAAAAATCAAAATTTAACTAATCTGAAATAACATAATTTAACATTCTCTATGTTAATAAATCAGATGAAGCGGCCTAATTATCTACTTCTTGCACAAAAATATAGCATCCTTGTACCTATAACTAATTAATGCATTCTCCTTAATTATATTTCCGAAGTAGAAAAGACGACAGCTTGCTAAGTCTTTGTATTTGGATATTTCTAGGTTTTGAGAATCCTGATGAACCATGTTGTGGTGGGTATTTTCCACCATTGTTTTGCTTTTAAGAGCCGTAATATTGCAACCACAAGCACTTCAGCTTTGAGCGATGATCGGTCCAAGTATGTGTTTTGGGATGCCATATCACCCCACCGAAGCTGCTAATCTTATCATTGCAAAACAGTTGGTTGATGGGGATGAAACCAGTAGCTCCCCACATCAATATTCGCAAGCTTTACAACTACAATCCCTAGTGACCTGCTGAGAAAGTCGTTTACAGCCGAAAGATTCACAATGTTGTATAATAATTGAAAATTTTTATGCATGCATTTTGTTAAGGTTTTTTTTTGTGTGATTAAGTTGAGTAAGCTTTTGCATGTGGAGATTGGTAAAGTTCTGTAAGGATAAAAAAAACTTGAGGGCACCCAAGTTATAATTTTGAATGTGTTTCGATGTTTAAATTAGTAAATTTCAAATAATTAACAAAGAAAATGCATAATGATAAAGTTTCAATGTGTTTAAATTTCTCTTATCTCAAAACAATTTTTAATTAAACGGGAGCTGCTGGACATTTGTGGTCACCAAATGTCCTACATGTAAGGATCCAACTGTATAAATTTTGTGTGGGCCTAACATATTTAATGCCTGAAGACTGCTCTTTGACAATGGAGTCTTGATAAGAAAATGTTGCTATTGAGAGTTTACCCTAGGAATCCACTGTTCAATTTCCCACCTAGAAACTATACCATATCCTAGCTAGCAATAATCAACTGAGATAAAACAAAAGGCAACTCAAAGTCAACAACTGTTTTTTCTGACACAGCAATTAAGTTCAGAGAGAGAGGCAAACTCAAAGTCAAACACACCTCCCAAACCATACTCTTTGCTCTTCGTTTACGTAATCTATCTGATTTCCACAAACAACTCATCAATCATCAATGAATCATTCTCTCAAGCTTCCTTCTCCCTGTAAGGCATTTCCTCTGTTTTTTTTTTCTTTATTTTCTTTAATTTCAGTAGCCGTTGACTTGTTGTCGATGCACAAAAGTAGCTGTTTCGATAAATTTTGGCTTCCCAATGCTTATGATGAATGGAATAGAGAACTGATTGATGAGTTTTCTGCAATTGGCGCAGTTCTGAAGTCTCTTGATTCTCTTCAATTTCAATGGTGGTTTACTAATAATGGGCAAAAACGTTGACTTTTATTGAAAATGAAAATGCAAAGATGAGCTGTCGACGACATGGTTGGAACTTGGCCACTTGGGGTTCAGTCTGCATGGGTTTATCATGGCAGGGTATGGGCCATATGGCATATGGCCTATTCAACCAGAAGAAAAAAAAAATGAATGATCGAAGAGGCAAAAGTCATGAACTGTAGAGAGAAAAGGAAAGATCAGCATGTGATTTTTCGGTGGTTTCGTTGTTTCTTCTCTCTGTTCCCTGAGAAACTCAACAGTTTTCAGAAGATCATGTGGGTGGTTAGAGGTTAGCCGGCTTGCCAATGCTTAGGGTTTAAGTCATATGAAGTAGTGGTGTAATCCAATGTTAAAAAAATCTGATCGGAGGTCAAATCGGTGTGACTTCCGATTTTCGATTCAACCGGTTGAATATTTTAAATAAGATTTTTAATGTTAAATAAATATTAAATATAGTAAGTAATAAATAAACATTTAGCTTAATGGTATAGTCTTTAGTATAATTCTAAGGGGTTATGAGTTCAAATTTTATCACTTACAAAAAAACATTTTTGAAAAAATAATTAAAAAATAAAAAAGGGGTTTTTTCCCCGATTTTTTCTGATTTTTTATCGGTTGAACAGATTTTTGGCCGGTTCGATTAAATGCAGTTTTATTATACCCGTCGGACCGGATAGGCCATAGATTCCCAATTCAACAGGTCCGACTGGCAAGCCCAGTTTGGTTTTTTATTCACTGGTGTAATCGAGCCGAGCCGAGCTCAAGTTGTAAGAAGCTCGAGTTCGATTCGAAATTCGAGACTCGAAACTCGGCTCGAACTCGATCGAGTTTTACTTTTAAAACTTGAGTTCGATTCGAGATAAAAATCGAATTACTCGAGTTTGCTCGATTAGGTTCGTTTACCTAATAAAAATGAGCTCGATTCTTATGCTCGACTTCAAATTCGATTATTTGTGCTTGAGCTCAAGTTCGAATTCAAATTGTGATTTTTCAATACTAATTAAACAAGACACCTGTACTCGTAAGTTATTCGGATTCGATTTAAAAAAACTTAAATTTAGCTCGATCTTTTTCAAGTCGAACTCCAGCTATCGAGCTAAGATTAACAATTTTGCATGGAAAGAAACTCCAACACCAAAAGGGAGCCCATGCATGCTAAGCCCGTTGAGGTTTCTTTGGATAACTAAAATAATTTCATCTATCCAAGAAAAGAAAGGCCCTTTTCTTGGTCTAACATGGCGTCGTGACCTTGCTCTTACTCAGGCCTTGAGTGACAAACATGAAGCCCATAGTAATTTCTTACCATGAAGACTTAGATGAAGTATCTTACCATGAAGTTTTCTATCAAAATGATTAAATAAAAATTAAAATTAAATGTCAAAATCGATAGATTGAAAGTTCTTGCTACATAGATTACAAATTTAAAAACATAAATAAATAAATTTTGATATATTTGTTAATATGTATTTTTACTAAAAATTTTGACGGAGTTTTTATCTTTGAATAAATACATATAAAATTTTGATTATAAATGATGTTTTTAATAAATAAAAAATTACATATTATTAATCTTTATTAATTTATAAATTTTAATTTTTAAAATAAATTTTTATGTAACCATTTTTAATAATAAAAATAACTTCACAAACTTCACCTAAAAAAACTTCATCTAAATCTTTTCTGTAAGCAAAGCCGGTGAGTTATTATTCAATCAACTAAAAGCTTTTTGTTATAGTTTCGTCAACTTTATATGTGATCTCTTTAAAATTAATGATTAGATTATCATATTTGATAGTGATTTAGGAATTTTAAGTGATAGTGATCTTAAATCACAAAATTAATTAAAGCACTATCTTGCATAGTGCTTTAAATCCCATCCAAAAAAGTGTGAAAACCTTATCATAAAAAAAAAAAAAAAAAAAGTGATATTCGAAATCATTTGAGGAAAATTTTACTTTAGAAGTGGTGTTCACCAAAATATTTTTCTCTCCAAATTTTTTGTTTTTATAAGTATATTTTCACTTTTAATCATTTTATATTTTATATAAGACAATTTATGTTATCATTAAATATGAATATATTAATAACTTTGAATTATATTTATTAAAATTGGTTCATATCTTATAATTTTCTACATTACAATAAATTCTTATTTTATAAATTATTTATTCAATAAAAATTAAATAATTTTATTATTAATAATAAAGTAATTTGGGTATTTTATTTTAATAATTTTTTTATGCAATACCAAATAGAATAATTTCAGATTAGCAATGATTTATAATATCACACCATAATCTAAAATCACTAATGATTAAATTATTTTGATGATTTTATCTTTTTATTATTATAATAATTAAATCACCATAATAATTTTTGCAAAAATGTTCAAAATATCCTTTGAAACTCAAAAAAAAAAAATATATATATATATATATATATATCGAGACCCATATATCATCTTAAATTTTTTTTCTGTTTTTTGTCTTCATTTTTATTCAAATTAGATGTAAGACAAATTGCAGCACTTTTTATACACTATCGCGATTACTATGTTAAAGATAACGATCCTTACAAGTGTGATTCGACTTTACAATTACGTAACAAAAAATTAAGATAGTTATGCGGCGTAATGACCGAATTTTAAAACAATAAACGACGTTATGTCACATATATTAATGCACCACTTGTTGGTGCTCTTGCTTTTTTTTTTCCTCAGGAAAAGCCACTGAAACTAAAATCAGTCTTATTTAACAGTGAATATTTAGTAACAAGTTTTGAAACTATGGTTTCCATTGTACTAGAGTCAATTATGTCAACGAAACAAAGGAGGTTAGAGTTTGAAAATAAGAAAAAAATTAGCAAATTTTAAATTTATTAAATATTATTTTTTTTAAATGATTGTATAAATCAATTGAATTAAATTATGAATTTATCCTAATCTATCTAATTTAAAACTTGAAATATGGGTTTTTGAATGAAATATAGCCTGGAATTTCGGATAGAAAATAGTCCAATGAACTTGGACAACTTAAGGCCCAATAATTACCCGCACTTCACAAAACTCACCGGCAGCTTTTCTAGGTGTGACTCTGTTAAGTAGGTTATAAGACCATATTAAAGCCTTGAAATTTTGGGTGGTGAAGTTCCAATGTAAGTATTTGAAAGAGACTCCACCCTCGTTTTCTTTCTCCTTTTCTTTTTCTAAGTCCACTATAGAATTAAGGAAAATCTTTGTACCCTATTTGAAGTTTTGAGCTACTATTTTTGTGTAGAGTGAAAGAATTTTGAAACACCCTTTTCAAATAATTGAAATTATCTCTTTTGTGTCTAATAATTACAAAGGTTAAAAGTTTAAAATTAGGTCCAATAGTTAGACAAACGAGATCTAATGATCAGAGGAGAACAATCATAACCATTAACAATTGTATAGAATTTCAAGTATAAAAAAATAAAATAAGAGTATTGAATGATAGGTCATAATTTTCATTCTTCAGTAGCTTCTATTTTTTAGAATCTCTTTCTTCCTTCTTTGAATATTCACTGATTTAAGTATTAAAATGCATCTCGAAATTCAAACTTCAACGTCTCTTTAACTATTTGCTACTCTTTACAACTCCTCCTTACTCTCAAGCAAATCCTCTCCTCCTACCACCTAGCAACCCTCAACAATCTCCTTTTTTTTTTTTCTTTTTTGCTTTTAACATCTCCCTTTTATCATCCCCAAACGACAAACATGATTATTTGGTACTGGGAACAAAAGAACAGATACAATAAGCTTTGGAAGCTCTTGACAAAGGGTACAAAAAAAAAAAAAAACCTTGGTAAACAAATGCCCAAAAAAGGAACAACAAACTACTACTAATCTTTATAGAGTAGAAGTCAACTAATAATTTATATAGCTCTAAGAACCTAAAAATGTAACATTCTGAAATTATACTGCAATATTTTAGCAATCAAAACCAACTATCATGCTTAGGCAATGTCCTTTTTAAGTCCTAATTTTGTGATAATTGGATCCCTATTAACACCTCTCACGTTTTCAATACTACTCTCCATTTGTGAAAGGCTCAAATGTTCTCATCGCAGTCCCATTAATTAATTAATTCACTCTTAGGGTGTAAATGAGACACTTATCAGGCTCGGCTTATTTTTTTTTTTTTGAATTCGGTTTGGTTTTTATCGAGCCGAGATTAAGCTCGAGCTATAAAGCGAGTCGAGTTCGAGTATCTTAATACCTGATTCGAGTAGCTCGTGAGCTTAATCGAGCATTTTATTTTTAATATATATTTTTCTTATTTTTAATTAGTATTGAAAGAAATCTCAATTCGAATTCAAGCTCGAACACAAATAATCAAATTTGAAATCGAGCATGAGAATCAAGCTTATTTTTTATTAGATAAACAATTTTAATCGAACGAGTTCGAACAATTCGATTTTTATCTCGAATTGAACTCGAACTTTAAAAATAAAATTCGATCGAACTCGAGCCGAGCCTCGAGCCGTGAGTTTCGAGTTGAACTCGAACTCAAACTTTTTACTACTTCAATTCGGCTTGACTCAATTACATCCCTATCCACTCCTATACTATATTTAGTTATAAAAAAAAAAAAACTGCAATATCAAATTAAAACAAAAAAAAATATGAACAAATATCAATTTTCAGATTTAGAAAGAAAAAAAAGTCAAATTAAATACTATACTTAAGTCACCAAAATAAAATAACACAGTATTTTTTTAGTAACCAATGAATAAAAGTAGCTTAACTTATCAGTTACCAGTGTGTGAATATTCTTCTTCTCCCTAAGCCAATGGCACATTCCTCGATTCAAAATCACCATTATACCCATCCCAACAACAACACAACACTCACTCCAAATGGTTTTTTTGGACAATTATAGCCAAAACAGCGTCTAATTTAGTAATTCCACAATGCATAGAAAAATTCATCGATTTCTTCATCTTTCCACAAACAAACACATAAAATGTTAACATTCCAAAGCCAACCAAATCCTCGGCTGACTAAAGGAACAAAGTAAGCAAACGAAAATCAGAGATCTAATTCTGTTTGTAGATCTGAAAATTTTCTCTCAGGTCGACACCAAAAGTTTTCCGTTTCTCCCATGGCGATCTCTCGCTCTTTTTTGCTTTTTCTTTTGATCTCTCTTTTTGTTTCTTTTTGTTTTGCTGAGATCCGTTTCACGGAGATCCGATCCGATGGCCGCCCCATAATCCCCTTCGACGAGTTCGGGTTCACCCACACCGGCCGCCTCGAACTCAACGTCTCTCAGATCGCTCTCTCGAACCCGAACCCGGACCTCGACTTGACCAAAGTCGGATTCTTCCTCTGCACACGTGACGCATGGATGCACGTTTTCCAACTACTCGAAGATGGGGAGCTCTCGTGCGCTCTCAGTTCCAGTCTCGTCAAGGTCGTCTCCAACTTGAAGTCTCTCAACGGGAAATCCAGCTTCGACACCGTTTACCAAGTAAACAACGCCGATCAATACACGCTGGTCTTCACTAACTGCCTTAGTAAAGTCAAAGTATCGATGAACGTCCGATCGGCGATGTACAATCTCGACGGAAAGAACAACATCCGGGATTATCTCTCCGCCGGAAAAACAATTCTCCCTAGGGTTTACTTCCTTTTGTTCCTCGTTTATTTCACTCTCGCCGGGATTTGGATTTACGTGCTTTACAAAAAACGACTCACTGTTTTTAGAATCCATTTCTTTATGCTGGCCGTGGTTATTTTAAAAGCGTTTAATCTGGTATGCGAAGCAGAGGATAAGTCTTATATTAAACGAACCGGAAGTGCTCATGGCTGGGATGTTTTGTTTTACATTTTCAGTTTCTTGAAAGGAATCACTCTTTTTACGCTGATCGTTTTGATTGGTACCGGTTGGTCGTTTTTGAAACCTTACTTGCAGGACAAGGAAAAGAAAGTTTTGATGATTGTGATTCCACTTCAGGTTGTTGCTAATATTGCCCAAGTTGTTATTGATGAGACCGGACCTTTCGGTCAGGATTGGGCCACTTGGAAGCAAGTTTTTTTGCTTGTTGATGTTGTTTGCTGTTGCGCGGTGTTGTTCCCGATTGTTTGGTCGATTAAGAACTTGCGTGAGGCGGCTAGGACGGATGGGAAAGCTGCAGTGAATTTGATGAAGTTGACTCTGTTTAGGCAGTATTACATTGTGGTGATTTGTTACATTTACTTTACACGTGTTGTGGTTTATGCTTTGGAGACGATTACTTCGTATAAGTATATTTGGACCAGTGTGGTGGCCGGGGAGTTGGCCACACTCGCGTTTTATGTCTTTACTGGGTATAAGTTCAGGCCAGAGGCACATAACCCGTATTTTGTGATTGATGATGATGAGGAAGAGGCTGCAGCAGGGCAGTTGAAGCTTGAAGATGAGTTTGAATTGTGATAGCAAATATGGAGAATGATTGAAGAAAATGGTGTAGCGGATCAAACTGGGACATTTGAGGTAGAAGCCTGCCTGATCTTTAAACATGGTACCAATGCTTGTTTTTACTTTTTATGCTTTTTTGATCTACTGTGCCTTTTTTTTGATTTGAAGTTGGTAGGATAATTTTAAACTTGGATGCACGTTTGTGAATTTGATAGCTTGTGTAACTAAAAATAAAAAATTTATGCCATACTTTTTGTTCAACTCCTTGTTTATTCAATTACTCATTCTGGGAATTTGGTGTGAAACATTGCAGTTGTAGCAATCATATAGTTTCTATTGAGAGCTGTCTATGCAGGTTTTGAGGGGTACATTCTTAAGTTGACTAATAGATTGATGTATGTTACTTGTTATAATAAATTCATGTATGTATCTAAAAGTTGCGTTGTTCGTACACTTGCCATGAACCAATTACCAAATGAAAAAGAGGGGGTTGCCATACTACTGCTGTACTGCCTGGAATATATGTAGTGCTGCTTTATTTTTAGCCTATGTTACTCGAACTCGGGTGTGAGGGTCGGACACGGGTATGTTTAATTTTTTCAAGATTTTCATGTATTTTGAGGGTTTTTGGAGGATCATATCTCCATACCCATATCCGAATATGCGTCGGACACAGGTGTCGAACACGAATACTTCAAAAAAAATGAAAAGTCGGAGCAACGTAACTTTTAGCTGCCTTTTTATATATGTGAAGTGAATGTGATATATCAAATGTGCTTTTAACTGACATTTAGGCTCCGTTTGGAATCAAACGGAGCCTCGGTGCGGCCCGATTGGGGCATTTTTTTGGCCCCAATCGGGCCTCACGTTCTGTTTTGATTACATGACCGTGTTGGCCTCTCATTTCTCCACTGGAGGTCTATGTCCAGTGGAGAATAATGCCTTCAGTTGGAGGACATTTACCCATTATAACCTCTCTTTTTTTCTTTTACATTTAAGGGAATAGTGAAGGACAAAAATTGTCCCTGCCTTTTTTTTATTTAAAATATTTTTCAATTTAATTTATATAATTAATAAATTATTTTAATATGAATTAATTAAAAAATGAATAATTACATAAATAATATTAAAATATTACTATCATTTTTATTAATTTTAATTATTTATTAATAAAATTATTATTTGATATGAATATAATTTTAATAATTTATTAATTTTATAAATATTAAATAATTTTAAAATTTTTATTATACACTCATTTTTATCTAATGTCTTTAATGGTCATTTTTTCTTCTCACTATAATTCACCTTACCGTCACCGTTGCGTTTGCATCTAAACACATATCTCACCGTTGATTTTAATCTCACCGCTACAATATCTAATTTCAACGTTACAGCCCATCCAAATGGAGCTTTAGTCCTACTTTGATGAATCTGAAATCCAATTTCGAAGAGCATTCCAATTTGCATATAGCCACTTGAAAACACTGATCCATTTACTTTGGCTTACTTTCCACCACTCTCCCGGATTCAAACCTGTCGTTAAAATGCAAATGGGTAAATTTAGTCAAACTGTTATTTATTTTCCTTTAACAGAAAATGTAAATCCCAGACCTGTGCTAGTTTATAACTTGCATGTGCATTTGATTTAAGTCAGCTGGCATATGTTGTCTTTGTTATTTCAGAGATTCCAAACTTGTGGAACTAACCAGTAAGCACCTTATTCTATTTATTTAGAAAGCTGGCTGGATAAAAACTTGAGCATTTTTCTTCCTCTTACATTTAGCTGCTCATTTGCAGAGCAAGGAGTCAATATAGTTGAATTGGGCTTGTGGTGGATGTCTGCATGAGGGATTCTATTAGTAATAGTCTAGCTGTCAGGTTAAGATATATGTTGTCAATGGTAATGTAGGATTAATGTAGAGATTTATGCCCTGCTACTGCTAGTTTGTTTTAAGGATTTAGTTGTGTCGAATTCATTGTTTCAAAAGTTTCATCTTATTGACGCTCATAAAATAGGTCTTTGGAAGTTTCTGATTCCATTTCGTTAATCAATACTGTCATTACCGTTTTCATGTTAAATGCCAAGTAACTCAGGTTTTGTAAAATATGGGCTTCGGCCTAGTGGTTCATTCTCCCCACTTTAGGCGGGTTCCTCCGCAGGCTCAGGAGAGAACCCTGGCCCCCAATGCCAAGGGGAACGGGGTTTATTTATCCCGGCCTTTACTCTGAAAAGAAAAACAGGGCTTCCCATTTTGGGCTAGATCACTAAATTTGTTTAGTAAATTCCCTTACAAATATAGTAATTCTCAATCCAAATGGTAAGTTTTAATTTCAAATTTTTTTTTTTTACGAAGATAATTACTTAAATAACATACGTTCTAGGTTACGTTACATTTAACAAATCATTTTGTAAATGTTTTGCAAGAGCAACAGATGTGTCATTCAATTTAGTAACCTCAACATCGAGATTGTGACTTGAAAAAGTTAGAAAATTTGCACAAAAATTTACTTTCTTATAGATATGATGTAGTTGACAAATCTAGTCTCGATTCAACATTTGTTTGCAAATTTTCAAATTACATAAACAATGACTAAGAATCATATCCTTCATGAAAATTAAACATCAATGTCTCAATTTCTCATTTCAACCACCTTAGATCAGTAGTTGAACATGGAGAAATTTCACCCCCAAAAGTTTCTGTATAATAGGAAGAGTAGAATGATTCTTTTTCCATCCCATAGTGCCCCTCAAATGCACTTTTGAAGCTAGGGCTTCTCAAGTTGTGGCTAAAGCTACTACATCCAATGCCAACATGACTTTCAGGAGCTGGGTAATAAAGCCTCTTCTTAGCTAATGATCCACCTCGTTCCCTCTCTGGATTTGATGGCCTTTGTCTTGGTGTACTCTGGGACCGTGCCTTAGCTTTTGCAGACTGTGTGGCAGCCATATAATTTGGCAACGTTGCAGCTGCATTTCCATTATTTTTGCAATATGTGGAGGCCAAGCTAGGACTATTTGCTGCTGAGTAGTAGCATTTCTCTTCTTTCAGACACCTAGGGCTAGCTGAACGTACTTGCAATTGCAAAGGCCTTGTCTTGCAAGGAGAGGGTGTGGCTGGAAATTGGTTGAGAGGGAAATTGTGGGATTTTTTTATTGTTGGAGAAGAGTAGGATTGAGGTTTGTAAGTGTCAATTTCTAGAGTCCTTATAGAGTCTCTTTTATGATCAGTTGATGCCCTACTGTTGCTCTCCCATTGCTTTGTGGACATCCACCTATTAAGCCATTTTGATCTTTCTTCTAGCTCCTTTTCATCTCCCACAGATGGGTTCCTTCTAGATCTCCATATCTTGAAGATGTATTTTAAGATCATTAGTTTCATAAATTACAGAAATAAAAAACATGCACTAGAACCAAAACTGATGAAATAATAATAAGAAAATAAAACCAAAGCTAAACCTGGTTAGAGAAAGCATAAGCAAGGGCCTTTTCACGTTTTAATGCAGCTTCTTTCTTGGTCTGCAACAATGCTTCGATCTCTTCACTTGTCTGTGGTCTGTCGTCCCACTCATCTGTTCTACAACTCATATCTCTGGACTGTGGCATAAAACCATTCAAACATAAAAGAGTATATTAGGGATGGTAAAATTCGATCGGCCGATGAATTCCGCATCGATCTATTCCAATCGATCTATTCCAAATGAGTTTTTTTTTTTTTCAAAAGCGGGGCAGGGTGGAGTGGGGGTGGTTTGATAAATGCTTACTCCGTCCCGTCTCGTCTTTGAAAATTACTAATCTCTTAAAATATATTATATTTTTTCTTATATTTTTAGTATATATAATAGATATATATACTTTTAGTATATATATGTATATTATATATTAAAAAAATTTATATACTAAAATTATGTTCATAAATAAATTATAATATAATGCTTTACAATATTGAATTAAAAATAATTAATAAAAATTGGGGTGAAGCGGAGTGGAACACTGTAGAACGGTTATGGATGTAATCGACATCCATGAAGGTGGAGGTTTTCAACATTCATACAAGAGTAGAACAGAAGTGGATAAAGCAATTCCCATCTCCGTCCCGCACTCCATTGCCATCCCTATATACTATACCCCAGATGAAAAAGATAAAAGACACTTGTTAATAAAAGAAGGGTCTGCTTAATCAATGCCTATAGGTACCAGTTAAGAATTATTTAATTACCAGTTTAAGAAAATTTTTTACATTTAATAATACATTATTTTACTGAATTAATAATAAAAAAAAAAAAAAAACCAAATCATTAAGTACACTTTTATTTTTGTATATAACACCTTAACCAATACCTTATGGCACAAGTTAAAAGAAAAAAAAAAGTTAATACTTTCTTACCATGGACTTTCTACTACGAATATCTTGCAGATATCTAGACTCCCACAATACATTGGATTCAGCAAACATAGACTTTCTGCACCCTTCATGTGAAAGCCTTGCACGTTGTTGATCGAGCACTCGATCTTGTAATCGAACCAAAGATTGCATGCATTTTAGTGCCAACTTTGCTTGCCTTCTGACATTGTGTCCTCTCACTAAAGCTTGAAGCTTCACTAGCCCCTTCAGTGCACTCAATGCTCTCCTTGCCTTCGACAAAATTTCATGAAAAAGAGAGAAAGAGATAGTTTATATAAAGAATCTTTTAGTAATGAGTCTAATGATTGCTATCATGATTTATCTTCACACTTACTAGGTAGCCTCTAAAAGCCGTTTGAATGACAATAGCAGCGTAGTGTTCTCTAACATTAGCGTAATTGGAAGGTCTGGAATCTGTTTTTGTCTTGGCTTCACATTGTTGAACATGATTGATATTACTAGGCCTTCTAAAGAGCCATCTTCTTTTCTCCCTTTTCTGCACAATCCCATAAAAAAGGCATGCACCAGAAAAAATTAATTTAATCATATACTAGCAGTATAAAAAGAAGAGATCAAACTACTACCTTTTCATCCTCTTCCTGCTCACATTCTTCTCTTCTTCTGCTACTCTTTTTCTCATTATCTTTAGCTGGAGACCTGAAGGCCTTTTTCACCATTGACAACCACGAAGTAGATGTTTTCTTTCCCATGGTCAGGTGCAAGAAAAAATGCTGCATTCAAAGCAAAAGTGAAGGGATAATAAGGGTATAGAGGAGAATGGGTATTTGTCCCAATTGATTCCTCCACAATTATGACTATTTGTAAAGGAGAGAAGATGATGTTCATTTGTTGCAGAATCTAACAGGGTACGAGCTCCAATATATCTGCTAAATAAGCGATAGGTGTGTTTCTAGTGCCATGTGAAAAAACTAATGGGAGAGTGTCAGATATATATATATATATATATATATATTTGTCATGAACCGGCCTGTTAGATAAACTACCATGCTGTGATATAGAAAGATGACATGAGAAAGAAGAGACTAGAGCTTTTAATGTTTTTGCATAAGAATCTAAAAAACTCTCTTGAAAATCGCTAGGCCCTTGTCGATTGGTTGAGCATATATATGCTTTTATTTACTCTTTTAAAAACAACTGACCAAACCCCATTGGCTTCACGTGTTATCATCAGCAAATGGAGCAGAGATTTCATTACAGGGATTAGGTTTATTTATGTTTCTAGCATTGAAAAATCTCCTCGAAGACCACCAAACAGCTTAACCGGGAATCACCTTTCTGGGTAGAATATAATGAGTTTGGTTCATTTCCCGGTAGACTGGTCAAACTCATGCATGCTTGGATTCTCTTGTCTAGTTTCCCAAATCGTTTCTTGTCTGAAATACTTATAAAATAAGAATAAAATGAAAAATTCGTGTCACGCCCCAATCCCGAGTCTAAGACGTGACAATTGCCACATATTTTTGCAAGCATGTAAGGCTGCAAATTTTAATCGTTTCACTTGTAACAATTGTTTGAGAATTTTAAAATATATAAAAAATTCAACTTTTGCTGAAGTCTTAAAACATCATCAATATATCCATATAAGAGGTTCTAAAACCTGTAGTCTTAAATACAAACAAGCTAATAGCCTTCGAATTATTTAACTAAATGGTAAGCCTAAAGCTCCAAAATATCATAAGTGCAGAAATGATCTCTCGATCCTAAATTTTTCAAGCGATGACTTCTTAGCCAACGATTACTCTTCAACATCTGAAAAATATAATAGTTAAAAAAAAAAAAAATGAGTACAAATACTTAGTAAGTAACAAACCTCTTCAACCATTTGGGTCATCATGTGTTACAAACATATACAAGCAAAATTCACCTTGAGAATATTACCAAACCATATATATATATATATATATATATAAAATACATAGTGCAAATCAAATATTCGTTATTTAACAATCATTTATAATTCAAGTTTCAATAATCAAAACAATTTTAGATTCACATAACAAATTATGGAAAAGGATAATGGGAATGGTTATGGATGCATATTCATATTCGTATTTATATTCATATTCATGTATAGATTCATAAACAGATTCAAACTCATATTTATTGGGCTACGACCACTTTCACCCTAGTGGCAAGGTTCATATTCATAACGTAGCCTCGGAGAGGTTACGTACAATACTAGCACATAACACCGTTGTATTCGCCCCAATGGCAGGGTCCAAAATGTAGCCAAATTCATATTCACGTATATATTCGATTTCAAATTTAATTTCAAATTCAAATTCAAATTCATTAGGCTACGACCACTTTCACCCTAGTGGCAAGGTCCATATTCATAATATCACCTCAGAGAGGTTAAGTACCATGCTAGCATGTAGTACCATTGTATTCATCCCCAATGGCAGGGTCCAAAACGTAGCCAAATTGTGCTACGACCACTTTCACCCTAGTGGCAAGGTCCATTTTCATAATGTAACCTCAAAGAGGTTACTACAATACTAGCATGTACTACCATTGTATGCATCCCCAATGGCAGGGTCCAGAACGTAGCCAATTTCATATTCACATACAGATTCATATTCACAAACCAATAACCATTCCGCATATAGATTTCCAAAATCATAATAACAATGAACATTTCTCAAAATCATATTGTTATCAAACACAATTTTCATTGTACAATTCCAAGACAGATTCAATCATAACAAAATCATCAATTCATAGTTTTCAAATTAATTTCATATTCATAAATATTCATTCAAATAATCCACATGAAGACCCATTTTCGTATAAAGTGTACAAAATCATATTTGGTTTATTTCAAATATATATATATATTTATAAAATAACAAGGAGATTCGGTAAGTCACTTACCTGGCAACTAAGTCTACCAAGCTAAAAAAATCTAGTCGAAGTATACTTTAAGAACCTATTAATCCAAATAAACCATAATTATCACAAGGTCCAATAATTTAATATTTTCATCCACATGAACCTAGTGCTTCCTTCCAAATTAACCAAAATTAATCGGGTTTGCTCGCCTAAAAAGGTCACTCTCACATCTCAAAATTTATCTAGCCTCTAATTATAGCTTAACTATACATTTTCAACATTTAAAAATTAATCAAGGTTATCAAGGCTTCTAAGAGGCTTAAATCATTTTTTTTCTTTATAAAATCAAAACTTTATTTATTCATGATTTTTTTTTTTTTTAAAATCTTTATAATTAAACTTCTGTCAATTTATAGCAAAATATATCAAATATTGAACAAAAATAATTTTTAAAACATTAAAAATAAAATTTTCAACTTTTCTGAAATTTCAGAAAACATGTTCATTTAGCCTACTTTGAGCTCTTATAACTCACAATCTAGATTGAATCTAGAGGTGTATATTATACCAAAATGAAGCCTACATATCGTACTTCAACATAGAAGCTCAGGTCAGTGGTGGCCGGAATTACATATTTTAAAGGCTACAACTTGGCTAGTCATCATGATTTTACCCAGATTTCTGGATTTCATGATCATTTGGCCACCTTTTGGCTTTTGGTTCTATTAGCTTATAAACCCCTCGGATCAATTCATTAGTACCAAATTAAAGTTCACATCTCATAATACAAAAATGACCCAAGAATAGACTGAATATGCCACTGGACGGTGGATTTCCGACAGCCTAAAGTTGGTTATTCATCACTATTGAACCCAAAATTAAAATGAACATAACTTACAAACTACCCAACCAAATCAAGTAAAACTTGTTCCATTAGAACCCTTAGGTTGAGAGCTTTCTAAAAATGATTTTGCATGTCAGAAAACTCGCCGGAAAACTCGCCAGCCATGGATGGAAGCTTAGGATTTATAGGATTTTCTACAATGCATGCAACAACAAAAATAATATAGAAGCTTAACCTTTGCTTGAAGATAGAAAAACTCCAATCTTTTCTTCAATTTCAATCTCCAAACTTCTCTTCTCTCCCTCTTCTTCTTATTTCCTCTTCTTCTATTTTTTTTTTTTTTTTTTTTTTGAGCTAAGATGAAGAATAATGCTGGGCTTGTTTTGTAATTATTGCACTTAAACCCTTTCAATATTTTTGTTTGCATATAAGCCCCTCATGCAAAGGTATAAATTAATTGTGGGTGTTACAAGTAGTACTAATATTTATTAAATCAACCTTTGAACCAACCCAATATCGAATGGGATCAGATTAATTTTCTATTTCTCTTGCATTTCTCAACATAAATTTGATCATTGAAAGGTGAATTCAGTCTTGTGATTAATTGGGGTAAAACTCATGAACCGTGATTAACTTTAAGAAAATCATGTACATTGAAGCAACAACCATTCTGCAAGTGAAATTTCAAGCCATTTGTTAGAAGAAATTGTTGATGTCCTTTGGTAGTAGAGCTGCTCATGGGCCGGGTCGGGCCGGGCAGCGGCCCGGTTTTTTTTATTTTCTCTGCCCAGGCCCGGCCCGCCCGTTTAGGCCCGAAACACTGTTCATTAGAATAAAAAAAATAATTTTTTATATTTTTTTATAATTAAAATTAAATAAAATAATATTATTATAATAAAAATTACTGTTCCGGGCCGGGCCGGCCCGGAACACAAAATATCCTGCCCAGGCCCGGTCCAATACGGGCCGGGCGGGCTGCCCGGCCCGTGAGCAGGTCTATTTGGTAGGTTGAGCAAGAGGATTCTCCAAGCGTGTTAGGTGGAGGTTGGAAAGAGTATGTAAAAACAAGAAATGTCAGAAGGTATCTGAGTTTGATTTCCAAAACATATTCCGATACTTAAATTAGTAAAGATTCAGAGAATAATCAGAAGGAAGTCAAGAATAATCAAAAGGTTGGAATGTTTATGATTTCTCTTATCTCGTATCAACTTTTACTTCACCTATTTATATCTATTTGTGAGTTGTATTGGGTGTTTGGAAGCTTGACAGATGTAAATATAGGTGTTGGTTGTGTTTGAAACTATTAAACAATTATGAGTCGTTAGGTATTATGCATGTAGAAGTTCAGCTAAGCAGGCTAAAGATTAGGGATGGCAATTTAAAATGCGGATTCAGATATCCGCGAATACCCGATTTATTTTTTGCGGATTCGGATAAAAGTTGGATTCGGATATTATAATTACTATTCGCAGCGAATTCGGATTGGATGCGGATATGAAACCTCGGATATCCATTATTTGAATCCGCATTACTTCTGCGGACGAATCTGCTTATTTGTAAAACACATAAATTTTGTTTGATTTTATATTTGTATTTAAAAAAAAAAAAAATTGATTTACTGAATTCGAATTTTTAACAGATTCGGATATCCGGTGGATAATGTTATTTAATTCGGATTCGGATAGTAAAATGCAGATAATTTGCGGATTCGAATTTTAAAACAGTTTTACAAATTTGGATTCGAATAATACAAAAAAATAAATATTCGATCTGCTATCATCCCTACCGAAGATGGGTTCAACAGAACTTGCCAAGATAAAATGGCCCTGGATGGAGCTGCCCTTCCTAATCGGTTGATTAGATTGGTGAAAGACGGATCATCTCATCTCATTTGTTGGTTTCTAAACTTTCACTTTTGTTATTCCAGTAGCATTTTGTTTGTTTGTTTGTTTAAGTAGGAGGACTGATTAAAGGCTGCTGCTCTCGACGATCAGACTCTCTTTCATTATTTTTTTCAATCAATTTTTTTAATATATCTTAATCATCATTTACAAGTGAGATTTTTACAATTAAGGAGTGAGTCATATACATGTCAATGATAATGATGAATGTATTAAAAAATAATTGACTGGATCCTAACCCGTTCTCGGCCGGGTCTAGTCTCTTAAGTCTGCACATTTTCTTCTGTCCTTTGACGTGCTTGAGCAGCAATAATTATCACATGCTTTGCTCAACTAGCTTTTGAGTCCACTCCCCGGGGGAATTGCTTTGCAGGCAGCTCATTTAGATGGCCATTTTTGAGTAATAGTTAAAACCGGACGGCCCTCTGTTTGGATGTCAATTCCATTAGAGCCTTTAAAAGATTGCTAACCTACGAATCACAATACCTTTCTAAATTCTAACTCACATAAAATAACTTTCAGTTTTACCTTGGAATTTTGTCGAATTATTTACTCTTTTTTTTTTTTTTTTCAATCCCAAAACACACTTACAGTTTTAGCTTAGCATAAGCCCAGTTGAAATCCATATCCTCCAGAGCTAAAGCTTACTTTCCTTAAACTTTGGGTTTAGCCCATAAAAATGACCCAACCGAGCCCAGCCTACCAATGGGTGAGGCAGAAAATTCTATTCTTCCCCAATCAAAACCCCAATTAAATGACCAAATACACAATGACGCAATCACCATTCCATCCATTTTTAATTTGAATTAAAATTTAGTTTAATAAACACAAAAACAATTTAATAAACGTTTAAACACGAGTTGATAATTCGTACATTCCTAACATTATATTTAAAATATTATATACTTATAAAAATTATGACACATTAATAATTCATATTATATATATTGACACATTTAATTTATATAATTTTGTTATGTTCGTATTAATTTGTGTCGTTCGTATCATACAAAATTACCAAATCTATCCTTATACATTAGCAGCAGCACGTGAGTAGGTAATCAATAGGAAAAGTTTCCCACCAACAATTCTAAGCAAATTGGTCAAAGAAAACAACATACAGAGAGCGATCATCTTAAAAACTAATGAAACCCAAAGTAAAATTCTTTAGAATCCTTTTCTCAAAACAATTTAATAGCCATCTGCAGACACTTCATTTTTTTTACAAAACAAGCTTGCATCTTTCATTCTGAAACCAAATTAGCCATCACATAACAGGTTCAACAGTGTAACCATGTATTTTATTCATAAGGATCTGACTTTGCCTTTGGGCAGAAACAGTTCAGTTTCTGTCATTTCTTTGGACATACCAACTAATGTAATGTAATTTCATGTCATAATAATGCACTAAAGAACCACTTCATCAGTCACATAGCCCTTAATTTACCAGAAAGTGCAAAGGGCAGTTTAATTCTGTGACAAACCAAAGTCCACATTAGTGAGCAAATACTGCAATAACATCTTTCAAAGCCTCAAAGTTCCATCCAACTCTATGTACTGCAAAGTTGCAAGGATAAACAAAAGATGACTCCTATGGTAACAAAGATCCCAAGCACAGCAGCAGAGGACGATATATATAATAGAACATGCAGACCATAAACATGGGAAACATCTTTACATGGGTGTGTGTGTATTTTAAATATATATAAAACCGGTACTAAAATCAGTTCGGAGCAGATGATTTAGTACATGGGAAGGCGAGGAGGAGCCCGTGGCCGAACTGGGGTCTTTGATGGGCTTATCCTGATCATCATACACAACAACCGAGGTTGACTTAAAGACAATGGACATAAATACTTCATCAATCTTTTGGAGAGAAATTATGGCAAAAAAAAAAGAAAAAGAAAAAAAATCATTTTGAGAACTGATGGAAAAATCAGGACTCTGACCGACCTTATGGGCAATGATCCCAGAACCACACCACTACAGTTGAGAGCAGCAATCGCACTTTCAGCCTGCATTTGAATAAGAGAAGATTACAAAGCCATTCATTCATGAACACTGAAGCAACCCAATCTTGAGATGATGAAAAAGGAGCTACATGTCACTTGCAAAACTTTAAACTCATTTCAAAACTTGGATAACATCTCTGATAAAGCCAATGTAGGTTCAATAACCAAAAGAGAGGCAGACAATCAAGATATAATTCACAATATCACTTCTCGTTCCGATCCAAACCACTTTAAATAATTGCTTTGATAGTAACAAACGCATATCATTTGTTGATCAAAAATATTTTTTAGCTTATCGTGCAAGTTGCAGTATTTAGCAAAATAGCAAATAACTACTCCATTGTTACAAACAAAAGATTTTGTTATCTAACAAGCATAATACAAGAATTCAACAGCTAAATCCTAGAATTAAGGTTACTTCCCTTTGGGCTTTAATATGCGCAAACGAAACCAAAGCTCTGAATGGCCAATCTTTGCATCATTATTAATGTAGGAAGCACCAGAACAGACTATAATAATTGATAAACAAGTTCTCAGTATAAGATACAATGCACTCTTCTAAAGTTTCAGGTGCAAATGACACACAATCTGACCCCATGCCAAAACAGAAAAGTGACATGTCATTGTGCTATCAAAGTGGAAGATTTAATAAGGCCCTTATCCAAGGATTCTTATGGCCAGAGATCCATAATCAAGATCGAAAATGTTTGGTAGGCCCTAAAAGAAATAATCCACACTGTATATAGGATCTGCCGAAATGGACCTAGACAAGAGTTCACCCTTAGTAGACAGAACACCACATGGAAAATCAACTTAAAAGGAACATGCATCATGGGGAACAATTAACCCAGCTACTTCACATCATGCATTGCATAAAATGGAGACACAACATACCATCTTTACTCACAAGAAAGATTCAATAGTACATCGTCACTGCTACATAAGCAAAATAGGATTATATTTGCATAAATTTCCCTAGAAAACTATAACACGTGATACACTTGATTTCAAATGCAAATCCAATATATTTTCTACCAACAAGCAGATTTGCATCTATGAAAAAATAGCTTGAGTAGATAGGTTGTCAATTTATTTTTGACACCTACTATAAGAAAAATAAAGTAAAAGGTAATCTAGAGAAGAGGAAGATAAGAGAAAAAAGAAGGAAAAGCAGCACCATATATTCTACAGACCATAAGGCGGTAGTAATGTTTCATGTTAGCGTTGTTCTCTTAGCAAATTAGAAAGTAAGGTACTGCAAGAGACCACGCCTAGTAGTTATAATGCAATGCAGTTTTAATTTCCTACTCGACTAGTAGAGTACTAGTGGATGAAATGCTAAACTGATGTAAGAACCTCTCATAGTTGGTGAAGTTCACGTTATATTCAAAAAACCAGTTGAAAGAAGATTGTTTACAACATGCTAACAGATCAATTTGGTTGAAGTGACTGTTGCTAATTCTTCAAGCAACTCCAAGGTGAATTTGAATAGAAAAGCTGCTCCAATACGCTTCCCCTCAATAACTCCATTGAAAACTTAAAAGCCTTCAAGCTTCTTTTAGAAAAATATAAGGAGGAATAGATGTCCAAAAACACCACAAAAATTCTTAGAACTTTCCTCTATGAACTTTAACAAGGACTTTTCCTAAGATAAGGGGGAAAAAGGACCTTTTTGGGCATTCCCCAAGATGCAAATCAATGGAACAGTCTTTAGTTTCGTAACTTGCCTTCTCCATTTTCTTGTTTCCCCATCCTTCCTATCAAATGGACCCTGAACTTTCTTACAAAGTTAGCTTAGAAAAGTATCGGAAAACCCAATATCCTAGAGTTAACATAATCGTCATACTCACTGGCTAGTCAAAATTTTAGGATTTTAGTTCATGCAAAGACGCAACAAAAAAAAAAACCCTCATTTACCTCATCAAACCCTTCAGAAACCAGAGAAAACTTGTTCAGCCATGTTCAAAAAATTGAGTGAATGAAGAGGAAGAAACAATTACCATTACAAACTCGACAAAAGCAATGCGAGTTGAATGGTGATAGTCCCCCAGCAACCTCAAGCGATAAACCTACATCAGACAAGATGACCCTTTAAATGCATCCCCACAGGTTTTGTTGTAATAAATAGAAGAAACAGAACTCTGGAGTTAATGGAATAACAAACCTCCCCACAGACTGTTTCAAAAAAGAGTTTAACATCAGCTTGAGTAACCTGCAGAGTGTCAAATCATTTAATAAATGTAAAGGGTTATCTGCAATCAGGATCATTACTTATAATCAACATTACAAAATGCAAAAAGCTTCTCACCTTCTTGTCAATGTTTGTACAGTAGATAGTTCTTGCACACATCTGGCGTTCATCTTCAGTCTGAAATCGAAATAACAAATGTTTAACAGGCTGAATAGGTAAAGAGAATTTTTAAAAAATGTATCAAAGACTCCAAGTTATCAACGAGTTCCAGTATAATAAATTGCAACAATGAGCCTCACCCTTGGCAAAAATGTTGGGTTAACTGGTGCGATAGCTGTTTTCGAAGGCAGCACCCTAACTGGATAGAATCCAAGCATAGTCCCTGCCAGATTCAGAGCAGCATGTGCACCTTCTGCACAGCCAAACCATCAAGCAGTAAAGCACGTAAATATCACGTTTACGGTTAGATTGACAATTCCCTAAACCATGCATCAAATAACCGTAGTTGAACATCACCTTCGTCAGTGAACTCAATAAAGGCAAAATGAAGTACAGAATTAGGATCACCACATATGCGGCAGTCAACCACCTTGATAAGAAAAGAAGTTCATTCAGATAGATTGTTTTGATAAAAACAGTTAAGACAAGCAATGAAAACAATATCACCTGCCCACAACTCACAAATAAACCTGCAAGCTGCTCTTCAGTGACCTGCATTCCAACAAGCAAGAGACTACATGAATCTAAATACCAAGAGATGACAAAGCAGAAATTGCAGAATTGATTGTGGCATCCTAACAAAGCTGAAAATACTGAATATATATACCTGTTGGTCAATATCAGACACATAAACAGTCCTACGGATAATTTCTTCCCGCTGGGCCATACTTGTCCTGCCACTCAATCTCCGTTTCCCTTGACTGAAATTTTTCTTCTGAGAAAGACAAGATAAATGAAACGAATCCATGAGACTAGATGATGCTATCTTCCGCAATTGAGATGATGTATACAGAAATTTGCTAATATTTGGGATTTTAAATTTCATATGGTTTAAAATGTACATAAACAATAACCTCCACTCAACTTAACCAAAGAAAATAATCAGGTTTGTGCAATTATTCCCGTTTCATCTAGACATCGGAACATAAGAATAGAAACCTTTGTTTCTCTTTTTTCTTCTTTTTCCTTCTCTTCATCTCCATTTTTGAGAAATCAGACAAATAATGTAGTTACTGCACATCCATACACCACCTTGGGATACTGGATAGCGGAGACCATCACACAAACTCAGATAAATAAGGTTTTAAGTTATCAGCCGGTGAACTTTTGAAACCCCAAAAAACCTAAAGTAGAACCAACCCTACAAAGCAAAAGGCAATAAAGCAAAGATTGAAACCATAAAGCTCAGGAGTACTAAAAATTTCCTTATGCAGAATGCAGACAAGCATCAGGCGAGACAACAACAAAAACAGAAAGCTGAAGAAAAGAACTTCTTGAAACTTGAAAACCTTCATCTTCCAAACCCCAAACATACCCCTCAAACAAATCAATTTCATTTACTTCTCTTCTAATTTTTCCACCAACATGACTAATAATCTTCATTTAATAATAAAAGAAGCAAAAAATCAAAACTGGGTTTTTGGTGGCATACCCGCCTACCAGCATCATTGCCATTAGCATGTCCATTCCTTGAGATGTTATTGTTGTTATGCAAAAATATATAGTTATTGTAAAGCCCTCCATTAAGTCCATTGTTAACAACTGAGTGAGGCACGAACTCTTCAGCCATGGGGTTAAGTTTAGAGAACAGTTCTTGTAACTCTCTCATGTCTCTCTTGAAGCTATCCCCAACTTCATCCTCACCACCACCATTGCTCCTCTGTAAATCCCCACCGTTGGATCGAGGATGGGGACCACCGATCTTGTTGTACAACCCTTGATCGTTCTGGAGTAAGCTCGGATCGATTCTTGACCGAACATGGTTTTGCTTTGACTGATCCTGATCAATTGATGCTACTGCTGCTGCAGCCGCATCTTGATTCGAAACATTCTCAACAACCGCCATGGCCTGATGATTATTCCTAAAAAAAAGCTCCATTTTTTATCAACTGATCAACAAAAAGACCTGAAATTTATAAACCCAAACATCAAAAAAAGAGAAAACAATAAAAAAAAAACAATCGAGTTTTGAAAATGATGGGAATATAAAAATGATAGAATCCTTTTCGAAACTAAGATAAAGCTATAATCATCTCCATTGATGACGAACAAAACTACAAACCCACCTCGAGATCACTACGGAGAAAACGAAATGGAAATAAATAACAGCAGAAAACAAAGCAAGGTAGTCAAAAAAAGGCAAGATTTTTCATTTCTAACAGTGTCTGTAATTTCTTTTTTCCTTCTTTTTTCTTTGTTTCTAAGACTGTTTCACAGTGATTATCTGAGAAAGGAAAAAAAAAAAAAAAAAGAGAGAGAGACCGAAGAGATCTGTTTCACATCGTCGTGTATAGGTAACAGCAAATAATAATGGCTTCCAAAACGCTGACGGCTGAGCTTAAATTTTTTTAAAAAAATAATAATAAATAAAATTGGCTGTTTGTTGAAAACGCGAAATGTAATAACCTCAAAAAAAAAATCCAAAATAATATTATTTCGTTCTTTGTCTTACATGTCCATGTATGACATGTTATTCAGATGCATGTATGTATTATGATGTTCGGCAACATCCATCATTCGACTATGACGTGTCGCGTGACTATTGGGCAACGAGTTTTTACTGTTTACCATCACTGAGTTACTGTCGCTGGTTTCACCGCTGTAACTGTCCCTCCGTACTGATGTCCTGAAACTAAGGACAACTGGACCGGTCGATGAGTGGGTTTTTGGTAAATTTAACGAAATTGTCGGAGTAGCCGGTGTGAAGCAAATGTTGACTTGGATTTGGAGCAACAGCAGAGCACCTGTGATTTTGAATCCCTTCCTAAAACGTAAATTAATCACATCATCTAAATAAAGTTAAATAAGTAGTAACAAGTAGGTGTTTTTGGACCGAGTTGTGATTTGAAAAAAAATATTTTTTTTCAAATTTATTTTGGATCGGTCTGTAAATTCGTTTTATTATTTATAAAATATTAAAATATTAAAAAATATTTTTATATTATTTTTATATATTTTATATTAAATTTAAATAAAAAATATTTTTTATTTAATAAATAATAATTTGGGCAAGCTCGAATTACAAAAAAAAATCTTATTCAAGCCTAACTCAATACAGGTCGAGCCTATCGAGTCGGGCAAGTTACTCGGCCCGTGGACAGGTTCTTTTTTTTTATTTTTTACATGGAGTGATAAAATATGAAAATTTATCTCATTCATAATCAATGAAATTTGTAAATTTCACAAACGGATTAGTAAGGTGACAAATATATCTTCAATTATATTAAAAAATGAAAAAAAAATTAATTAAAAAAATAAAACATATAACAACATTGTAAGTTTGTAACTCCGCTTATAAAATTAAAAAAATTCAATATCAGTGTATAAAAAACAAACTCATAAAATATATAAGAAATATTACCTTTTGTTTTTAGATTGTAAAATCTATCCCGGCAAAATGAATGAATAATAGTAAAAATCAAAACAAGTTTATGATTTTTGTGTTACTCCTATATATATGAGCTATATGCCATTAGAAACCATTACGATGGATTAGGTGGCGGCCATTACACTGCCTATGCTACGGTAAAGTCATAATCTAGCTGATTAGTACTCTTTTTTTTATTCAAATTTATGACATTAAATAGTCCCAATAGCCAAGTCTCATGGATAATACTTATGCACTTTGCTCATAATTTTAAGTTTGTGACCATCTTCATGGATGACTTGATCGGTTTTTTTCCCCATTTTAAAATTTTAATATTTTAAAATTAATCAATTTAAAATATTAGTATTTATAATTATATTGTTTGAATAAATATTTTTTTACAAAGAATTTTTAAATATTAGAATTTGATGAGGTAAAAAAATAATATTAGAAATAAAATAAGAAAATATTGAGAAAAATATACAATATGGGTGTCATTAAATTTGTAAAAATATTTAGATATTACTAATAACATAAAAAAAAAATTGAAATGAGTTTTCATAATTAGAATTGAAAAAAAAAATTGCGTAAAAAGGAAACATAATAAATGTTAAAATCTTATTAAAAAATCAAAGAATTTCATAAATTTCAAGTGAAATTTGAAAAAGAATTTTGAGACTTCTAAAATTACTCTTTCAAATTACAAAAATTTTAACAATTTTTATTTTACCAAACAAAGTAATTTTATTTTAAAATTTTAAAAATCTCTTTACAAATAATTTTTCTTTTTTTTGAAATCTCTCGTTCGAACACAAACTTAAAATCATGGTTGAGTGCATTTTGCCGATGCTATTGTTTCTGAAGCTGCTTTCGTTTGAGGTTAGACTGGGCTCATCTGCGACGGTCACTGTTATACTATGTGACGAACTGATGATTTACTTGCCGGAGCAAGCCCAGCAGGCCCACATGTTATAGAATATAGGTGACCGTAGCATTGGACCAATTCAATGCGAAAGGTTGACACAATTCAAAGGTTATTAGTTCAATTATTTATTATTATTTTTTGAAAGAAATTTTGGGCAGAGCACTAGGTATGCTTATAAGTGCTTAATTTGTATAAAGAAATTGATAATTCATATATGCGTGTTTCATTCATATTTTTTGTTGTTGTTATAATTATGTTTAAGATATTATATATTTATATAAATTTTGATACCTTAATAATTCATATTTTATAAATTTTAACATGTTCATATATTTATTTATTTTTCGTATTATTTTTTAATTTTGTTTTATATTTTAAGTATTTTTTTATATCGTATCCAAAAATTTACCGTCTAGCCATCATCTATTGTTACCTTTTCGTACAGAAGTGTCTGTCACCTTATAGGTAAAGTCAGCGATTGAATTCGAAGATGATTTAATTTTTAACAAAGTCATTTGACATTATTAATGTTTAGCAATGCATGTAAATCATAAAAAAGATTTTAGAATTGAGTACGACAGTATGTTCCATTTTATTCGATCCTCTCTTCCCTTGATATTGCTCTTCCTTTACATGAAAGGAGTGACCGTCTTCCTCTGTCTGGGAATCTTATTCTTAATGAACCTTTTAACCATCAAAATTCAAAATTATATCTCTACCAACTTAGTTGAAATTTCAATGACATAATACTATACTATAATAACATAAGAATTCGTTATAGATTGATTCAGTTGATTGAATATTCGTTAACGTTTTGGCAAACACTAAAGTTCGAATTTCACCGACAATTCCGCTTGATGAATAATCCATAAGTATCACTGTTAACTTTCTTTGAATTTTTATTTTTCATCTCTTTTCTTCTCCATTTACTACTGTTCTTTGTGTCTGTCTCTCTTTTAATGATATCCCAATGTTGAATCAGGTTGTTGGTGTTAGAACAATGCTAAATAGATTGATATATAAAAAAAAATCTCAATAATAATACATCTTGTTCACTACAACCAGAAGGGACATAAGAAAAAAAACAATATTAATGTAGTAAATAATTAACAATCATCATCTAAAAAAAACAATATTAATGTAGTATTATAAGATGCGGTCCCTCTCTCTACCAAACGCTCTCAATCAGCAAACCTAATAGCTAACACCCTGCACACAAAAAAAAAAACACCAAAAAGGTGAAAAAGATCACACTTGAATGCCAACTAACAAGATCAAAAGCAACCCAAATATTGTTCGAAATGCCCAGTCAACCTTGAGCCACCCACCATCTCCCAATTGCCTTATAATAATAGGTTGGATTAATTGATGCCTATAAGTTTAGGAGAAAATAATTTATTAATTGTATTTTTTTAAAAATCTATTTAATCGATGTTTATAAAAAATAATAAAAATTATTTAATTATCAATTTAATTTTTTTATTTAATACATTATGTTTATTGAATTTAAAAATAAATAAATTATTAATTATATTTTCTTTCTATTTTAATCAGTGTTTAATGACACTTATTAATTTTTCTTTTTTAAATATTAGCTTAACCTATATCAATAGACACTGATTAACATTTCATATAATAATATTTAGGGATGACAGCGGATCGAATATCTATATTTTTTGTACTATTTGAATTCGTTAAAAATTCGAATTCAATAAATCAATTTTTTTAAAAAAATATATATATATATATAAAATCAAACAAAATTTATGTGTTTTACAAATAAGCGAATTCAGATTCGGATATCCGAATCCGCAAAAATAATGCGGATTCGGATAATAAATATTCGAGGTTTCATATCCACATCCACTCCGAATCCGCTGCAGATAGTAATTATAATATTCAAATCCGCAAAAAATGGATTAGATATCTGCAGATATCCGAATCCGCATTTTAAATTGTCATCCCTAATAATATTGCGTTTTGCTAACAAATACCTTATCGCATTCTTTAAGATTAGTTAATATACTATTTATAATAATAATATTATATTAATTATAAAAATTGATAATTTTATTTATTATTTCTAAAACATTAAATAAAAATATTATTATATATAATAAATCTTTAAATCGATCGTTAACAAAATCTACTAATATTTCATCAACACATGCACTTTTGTTTTTTTGGGACGAACAGTCAAAGGTAATGATATTCCCTAGAACACTGTTAGCGTACAAGCAAAGAAACAGAATTTATTACCTTTCCCTAACAACGAAGCTGCCTCATATTCTCTTTATATCTCCCTCTCCATTGCAATTTTTTTTTTTTTAAGTTTTCCCTTAAATCTGATAAAAAGAGCTTTGAATTCGTCTCTACACCAACGTTTTAATCAATAACAATGACGCCAGCAGCACATGCCCGACGAACTGATTTCTTTCCAGCTGTTATCAACCAAAAAATTGAAAACGTTAATGTCACCATTTCAAAGTTTTGTCATTATCAGAGCTGCTAAGCAGAATCCAATGAATAGTATGCAATTTAAATCTCGCAAAATCTTATCAAGATAACGGAAAATCTGCAAAGAAAAGTGGGAATTTAATAGTAAAAATGTGAAAAAACTCTAAACTTTACCAATAACTTACCGTTGCGGAAGAAATAGACAAATAACCAGTGGAAGAACTCGTCGGAGAAGATGGTGGCGTCAAGGCATTCCCAATAGGTCCCCCGGCGGTCGTATTACTTCCGACGACGTTGTTAGTACTTATACCAAGAGGATAAGCCGGCGTTCCATCAGGCTTAAACAACCCGTAATTCCTCTCTGAAGCGGGACCTGGTTTCATATTCTCATTAAACAAAGCAAAAACATAAATATTGAGATCCGAATTTGGCCTCATTGGAGTCCCTGTTTTTTTCGACATCAATTTAATCAAATTCCCATTGTATTTCTTAGCATTATCGGGTGTAGCTCCTGCTTCATCTTCATCTCCTTTTGAAGGCCACCCAGTTTCCGATATATGAACTGGGAGTTTCTTGTAACCTAGCGAAGCTAAAGCATTGTAAACGGCGTCGATTTGAGCGTATAACATGTTGTCGTAACGTAAATTCGTCGCTGGATCCATAACTCCTTGGTTTGGCTGAAAAAGAACAAAATCCAATGGAACTTGCTTGGGATTTCCCTTATAAGCAAAGTAAGGATACGCATTAATCAAAAAAGGAGACCCAGTTTTTTGATGAAAACTCAAAGTTTGGTTTAAAAAATCGATCAGATCTTCACGGAATGCTCCAGCTGAAGGCGGATACGAGGTTTCGAGAATGGCTAAGGAATGTGCTGTCGTGACAGTCACTTGTTTGTCGAGTCCGAGGTTAACCAGCGCAGTGTGAACGCTTTGCATTGCCGGCAGAAGGTTGTCCGAGAGAGAAGTGTCGTTGAAAGTGAGAACCTCGTTTCCGACAAAGATGCAGGTGATTTTTGTGGCTGGGAAGTGGGCTTGAACGTTTTGTTTGACCCAAGCTTGGGCTTTGATCGGATCTCGCATCTTGTCCAAGTACTCGTTGCCTAAACCAACGATGAATTCGACGCCGGTGTTTGCAAATGCTCTAAGAACTGTTGGATCTGCATCGTAGAGTTTAACTTTAGTCGCTCCAATCGATTTTACTAGTGGCACCACGTCTTCTGGGGATGGAAGATTGTCTGCTATTTGTCCATAGTTGATCCCAGTTGAATTAACCATAATTGGAAACAAATAAGCTGCAATAACAACAACAAAAAAATTAAAAAAAGTAAACAAAAATCAGCAAATTCATGCATTACAATTCAATCCAAGTAGATAAAACTAGAGAGTGAGTTACCCAGTACCTGAAATTGAAAGAATAATTGAAGCATAGCAAAAGGATCTAGGGAACTCCATGAGAACAGAGCAGTAGGTAAAGTGAGTATATAGGGGCGAGATGTCTTATAAGTACTATTTTTAAAGGTAAAAGCTGCGAATGGACACGCAAATTTGGTCGCCAAAAGCGTTGAACAAGACAACCAAATAAGAAATTCTTAAAGATTTTTTACTCTTTCCTACAAGCTTAAAACGACAACTGTAATGAGCTAGTGAGAAAGTTGATAACACTAGCAGAGAAGAGCAACGAGTGAGCGAGAGTCCTCGCACTCTCCCTCTCACACACACACAGCTGTGCTATGTCGACACGCAAAGCTTGAAAGCGATGGGGGCTTAGCTTAGCAAAAGAAAAGAAAAGAAAAAAAATGTTGGAACTTAAAAGGTTCAGAGTTAGGACTGAGGACCTCTTCTGTTTAGCTCTAGTTATCAGAGTCTGCGCCGGGATTTGAAATTTGGAATAGCTTGATATATAGGACGAGATTCTTAGAGGCTGCGATTATTATTGAGTATTGATCAAGATTTTTGACGACGGGGATTAGTCTTATCATTCGTTACCAAAAGTGAAAGATTTAATTGATTATTTATGAATGATTAGGGGTGAGCAACTAGTCACGTGAACAGATTAAATCGATTGAAATCGATTCTAATCTATTTATTTGCTTCAATTTAATTGGTTTTGATAAAATTTGATTAGGTAAATAAGTTTATTCGATCGATTTTTTATTTTTCAAACAGAATCGGTTGAATAATTCAATATCTAATTAAAAAAATATATATATTTATATTAATCATATCTAATTCAATTATCCTACTAACTCATAATCATATTATCCAATTTCATAAGCTCAAAACAAAATCAAACAGACATAACAGATCGAATTAAATTGATTAATTTCAATTCGATTATTTTAATTTTTTATATAGAGTTCAATTAATTTGATTAATTTTTTAAATTTAATTAATTTATTCAATTTTTAAAATTGAACCGATCAAATCGGCCTTCGAAAATTCACCCCTAATGGATGATTGTTTTATTGAAATATAATAAAATTTAATGAATGAATGTGTCGTTGTTGTTGCTTTTGTTGGGTAAAGGTTTCTTTTCCGACAATCTTCACATGGGTAGCTTTCACTTTTTTCTTTTTTAAGGGTTATTACTTATTAACAAAACTTTTTTACTTACGAAATTAGTATTTGTGTAGTATTTTATTGAGTGCGGTTAGCTTTCAGAGTATATATAAGAAGACGACAAAGAAACAGCATTAGGTACGTGGCATGGCATCCATGCAAAGCAAAGTGATTGGGAGTCGCTTTCGGTGGCCCCACATTAATTAATTGTCCCTAATGGGCTGATCTTAGCCGTTGTTTGAATGTGTAAAAGTATATTACTACGTGTACATACATGCACACCCCATTGTTGTCCCCTTTTTATTTAGTTCGATTTTTTTCTTTGCCAAAATTTACTTTTCTATTTTTCAAAACTATTCTTTATTATTTGTTTTTCTATGGGCCAGCTGAAGGTAATGGGCTCATTCAGTCATTCTTATTCCAATGGGATGGATTAGGAGCCTTCAATTATTTTTAAATATAAATTTGAAGTCATTTTTTTTCCTTTCAAAATATAAGATTATTAACTTGTAATTATTAGATCTATTCATGGATGGTAGGTTGGATTGGCTTGGGATAGAAATTTTGTAATTCGGATTAATTGGATCTGATAGAATTATTATTTAATTAATAAAAAATATTTTTTATTTAAATTTAATGATAAAATTATATTAATATTAATATAAAAATATTTTTTTAATATCTTTCAAATAGTAAAACAGATTTTCAAATCAGATCACTATCCTCAAATGCCTCACGGGGCCACTTATGGCAACAATATCTTCATGTGAGGCTAAAATATGGATTCAATGATAAAACAACATAAACGATATAGTAAAAGGAATTCTCATCGATCATTCAAACGAAATATAAATTTTATGTGTGTGATAGATAAATGGAAAAATATTATTTTTGATCATGCAATTTAGCCATAAATTGATACAATGGGCATTAAAATGAGATTATAGACCCATTGCAATATCAGCATCTCATAAACATTGACTGGTTCTCAAACGAAAAATCCAACAATCTTACTTTAACAAATGGATAGCATGTTTTTACCTACCCAAATAAAAATGTAATGTTTAGCTGTTTACTGGTTTTACATTTCAAGGCCAATGGCCCTTTACATAACGTATACATTCTTTTTCTTTCCCATCTAACGACGGATCAGCCAGCCTATGGCTTATATTTCACCATGAAACAAAGTGTCCCGAAATGCTTTGTGCCTTTGCATAAAAGAAAACATAACAAAAGCCTTGAACTTTGCAGTAGTGTTGAGAAATTTTTAGGTAGTAGAAAGAAGAATTGGAGAAAATTATCGAATTAGGAACAAAGAGGATCTGTCAAAGAGTAGCAAACAGTCAAAGAAGCGTCTAAGTTTGAAATTCAATATGTGCTCTGATGTTTAAGTCAACGAGTATTCGAGGAGGAAGGAGGAAAAGAATTGTGGAATGTAAAAGCTGTCGAAGAATGAAAATATAACCTAAAATTCAGTATCTTTATCTTATACCTTTTATATTTGAAATTTTGTGTAGTTAAAAATGATTAAGATTATCTTTTTCTAATCAGTGAATTCCGTTTGTTTAACGGTTGAGTCTGATTTTGAGCTTTTGAATTTGATAGATATCGGACAGAACAAGTAGGTTGTGTCCATCATTCAAAGAGGATGCACCAAACGAGTATATTTCCATTGTCATATCGGCATATCCCTCATGCTTCCATGATCTTTTTCTATTCTTGTATTGCTCCTTGCCTTCCCTTGACAGTGCTCTTTTGGTTTTTGCTTACTAATTTTTTATTTAAAAAAAAAAAAAACACACACACACTAACTTAACATTGAAAATTTCAAAATTAATTGTTGATTCAATCTTACGTGCCAGTTGCCAAATAAAACAAGACATGCAACATTGGTGGCTTGTCCAATCCTTTTATGTAAAGATTAATGCCACATTGGTTAGGTTGTTCCTACTTCCTAGCAAACATTTTTTTTTCTTATAAATGAAAGAACTGTTGGATATCAATGTTTTATTTTGAGTGTATATATACGAAATACATATTCCAATACGTAAGTTGTCGTAATTAGATACACGGTGTATAATTAAGGTACACAATTGATATCATGTTTAAATGAAAATTAATCTCTAAGGTACCCACTTGAAGAGGAAGAAGTCTGATCATTACATGTATGTTCGGACCAATTTTATCCCAAAGGATGTGTCTGTTCTGATCAAACAGGTTCCATCCAATTGATGTGTCTTTTCCGAACAGGTTCTTTGGCTCCTATAAATACAGATTTCATGTGTCTATATTATTTACTTAAAAAAAACTAATTTACCAAAATATTCCTGTCTTTGAGAGAGAGACTTCAACATTCTTCTGTTCGCCGTGTTGCATCCGAGTGTGCTCTCATTTGCAACGTATATCGAGGAAACCTGGTAGACGATTTGCATCGATACTGTAAGCACCTTAGACAGGCAAAAAACGTCTTAAGGTTAGAGGTCCAACCTTGAATCGATATTGATTTTTTCAAATCAATTTCTGTAAGTATTTTTTTTCCGGTTTTTTGGTGTAATTTGAAAGTTCAAGTACGTATATATATATTTTCCAAGTTTCTTTATCTGTTTATAATATAGTATATAACAAATATTTTTCTAACAAGAACAAAATCTCTTCAGAACAATTATTGATTTCATTAAGCAATTTTCTTTCTTTAAAAAAAAAAAAAAACTCCATTGAACTTAGGTTACACGTAGAGATGGTAGTAGATCGAATATCTACAATTTTTAAATATTTGAATCCGTTTAATTTGTTCGAAATTCAAATCTGTTTATTATTTGAATATTACTATTCGAATCCGCATTCAATTTAAAGAATAATATCTTTCGGATATTTGAATCAACTAAATATCCGAATTTATTAAATCATTTAAAAAAATAAAATTATAAAATTAAATAAAAAGGAATTAAGTATGTAAATAGATATCGAATTTGGATATCCATATAAATAAAATTGATTTGGATATCCGGCAATATCCGAATCAAAATCAAAATAGATTTGGATAACGAAAATTCAAGAGTTTATATCCGAATCCGCTCCGTATCCACTATGGATAGTAAATCTAATATCTGAATCTACAAATTATCCGAATCTATAATATATAAATCCGTACAAAATAAATCGAATAATATCGAATATCTAACTTTTTACTATCTATTGCAATCTCGAATTACACAACAAGAGATAAAATACTTAATTACCCCAAAATTGATACGAAAAACCACCAAAAGAGGAACTTAGTTTGATTAATCATTGATAAAATATTTGTAGTATTTAATTTCATTGGAAATTTGGAACCTTTTTTTTCCCCGCATATAAGTAGCTGTATTTTTTGTTTGTAACTTCTAAGTTTCTTGTATTGACAGGTGGTAATAATACAAAAAACAAATAACAACACATAACCTAACCATGAAGAGATCGATGAGAGAAAACGCAACGCAAGCAAAGCCCAATGCACCGGTGACCTGTACAGACTCTAGACTCCAAAACCATGCTGATTTCTTCGAGATGCAAATTACAATAATTGGCAAATTGTTATTATAAATTTAACATTTCCATGTCAATTACGCTCTAAAAACAACAAAAGTTTTTTTTTTTTTTTTTTGTTTTTAAAAGCAAAATCTATAACCCTAAAAAATTAGAGTTTCCAATTTCATTATCAAAATCAATAAACAGAATAAATTTGAACACGATACAATAAAAAACATGACATATATAATAAATAATATAATAAATATAATACGACATATTTAATACATTTATCATATTTATATTAAAAATTTTGATATATTTAATAATTTATATTGTATTTATATTTATACAATTAACTTAAAAGAATACGAAACAAAATATGCATTTATGAATGGTCAAATTTAAAAATGATAAAAGTACGAAAACGACGCAAATTTAAAAACAGAACTATCTAATTCACATCATATTCATACAGTAATAATATAACAATAACAATTAGATTAACAATATAACGATCATTTAAAGGGACAAATAATAACGGAGACAGAGGACGGCGTTTTAAATTTCTAATTCTGTCTTTATCTGTGAGCTGTTACCAACGTCTCTATGAACCTCAACCCATCAAATCGTGGCGCGAATTTCTCCTTTTCTGACGCCGTACAATTCCTCGACGCACCCTTTTTTGCCCCCTAAACCATCAACAGACAATGTCAAGAACTTTTTTCAATCCATAGCTTAGGAAAGAGCGATATTTTAACAAATTAAAGACATAATTAATCATGCTCCTATCGTATAAAGAGAAATTAAAAGTAAAATCGAACAAAAGAATACAAAATGGAAGGATAAAAACCGAATTAGAAACTCACGCAGGAAATAAAAAGGGGAAATTGGAAGAAAAAAAAAAAGCACAGCTACTAATAGATTTAAGCAGTAAAAATTTCACGTTGAAATATTCTTTAAAAAAAAATCAAAAAAGAAAAAGCAATCATTGGACATTCACTTAAATTTTGTGAAAGGAAACATACAAGCAAAGTTTAAATTTTGACTTATCCAAAAAAAAAAAATTTAAATTTTGAATGAGAAAATTATCAAAAAAGAAAAAGGAATACCTACCTGGTTGGAGGAAATAGGAGAAAAAGAAAATTCATGCAGTCCGGCGGATGAAGATGATGTGAGAGCCACCGTGGAAGCAGCGAGCACAGTTGCAACAAGAGGTCCAAATCCCTTCATTTTTCGATTCCTTTTTATTTCTGCGATTAAAACGCAGACTGAGAGTGTTTTGTTTCGAAACTCCGATGAAAAATGGGCGAAATCCGACGAACCTCGCCGGATCCCGACCACCTATTTTTCCCTTTTTTCTTTTCTCTCGCTTTCCGCAAGTTCATTTTATCTTCCCTTCTGGCTGGAGCTTTTTATATTTTCTGAATTTGCCACACCTTCCCCCGCTTCCCCAATTAACGGAATTTAATTTTACAATTTTTTTCATAAAAAATGTGTGTGTAGCTTCGCTGCCACGTCGAGTCCGCGGCATCCCCAACTCCCTTTAGCCAGTAGGAAAATGCCGCGTGTACTTAGACTTGCCAGCTAGGCATGACAAAGTGACGACAGCGGTTTAATGATACAAGGGACGGTGGCCCCTGCTTAAAAACAAATATTGTATTTTTAAAAAATAAGTGATTAGTTTTCTAACAAATAGTTATGAACTTGATTAATTATTATATTGAAATTCTTTTTGCGCTTTTTTTGTTGTTGTGATTTTATAATTAGTTTTGTGATGGTTTGAAAATGTTGGTTAGGATTAGGCTTTGTGGATGATGTGGTTGTTGTGTGGATTTTGGGATTTCTTAATTTTGTTCTTGTACAAATTTAATTTGAAATTTTAGTAAAATTTTTAGGTTCTTGTTAGGGGTATAATTGTAAGTATTGATTTTTCAATGAAATTTGTTTAAGTTCTTTTGTTAATGAATGTTTTTAGATTCAAACTTGTTCGAGTCTTTAAAAATTTTAAATCTGTTTTTTTTTTTTTTTAAAACTTTTTTATTTACATTTTGATTTAAGAAAAATAAAATTAAAATTTTAAAAAATGCAACATGTCAATACATATCCAAAACCACAAAGATTATTTGGTTTGGACTACGGTTTTGCAAGCTGCAACTGCAAGTCCATAGTTTATGTTAAAATACTTGAATTAGAATCTAAATTTAACCATGTTCATCAATTAACTATTATGCAACACTTGATTTTTGTCAATTAAAACTTTAAATTTACTAATTTAGATTAACTAAAAACAATTGAAAATAAGAGTTGGAATGTAAATAATGTTTGGTAATCTCTTCTTCTAGATAATGATCCATATTTTAATTTATTATTCTTATTTAAATCAAAGATAAAAAATAAAAAGATATTTCAATGTTAGATATATGTGTAGATTAAGGATTTCTCATAAAATTCAAATACTAAATATTGTGTTGATTCCCCCCCCGATAGTAAAATTAAATATGTCTAAGGGTTGGATTATATGCTTGATCTAACATAGGTTTAATTCGAATTAGATCGAATATGTGATAGGATATTTTAAATCCGAGTTGATTCGATTCAGTTTGAATTACTATTTAATAAATATTTTAAATATTAATGTAAAAGTAATTTTTAAAATTTTAATATATTTTAAATAATAAAATAATTTTTTTGAACTTGATAGATCGGATTTTGAATAAATAATTTTTTAATATTTAAATTTGACCCGATCCAACCCACGAATAATTCTAAGTCAAACTGTTAAAAAAGAATATGGCTGCTTTTAAAAAAATTAGCACCCTAGACAGAATGTGGGAGAAATATTATTGGAGAATTAATTTGACGGTCTAACAATGGAATATAAGCCTTGTATTGTCAAAAGTTATCTTATCTGTTGATGCCACACTTTTTTTTTTTTTATATATAATCAAAGTTATATGCACTTTAACTTGAAATAAACTTCAAAACTTTGGTTTTTAATTAGTTTTTACATACACAAATCAAACTGCTATTATATATATATATATTTATAAATAGATTTGTATTACACCTTAGTTAAACCTTTTTCCAAAGAAAGAAAAAGGAACTTAAAATTAAAGTTTATTAGTCCCATTATATATAAATCTGAGTCAACTTTCTTTTTCAACTCGTTCACTTGATTAATATTTTCTTTCAAGTTTAAATGAAGAATTAGACCTTGGATTATTCAAAAAAAGAATTAGACCTTGGACCAGTCAACAAGAGATATCATTAAAAAAACAAAAAAAAAAAAAGTTACTGGGAAAGTAAACAGAAGAAACATATTGGCCGACTGGACCAAGTAAGCAATAAAAAGTTGACCTGAAAAGAGTAAAATTTCATTATCTTGGAGGTGTAATGAAAGTCATTCGATAAAAATCATTAACTACTAAAAGTTCAGAGCCTTCAACGTTCGAAATACTAAATCAAAACCTTTCCTGTTAAATTTAAGCACGTCATTCACTTATCTAAAATTCCTTGGAGGACAAAGTTTGCAGTATTGCTCATTTTTTTAGAGCGATTTTACAATGGAGAGCGGGGGTCTTAAATTTGTTTAAAAGTCGAATTATTTCGATTCGAATTAAATCAGATTTGAATAATAATATGTACCAGTTTGAATATAAGCAATTCACCTTGCATTCCATGCTTCCAGAAAATATTTTTGATGGCTATAATCAAGCGAGAAACAAAAAATTTAGATAGAAGAAGAGCAACTGAACAAAGGAAACTCGATATATGTTATTTTTGCAGCATGGGATCCTTTGTTGACATGGCCATTTAAACAAAAAAAATCCAACTATCTGATCTTTATTTCGCCGGATCCAAAGTTACTTCATGGCCCGGACATTAAAAAAACATTACAATCTTTGATCTTTGATCCTTTAAAAGCAGGCAAGTGAGTAGATTCATCCATCTCACTTCATTGCAGCGGCAATTAGCTTCGCTGGCAACCACGGAATGATGACAAAAAATATACTGAATTACAACCTCCTTCCTATGTTTGCAAACTTTCGGGCTACTCCGAATATAACAGCTTTGGTCAAGAGCCCTCGATCAAGACTACAAGCAAGGGCAATAGCCCCACCAACAACTAAAAGTTTGGGAATGTTCTTCCCCAATGGTTTCTCAGATGAATTATGTGTTTCAAGCTCTGATGAATCATTACTGTTGGTTTCAAAGGATCTCAGATAGTCTGCATTTACTTTGGTGTTTATCTGAGCCATGAAAGCACAACGGGATAGGGAAACTCCGGATGTTCGTTCCTTCTGATATGCACGTAGACCGGGGTCGATTTTCTTGACAGTTCCCCACATACCTTGCCTGACTCCAAGCTTTGCAATTTTCCATGGTATACCCATATCTTCATGATGAAAAAGTAACACCTCACATGCAGTCAGCTGACCATCCCCTTTCCTTGATTCAACTGTTTGAAATGAAACATGTACAAATTATTGGCTGGCATTTATATTACAGTATGTGTTGGAAACGTAAATGAAACATAAATTGTCCATGAAATTCCTAGGAAATCTATCTAAAGGAAGAGTTAGATAATCTCCCTTTTCTTTATGCTTGGTACCTAACCTAAACCAATATTCTCATATTCTAGGAAAATGAAAGTTTCACTTCCTAACAGCACAGTAAAAAATTAAAAATATTTTAAAAATAAAAATACACGATGTGAAGTCCAATACCTGCACGGATGCACCAACTCGAATAGTATAAATCAACACGCCGAGGTTTGTCTTTTCTTGGCACAGAGGCATATGGTACTCCCTGAAATGTGAAGAAACATGCTAAGAGTTAACTTTTGCTCTTCAAAAAACGAGAAAACAGAGTTGGCCAACATGATGCTAGCATGGCATGAAGTGTTATAATCATCTGCCTATTATTAGGTGATAAGACTTAGTTGAATTGAGCCATAAAATTCATAAAAGAATGTGGATTCACCCAAGTAATTATCAGATTAATGCAACTCAAAGCTTAGGAAACAATCTCACATAATTTCTTTTGTTAATGAGGTTAGAACCATGTTCCTTTTTCATTGCCAAACATAAAAATCTTAAAAATGTAAAAGGTATAGATATCTGCAGACTAGTATATGATCTAAACATTGGCCGCAACCAAGTTATTTCTCACTATAAATGCAGTAAGAAAACAGAATATCATTGGGGGCTGATCCCCTAGCCTGGAAAGCAAAAATAGGAATGGCTTCTTAACTTCTGAACTTCGAATCAAAGCTGAAAGCCAAAGAATGGAATAGGCAGATTACCTTAGTAACACAGTAATACAACCGCCCAGACTCCCAAATCCGACGACCTATCACGTATTCTCTGTCGCTACAGAAGAAGGGAAACTGCAAAACAAAGTACATTTTAGAAAATAATGTTCCAATACAATGAAAATCAACCAAAAAAAGAAACCCATAGAAAGTTTTTGCAAACCTTGCGAACCCAGTGGACCACCATGGTCCCTGTGGTGGGGCACTCCTCCATAGTTGCAGCATGAACAAGCATGTTATCCCACTTAGATCGAAATTCATCATCCCAAAAGAAATCCCTCACCATCTCAGGAGTGGCATCGTCAAAAACAGTCCGGCTACGATATTGTGTAGGACCATCCTAATGAACAATAAAAGCATAATTCAATCAATCAAACGAATTATAAAACAGATGCAAAACAAATGTAAACAATTTTACATAGAGCACATAACCAACTAGTATAGTCATTTTTAAATTGTTTTTGATTTTACTGGTTCTAATAAATTAAAAATACAAGAGGATAAACATACCTCAAGATCTCTTCGCCAAGCCTGATAGCCCATAGTTGGCGTAGAGCAATCCATCATATGAATCCAAGCAGGACCTCCATCTTTTTCTTCAACTAATTTACATAAATGCTCTAAATCCTCATCTGTCACAAAACCCTTTTTTCCCTTCTCAATCTGTGATGAACTGTCCAATTACAAAAATGTTAGCTATTAGCAAAATCAAATACAAACTCAATTCCTATTATACTTCCATCTCATATACTATTTACAAACTACAAATAGCATAGTCCCCAAACTAAGTTCTCAAAACTATTCAGAGAAAAGTAAAATTTTCAGCTCTTAACTTCATCCGTTCCAATCCCAATCGTTATCCAATCAAAAAAGACAAAAAGAGAAAGCAAGTGAGAAAGTTGCAAACCTGCAATTGGAATCAAGGGTAGGTGGCAAAGAAAAAGAATCCTTTTTAGCCCCATCATCTGTAATCCCAGAGATGCAACTAGGCAACTGAAACTTGATCGAGTTCAAGCTTGAAATGAAACCAAAACCTGTAGATGAAGAATCTGAAGATGCAGGAGTTGAATCCTTAGAACCAGAACAATCTATCAACATTTCTCTGCCTAAATTTGCCCACTTTGGCTTCCATGCCCATCCAACCAAAACCCCAACAATTACAGCAACCCATAAAGGAGCTATAAAAATCATTAACTCGCTCAACACATCCCCAATTGTGGGTTTCCTTAAAATCTCCAAAAAAACTGAAACCAAACCCATCTCAAAAAAGAAGAACAATCCTCGATGGAATCGAAAGAGTCAGCTTTAAGCGCAGCGATTAGTCGAGGGGTTGTTTGAAGAGAGGAAAATCCCTAAAACCAGACCAAAGAAACCACAGAATTTTAACCTGAAAGGGGATTTAAAAAAAAAAAGGGAGGGAGATGGGATTATGGGAATGAAGAGAAAGATATGGGAATTGCAGAGGAGAAACAAAGACAAGAAGTGATGAAGAGATTACGGATAAGGATTTCGTGAATATCAGAAAAAATCTTCAGGCACTTACAAATTCTTATAATATATATTAAGGTTTTTATTTACTTTTCTACTACTATTAATCTTGTTTTGACCGAAGGGTTTCTAAAATTTGGCTAAAGCCTAAAGACAAAGGGGAAAATAATTGGCAAATGTTGGGTACTAAATGGGCAAAAATGGATAAATACGATTGAAAATAGGCTTTTTATTTTTATCTTTTCTTTTTGTTAAAGAAATGCTTTCTGGTTGGTTAATGGGTGGGTTGAGGTAGCAGCTTCTGATGCTCTGTTGGTGAGAATGCACATACTTTGTTCTCTTTGTTTGTGTTTGGCTCAAAACTGAGGCATCTCTTATAACTTGTCCTGATATTTATTGCGACGAGTTTGTCGTCGCCGCGTTTCCTCGTTTTTCACATTTGCTGACCTTCACTTTTTTTTCTTTTGTTTTTCTAAGGTTAAGGTCTCCGTCCTCGTTTTACTTTACTTTTTCAACATTATTATTATTATATAAGCTCGCTTAATAAGTATCTATAAATATTAATTAAAAATTATTTATTTATTATTTTAATTATTTTATATTTAATATATTATTTTTACTGAATTAAAAAAATAATATATTTATTATATATATATATTTTTATAAATATCATTTTAATTAATGTCATTAAGTACGGTTTAACATTTTTCTTATTATATTATAGTTAATTAGTATTGTTATTACTAGTATTAGTATATATGTATTTTATGATGCGTTCGCTTTTGATAAATTAAGAATGATTTTTTTTTTAAATTTTATAAGGCATGTTAAAAAATGTATCATGTATATTATTTATTTTTTTAAAATTAATTTACTTTTAAAATTTTTGTTGATAATGGATTAAATAAATTTCTCATTTTTTTTATTTTTGAAAATAAACTTTATTTTTATGTCAGCTCATGTGCATTAATATTTTAGAATATGGTTATTAATTAATACTATCAAACATGTTATATTAGGCTTGAATTTACTTGCAAAATTCATATTTAAATCAAACATAAAGAAAATTTTCGTCTTCAATTGTATCAAGATTGATTCTGTTGTTTCTTTTAATCGTATTTAAATTTCCTTCTCAAAACATAGAAAAATAAATCAATAACTCATTTGCCTATTCTTATGCTACTTTTATTTTCTAAGAATGTTTAATTTTTTTATTTTAAAGTATGAGAAAAATGAGTTTTTTTTTTTTTGGTTTAATTTTGGGAAAGAAAGAATTCATAACTTGTTATCTGAGTAAAAAATTATACATCAATAATTGGATCAAATTTTTGAAAGCCTAAAAAATAAATTAAAATATAGCAAACAAATTCAAACATAAATCAAGCCCAAACTACTTTTTTTAAGTCCCACCACAATTTTTAGCAAGAAAAACATAAACTCAAAATAAATCATTAAACAATTCATGTAAAAGAGTTTTTAAATGAGATATTTGGTTGAAAGATGATAATTATAAATAGAAATTATTATTTTAACCATGTTTATGAATTGGATTTTATTTTCAACAATCACATCAATACATCATCAATCTATCAAAATGGTGAGTCAATTTGTGGGCATTAATGTAGGTTTGTGCTTGGGAATTTGGCATGCTTTAATGAGAGCATGGCCTTTGAATATCAAGAATGTATTGAAAATGTTGAGAAAGAAAAGTATGTTGCCATAAATCACCATTCAAATCTTTGTCAAAACTTAAAAACAAAGGTAAAATGATAACATATTTTTATATTACTAGTAATAGATTTTGTAATTTGTGTATTTTTTTTAATGTCATGTAAATATAAACATAAAAATAATAATTAAATATATTAAAATTTTAAATATAAATACAATACGTGTATTAATAATATTATGTTAATCGTGTTAAAACGTATTATGTCGTATTTATTATATTATTTTATATTTATCAAATACATTGTGCCCATTTCATATTTTTATATCATGTTTAAAATTATCAAATTGTAATATTATTGAAGGGAAAGCTGCCACCAACAATGGACAAGAAATGGCTAAAATTTCGAGGGAAAGTTTGGTGTATTCTTTTCATTAATTTTAGTATTTCTATTTAGAATAATTATTCTGTACATGATCGAGTTTTTTAATTTCACAAGCGGATTAAAAAATTAACACATGTCATCAAGTTATATTTAAAAAATTAAAAAAATAAATAAATGAGACATGTGACAGTTCACAGTTTTTTAATCTTATTTGTAGAGTTAAAAAATTTCATCATCAGTGTACAAGATAATAATTTTTATATTTATGTTAACACTAATCCCATTTGAATTAAATAAAAAAATAACTTTTAAAAATCAAGAAAATAAATTGATTTTAATACTTGAACTAATCAGCAGGACGCGGATTAAAGTTTAACGTGGTCATTATGACTTGTTTTTTGGTCGATTAATTTGGTGTTGAAAGTAAAAGAATGTTTCAACTTTCAACAAAATTGACTTCAAACTTTCCAATAAATCAATTAAGCAAATTATTGCACGATGCTTTTACTTTTACACATGTTATACAATTATTTTGAATTATGTTATTCAAAATTTTTATTTTTTTTTATAAATAATTTGTGTTTGAAATATGTGATTGACACATATTCGTGATTGACACATATTCGAATATAAATATAAAATATAATCTTTTAAATATAAAAATAAATTTAAAAATTAAAGATATCCGTATCCTTTACTCATTTCAAACTAAATAACATAAATTTTGAGTAATTGGGGCTTGAGGGAGAAAGATATTTGAACTTGTTTTAGGCCTTTGTTCTCTTAACAATATTTTTTTCCCTTTACAAATCTAGATTGGAGTGAAATTTTGGTAGAGATCCAAATTATGTAATAAAAAATCACTTCTTCCTTTATTATTGTTTTAATTCTAAGTGGGTTTTTTTGTTGTTGTTGGATCAAGACACTTTAAGCAGCACTATTTTCACTAGATTTCTTATGAAGAGATAGTAATTTGTTAAGCCCTTGAATACAGTTCATCAAATAGGGATTTAACTCTGAGAAATCCCAATTTTTTTTTTTTGGCTTTCAATGATAAAATTCAGTATTTTAATAAGACTGCCTAACTTTTTAATGACAAGGCTGCGGTTCTTATGCAAAGCTTATGTTTGCTTTAAGCATAAAATCTCGAAAATAATGATTTAAAATTCTCCAAAAATACTAATGTAACTTAGAAATTAGGATTCCAATTAGATCTATTTAAGGGTCGGGTAGCTCGTCTGATCCGACAGGTGCGGCCCAAATTTGTCTGGGTTTAGATAAAGAATTTTTTTAATTCGAGCGACCTGAATTTTTATTCATTAAATAAAAAAATATTTTTTATTTAATTTAATTATAAATATATATAAATATTAATATAAAAATAATATTTCAATAATTTATCAACAGCAAAATGGATTTATGCTCCGGGCCCAACCTTATACAGATTTAGACAAAAAAATAATTTCAAACCACAATTCGATTTAAACTAATCCATGAACAAATCTAATTTCAATTCATATAAAAACCTACCACCATGAAACTATTAGCATTGTTGTCAATTCACCAACTACATGAGCTTTTTTCTGTTTTGATGTGAAGGCATCGGTTTGGCATGGAAAGTGGGACTGTCCCCTTTGACTTTACGAGTTATTACACGGTGTGAGGGTATCGTGTTATAATCATATATAAAAAATTATATATTTATATAAATTATAACATATTAATAATTCATATATATATAAATTTTGATACATTTATATATTTATATCGTATTTATTTTTTTATATTATATTATATTATATTATATTATATTTTATATCGTATTTTAATTATTTTTTTATATTATATTTATGTTTTATTTAAAATTATCAAATCTAGATTTAATCAAAACACTAAAAATGACCATGCTTTTCACATGCAAATTGTGTACTTCTCATGGAAGTGAAATTGGGTTCCCAGATTCAACAAGAAAATATAGTCTTAACCCATTTTTGATGTCTTAACCCATTTTTGATGGGACCTTGGTCACACTGTTTCTTTGTAACAAAGACCCTTCTTAAAATAATGGAATATGATGTTTGGTATGAACAGCCGCACAGCCTCAATTTAGAAGTTTGACCCTCCAATTGTAATACACCAATGTTTTAAGACCTATCTTTTCTTTTTTCTTTTTTTTCCCTCACAAATAAAATGTTTTTTTTAGACTTTGAGGCAGTCCAGTTCTAGGACGGAGAAAAGGTTGTCTGAGCGTGCCTATATAGGGGCCAGACCAAGAACGCGAACGTGAAAATAATGTACACCATTTTCAAAGAAAGATAATTCTTCTATATGGGGATGGTTTAGTTTAGATCTGTTTATGGTTGCTTTATCCGCTCAAATTTAGAAATTTATTTGATATTTGGGTAAAAATAAAATCGTTTTAAAAGCGGATTTGAGCAAAAAGAATAGAGACTGTTTTAAAAATGATCGATTCTTGAACATAATATTTTTTGCTTAGATTTGATTAGGTTTGTTTTACTATTAATAATGTAAATGTTTAAAAAGATCAATTTTTTTTTTATTTAAAAATGATTGATTTTTTTTTATAAAAGAGATCGATCTTTTTATGTAAAAATTTAAACGAATTTGTATCTTTTCCAAGTATCTTTCGTACAACTTTGGCTGGCAGCACCGACCTCAAAATCTCGCTACATTTTCCAGGACTAGAACACGAGCTACACGTTTAATTGGTTTTTCAGACTTCTGGTTGGATCTACAAATTAAAATTTAGCACATGGAAACGCAGATCCAACATAAAGTTGTGATGTATAGAATTGCATTCCTTTTAGGCCATGTTTGTGAGGTATAAAATTGCTTAATATATTTCATGGTTGTGATCCAACCTGATAAATGGTTCATAACTACAAAATGATTGATTATCAAAGGCCTTGCAATGATATAGTCCAAGTCTAATTAAAAGAAAGATTTTGTTAACCAATATCCTTAAAATATTTTTTAAGATTGGTTAATAAATTATTTATAGTAATAATATTATATTAAATGCATCTGTTGATAATTTTATTCATCATTTTCAATATATTAAATGAATATTATATATAATAATCTTAAAAAGTGTCTTTTAAGACATTGTTCGACAAAATGTTTACTATTTCCATATAATTTTTTTTCTCTTCCGATGTCACTTTTTATAATGTTTTTATCCCATATACATTCATCTAAATGTGAAAATTTTCATTTTTAGGGATATCAAGGGAAAAAGTGGGTATTTTCGAAAATAATTTTTGGAAAAGATTGTAATTTTCTAATATCATGTTAAGGGTTATTTTTCTTAGAAATTAACCTGTTAGAGTCTGATCTAGAAGTTTCAAGGTTGAAGCTTTGGAAACTTTATATCCGTTACGAAAGGGCATTTGGTGATAAATCAGCATAAGACAGTGTCTTCTCTAAGGACTCAACAAATTTGAGAGATGGGACGATCTTATCAAAGATATGTAACATCCTACCATAAAAGCCAAGCTCTGGAACTGAGAATACATTAATCAATGTCAACAGACTTGCAAATGCCACTGCATGTAGCTCCAATCAAATGATGCAGCACTGGGGATTCCCTGCTTGAGCTTTCCACTCACAATCTATCAAAGAAATCTAAACATTAATGTCACGAAAAAGATTATTTGCATGCACTCTCGATGGCAGGAAAGAAATGAGAATACAGAGTAGATGTCATACACAAGTTTAAGGAATTAATATTTGGCTATTTAAATATGAAGATTTTCCGTTGGAAAGAATATAATCAGTGTAGCATTTTTGCAGTGTTGTAGCTAATGCGTTAAGTATTGTTGATGCAAAAATTTTTGAATTGCACCTGTTATAAGGTAATGTTCTTTTGGAGATCTATAGCTTGTTTTTATTGTTTTGTCCTTTGAGAAAAAACGTCTCGATAAGGGAAGAGTGACTCTTACTTTATAAAGCTACAGTCCAATTCTTGGCTAGTCGATATATGATTATTTTCCCCTCAACACTACCCCATAATCAAGGGTGTGGATCGTGTTTTTGCTGAGAGTTGATACAGATTCAAAATGGATTCCCACAAACGGCGCCATTTGTTGATGGATTTTTAGGTTGTAGATGATTTCCTGATGAAAAAAGGTTTGGAGAGTTGTCGAGCAGGATTTGAAATGGAGAGAGAGGTTAGAAGGGCACCGGAGTTTGTATTCCTGGACGAATTCCGATACTTAAGTGAGCAAGAGTTTTGAGGATAAGAGAACAAAGAGTAAAATAACCAAGAAGAAAATGATGAAGAGAACTTCATGGTTTTTTGGCTTATCTCACGCTTTTTATGTATGGGGTCATGTACAATTTAAGGCTGCCCGTTTGGTATGGCCGTCTGTCAGTTATGATAACTGCTTGCCCGCATGTGTTTTATGTGACCAAGTTAGTTATGAACATGTGTCATTCTTTTTGGAGGGTATAGTTAGTGGTATAAATGGATGGAACTCTTAAGTTTAATTTGGTATTGGGTGTTAGCTTTATGCAATATGAATATAACGATATTATTTTTGAAAACTTTAAATTTTATTAACAAAATTAAAAGAACACTTACATGCTTTAAGATATATTAAAAGATTCCACCAACATGTATAAACATATGAATTTTATAATTTTGTAGTAGTAAAAAGAAAATTGAAGATCCAAAAGAAAAGAAATGAGCCCAAGAGTATAGTTTGGTCTGGGTGAAGCCTAGCCCGTTCATGATCTAGTTTCAACTCCAATTCAAACTGAAGCCCAATTGAAGATAGGTTGAAGTCTTTGAAGATAGAATTCTGGGTTTTATCCAAAAAAAATTTCTTGCTCTTCTTCTTCCTTCTGAATTTTGATCTCTCTTTCCTCTCCCCCTCTCAATGGCATCCTCTTTATCCACTTTCTATCATCTCAGCTCTTCCTTTTGTCCGAGAAACATCGACAATGTCAAGCTTTCCTCTTCTCTTTGTCCTTCACCCATTAACTTATCCTCAAACCCCAATATTTCTCTCCAATTCCTCAACAGAAAACAATCCCCCCTCCTCTCTTCAACTCCAAGGTTCTTAACTGTCATTGCCATGGCTCCTCCTAAACCCGGTGGCAAAGCCAAGAAAGGTTTATTCGAATTCGTATATGTCTTTCATTATATTTGATACCCAATTCTATATTTCTCGACATTTCTTGCTTTTTTCTTCTTTTCATTTTGTGTGTGTTTGCAGTGGTTGGAGTGATAAAGTTGGCCCTGGAGGCAGGTAAGGCGACACCAGCGCCGCCTGTTGGACCAGCGCTTGGAGCAAAGGGTGTAAATATCATGGCCTTTTGTAAGGATTACAATGCTAGAACTGCTGATAAAGCTGGTTACGTTATCCCTGTCGAAATTACTGTCTACGATGTGGGTTTCTTTCTTTCTCTCTTTCTTCATTTCTTCAATTTTGAACTTCTGGTAAACAATATGCCTGATTTCTTTTGTTAATTCCTTTCCAGGATAGAAGCTTCACCTTCATTCTAAAGACACCCCCTGCTTCTGTTTTGTTACTTAAGGCAGCAGGTATACTTCTTTGTTGCCATTTCACTGATGAGTAATCAAAATAGTTCCTTAGCATCTTCTTTATACATGAGTTCATTGGATGTTTTATATGAGGGATAATTCCATGTCTTCTACTTTAGCATTTGCTTTTTACATATGTCATGCTTGAATTTAAGTTCTTGTTCACGGTAAAATAGTTAAATAGAAGTATTGTGGCAAGTTTGTTCTTTAAGGGGTTGGAATCAACTAATAGTTTGAATGGTCTGTAATTGTCTATATATTTATATGTATAGCAAGTTGTTAACAATGACTCTGCACAATAATTTGTACTCGTGCATTTTGGGAAGTTAAATACCCTTTGTTGCAAATAGGTGATGATATTCTTGTTAGCTATGTTACTCGGACTCGGGTGTGAGTGTCGGATATGGGTATGTGTGGGTCTGTTCAGTTTTTCTAAGTTTTTTCATGTATTTGGAGGTTCCTTGAAGGGTCATATCTCATACCCATGTCCGAATATGCGTCGGACACGGGTACTTCAAGAAAAATGAAGAGTCGAAACAACATAGCTTGTCAGTACATCCATAGATTAAAATGCAGTTGGTAAAAAAATGGTTGTTGTTTATGATATGCAAATTGAAATCTTTGTCTTCGGACAAAATAGTTAACTGCACTGAGTTGAACAACATTACTAGATTTGTTGAGAATTTAGGTTCATGGAGCGACTTAAAAAAAATGAAAAAAAGTTCATGGAATGACAAAGAAGCCGAAATTGAATAAATTTTAGATAACAACAGAGATGTTGTATGTCCAAATGTGTTGAAAAGTGCAAATGTGCAGATGTCAGTTGTCATATAATTCAGTCCTCATTTATGTGCAGCTAGATTCGTTTGCATGTTGGAGTCAAAAATATATTTTGCTGGACTATTTTTTGCTGTTTGTATAAAGATTTTTTACATTGTTGCTGATGCTCAGAGATAATGCCTCGTGTAGATATCACCAATCTTATCCCTCTAAGTAAACCTTGTTCCCTTTGTCGTTGCATATCAATATGCACTGTCAGTCTAACACACTTATTGGCTTTGTGTTAACTGTTCTAAGTAATAAATGCAATCTTGGATCATGTCAAAATAAAAGTAAACTTAGAAACTGGTAGTGTTTTGTTTTGATTCCCAATCTCCATTAAAGTGAAACTAAACTTTGTTTGGTATTAATATGAATTGATTGTATGAACATAGACCTTGTCAAAAGTGTTGATCTTTTACTTGTCAATGGATATATCTTCCTTCTACGGCCCATACGGCCATTAAATTTATGATTAGTTTACAAGTTGTAAGTCATACAAACATGGTACATTTTGGTTGATCGTCTTAGGTATGTAGCATTTGATCAAGATGAACGAAAGTTTTAACAATCTTGTCTTGAAATCTATGTTGTTCCGACTCTTCATTTTTTTTTTCAGTACCGTGTCTGACACATATTCGGACATGGGTATGAGAATATGACCCTCCAAATACATGGAAAAACTTGGAAAGAAATGAACGTACTCGTGTCGGACACATACAAGATATCCCGAAACTTACACCCGAGTCCGAGTAACATAGCTTGAAATGGTTACTGTAGTAGTAGATAGCTGATTACATGCCTAAGTAACTTGTGCATAGAAATGAGTATGTTAGAATCAAATTATGATTGATGGAAAGACATAGGAGAATAATTTCTAGCGACCATTTGTTACCATTTGGAAAAAAGATAATCATACTTGGAACAATAATGCAGTTTGATGATATTGTATGGTGTTTTAGGAGTGGAGAAAGGTTCTAAAGACCCGAAACAAGAGATAGTGGGGAAGGTCACCATTGACCAATTACGTGCAATTGCTGCTGAAAAGCTACCTGACCTGAATTGTACGACCATTGAATCAGCTATGAGAATTATAGCCGGGACAGCTGCTAATATGGGAATCGATGTCGACCCACCTATTCTTGAACCAAAAAAGAAGGAACTGCTGGTGTAATTGCCTACTTTGTCATCTGTACCAATATTTACTTAGGACTATGTTGTCCCATCTCACTCCACCTGTGTAAGAAATTCATTTGAAAACCCTGAATGTGTAATATACTACTAATATTTATACATTCAATTTTGGTTTGCTTGGGTAGATCTAGTAATTCGTGTATTTGTGTTATGTTTATGTTTGTATCGTGTAATGATATCGTATTCAAAATTGTTCGGTGTATACAAGTTTAGTGTCTAATTGATGACTATGTCTTGTTGGTAAATCTATTCCATATCTTCAGGCCGAATTTCCGTGAAAACTGAAACAAATTAGATAAGATTCAATCCAGAGTTTGGGTTTGAACATGGTAGTTGGCATCATACCGGTATCGATACGTACCGATTTTGAAGAAAAATAAAACGGTATAGATTGTACCAGTTTGTACTGGCTTGTATTAGTCCGTACCGGTTTGTATTGTTGTATTGGTTTGTATCAGTCCGTACCGGTAGGCACAATAGTTTGATTTTTTTAATCAATTTCTAATATTTTTTAATCAAAATTTTTCATAATTTCATTAAAAAAAACATTTATTAAATTAGACTATTGAATCTAATTAATAATAATTTATTATATATTTTTATATTTGTTTTATTTATGATTAAAAAATTTTAAATATTAAATATTTAAAATTTATATTTGCATATAAAGATATATATATATATATATATGTATGTAATTGAGATGTATTTGTACATATATATAATATATATTTTCTTAAAAAACTTAGAAATGAGTTTTATAAATATATATAAAAAAATATTTGAAAAATATCGATAAATCTAAAGTGATACATCGAAACACACCAATATAAAAAAAAAGGTATATCCACTAATATGGTACCGACTATCTTGATTTGCTCAGCCATGCCATCAGCCCTAAACAGCAATCTCGTTGTAGTTGCCACCAGTTCTGTTAATGGTGTTTTAACCAGCCGGCCGCATCAATGGAGATATTGACTTGTATCGTGCAATCGAAAGACGCTTTCAGCATTATTGACGGACCCTCCTGAAAAAGCATTTTCCAAATTGGAGACCGCATGTCGTGGACTGGTGTCATTTTGTCAGCCACCATTAACCAAAAAAGCTTCAAATTTGTCATTTTTTTTGTTTGCTTCAATTTTCTGCACGATTTCTCCTTATCTTTTATCTTCAAATTTGATACATTTCCTCCACCTTAATAGTATTACTTCCTTTGATAAAGGAACACTAATTTTAAGCTCTCTTTTTTTTGCAATTAAAGTTGAAGAAATATGAATATCCAAAGGCATAGAAAATTAGAAATTTGAATAACTTTTAATTTGAAAATTTTCATATGGTCGCATGATCAAATTAGATTTTAGTTTTTACTTAAATTGCTAAACTTATTGTAAAAATAAAACGTATTCTTAGAACATTTATTTAAATAAAATAAATACTAGTAGTAAATAATAATAAATAAATAAAAGGAACATTACAACTCACATTACCAAAAGAAAAAATTCCATAAGGAAAAGATGGGAAAAGGCAGCAAAGGCAAAGTTCATGATAGGCAATGAATGACTACAACAAAAAAAAAAGGTTCCAAATTCAATACTACACTCAATCCAGTCCAGTCCTAATCATAGAAAGAAAAAAAAAATTGTCATAAAACTTAAGATAGTTATGGTAGTTCGTATATATATTTGTTGTGTTTTATATATATTTTTTATATTATTTATATAAATATAAATATAATAAATTATGAGTTTATATTTGATATATTGATAGTGTATAAATCTCATACACTGTTAGTTAATCACAATATTACACATAATGAATGAGCAAAATCAAAAGAAAAAAAAAAAAACTTATAAATAAATAATAATGAAGTGTCTTATTATTTTTATTTTTATATTTATTTATAGGTTTTTTTTTTGTTTTTAATTTTGTTCATTAATGATGTGTCATGTTTTGATTCATTACCAGTGTATGAAATTTATACATTGTCAATATATCAAATATAAATTCATAAATTATTAAATATATTAAAATTTTAAATATGAATATAATTATATTAAATATGTTATGTTAATCACATTAAAATGAATTATATGATGTTTATTATATTATTTTTATATTGATTAAACATTTCGAATATCATGTTTTCGTACAAATAAAGAAAGCATATATACATTTTTTTTCGGTTAACTTAGTATCTTTAGATATTAGTTAAAAATTATTTAATTATATTTTAAAAAATTATTAAAATTTAAAAAACAATTTATTAATTATATATATTTTCTTTAAAATATTAGTGCTAAGCTTAGGCAGTCATGAACCTTTCCCGTATAAAGTTAACATCAAGTTTATGATCAACTCCAAACTCTGTCTTCAATTGCTTCCTTCTTTTTGCTTTTGCTTTTGCTTTTTTTTTTTTTTTTTTTTTTTTTTTTTTTTTTTTTACAATTAACCTCTCAATCTGGCGGAGCCATTGCCACTGCTACTTTCAAAACCTCAACAATTCCTCCAATGAAAGGTGTTTTTTTTTTTGGGTTGTCTTTTTGTCTTTTTCTAGTTTGTTCTTATTCTTTTGAATACATCTGGAATCTTTTTTTATTATTATTTAATTTTTTTCTTTTCCCCCACTTTTCCCAGATCCTGAAAAAAGCCATTGTATTAAAGGTAAGTTTTTTTTCGAAGTCTCCAGACAAACTGGTTTCTTTTAGAACACCAATATAAAAAAATATATATAATAATTTTTTATGGTTTGTCCTTTTCATCATTATCGTATCTCTGTAATAAAAAAAAAAAAAGACAGAAATTTAACTGATTAACCTTGCGTTTAGGGATTTATTAGTCTTCGGAGAAGGCTTGAAGTAATCGAAAGCGAGAACGAAGAGCGACTACCCAATGTAATTCTATTTTCTTTTGTTTAATTACTCAACTGATTCTTTAAAAATTATTAATTTTAATGTAGTAATGAGTAAATTTTTTCGTTGAAATTGATTATGAATAATCACCTTGGTATTTCTGCTTATCTTGGTTTGATTCTAGAATGTTAAAAAATGCTCCAATCATATATACATATATGTATATTATGTATATTTATACATGAATACATACAAGTATGCATGTACGCATGCATGTTTGTAAAATTATGTGTAGTAAATTGCCTTGTGAAGTTTTTGCTGATCCAAATAAGATATGGGCTGCAATTAGAGCTAACAATCTGTGTATACCTATCGTGTTTCATGTTTTTTTTGTGTTCAGTCGTGTAATATAAACACAACAAAAATTATTAAACGAGTCAAAATCCTAGACACTAATAAGATATGTATATTAAACGCGTGTTATTTGTGTTAATCGTGTTTAAACATATCGTATTTATTATACTGTTTTCATGTTTATTAAACGTATCGTATCTGTGTTTTCTTATCGTGTTCAACATTGCAAGATCTAGCTGCAATCGTAATGTATGCTGGTTATTCCAGAATCTTGATACTTAAATAAAGCATTTCTTTCCTCTTAGTTTTATCACCTGTTTTAATAAAAAGGATTTTAAGGCTAAATATGAATGGCTATCTTTTTAGTGGAAGGAGAAACACCAATGCAAAATGTATCGAATCAGATAAGAGTTTTGAAGGACGTCAAGCATACAGGCTAATGCCCCCTTAAAGTAATCTCCATGATAAAAAATTATCTGCATTGCAACATCCAACTCTCCTATCAATGGTGCTCTTTTTGCCTATCACTTGCATCTATGTAATTTTCCCTGCCAACTTTAGTATTTACAACGACTTGATGCTGAAGGTGGTAATTTGCTGTTTCTTGATTCCTCTAACTCATAAATCACTAGCTAGGTTTGCAATTTTTGCCACTTTTTAATGAAATTGTGTTGAGATGTGTGTTGAAAATTCTTACACTGAAGCAATTACATATATGAAGCATAATAAAGGATTTGGGTAATCTAAGGTTGATGTAGCAGTGCATTTTGGTAGAGAAATGGCAACATGGTGAAACTTTTACTAGGCATCTATATGTTGTGGACTAGGGCTCTAATCGAGCCGAGCCGAGCTCGAATACTGAGAAGCTCGAGCTCGAGCTCGATTCGAAACTCGAGGCTCGAAGCTCGGTTCGAGCTCGACCGAGTATCATTTTTTAAGCTCGAGCTCGGCTCGAGATAAAATCGAACTATTCGAGCTCGACTCGATTAGGCTCGTTTATATACTCGAGCTCGAGCTCGAATTAAGGGTTTTTAAGTATGTATATATATATTAAAGGTAAAATAGTAAATTAATAATAAAAATATTATAAATAAAAAAAGCTCGATTAGGCTCGCGAGCTGCTCGAATCGGGTATTAAGATACTCGAACTCGGCTCGCTCGATAGCTCGAGCTGCTCGAGCTCGGCTCGATAATGACCGAATCGAATTTGAGTTTTTTTCGAGTCGAAATCGAGTAACTTGCGAGCACAAGTGTCTCGTTTACACCCCTATTGTGGACAAGGTACCATTTGATCATATGATGGGAAAGAGTGGGAAAGGAGAAGGCTAAGAGAAATGGCGGGGTTGGCTTGAGATAGGGAATGGTCTTTTTTTTGGCCAGAGATAGAACAGAGATAGGGAATGGTGTTGTAAAAGTGAAAAAAAAATTCAGAATTTTTGACACAAGAGTTTTAATTTATGTTACTCCGACTCTTCATTTTTTCAGAAGTACCCGTGTTCGACACATATTCAAACAAGGGTATAATCCTTCAAATATATGAAAAAACTTAAAAAAAAATTGAGCATACCTGTATCGGACACATACCCGTATCCGACACTCACCCTAGAGTCCGAGTAACATAGCTTTTAATTTGTCTTAATTACTTTTCTGTTTCAACCCCTCATTTTGCTTTTTTTTTTTTTTTTTGGTTCTACTGTGTGAATTTAATATATTATTTGTACTCATGGTTGTTTATATTGTTTTCAAATGGAAGTGCAAAATTCTGAACAAGGGCATATAATAGAAATTCGTGGAGATGTGGCAGCTGCAGGGCAAGCCTTGGTGGAAGTACGATTTGTGGAGGCGCAGCATGTGGGTTTTCTGATGCTCAAATCAGTTCTAAAGATGCAAAAGAACGTGCAGCCTTTATGTAGAAACTTTTGATGGCAGTAGTTCTTTGCATTGTCTTTATGAGTGTAGAAGTAGCTGGAGGAATTAAAGCCAACAGTCTTGCAATCTTAACTGATGCAGCTCATCTCTTGTCAGATGTTGCAGCATTTGCAATCCCCTTTTCTCTCTTTGGGCATCAGGGTGGGAGGCAACTCCAAGTCAATCTTATGGATTCTTCAGGATTGAAATTCTTGGTGCCGTTGTTTTCCATCCAGATGATATGGCTTCTAGTTATGAAGCCATTGCTAGACTTAATCCATGATACAGGTGAAGTTCAAGGCTTTCTCATGTTTGTGGTTTCTGCATTTGGTCTAGTGGTTAATATTGCTATGGCTCTCTTGTTGGGTCATGATAATGTGCATCACCATGGCCATGACCATAATCATGGCCATCATCATCATCATGATGAGCATCATCATCATACTCATGAAGCTGAGCACCAAGAGCCTCTGCTCAAGAACTACTCAGATTGTAAAAAGAAATCAGAAAGTGGAGCACCTTTAAAGAAGGAAAGAAACATCAATGTACAAGGGGCTTATTTTCATGTCCTAGGGGATTCCATTCAGAGTATTGGAGTAATGATTGGTGGAGCAATTATTTGGTACAAGCCTGAGTGGAAAATAATTGATCTAATATGCACCCTTGTATTTTCCATTATTGTTTTGGGAACAACCATCCGAATGCTGCGAAACATTTTAGAAGTTCTAATGGAAAGCACGCCCCGAGAAATCGATGCCACAAGGCTTGAGAAAGGTGTTATTAGCTTGCCATGTCTTAATTAAGCGTGAAGCTGATGCTGACATGGTATTGAACAAAGTTATAGATTATATCAGGAGAGAATACAATATCAGTCATGTTACTATTCAGATAGAGCGTCAGTAAATCCATGGCGCAGGAAGTTTTGTAATTTTACTGTTGTTGGCTGGTTTATTTTTTTTAAGAAAGATAACCTATAAGCAAGTTGGTGATTTTCTCCCCTTTGGCGAGGGTTATCCAGAGGCTCATTCTTCTGCCAATATCTGTGTTTTTTTTTTTTTTTTTAATTTGTTTGAAACCCTTTATTTAGATAACCTATCACATGTTTTTGTAAAACTCCACGACCGAAAAACTGTAGGAACAGCATGCCACTCGAACACGATTGTCTATATTGCTTTAATATATACTAAATTATGATACACTCATATAGGTGGATGAAAAAAAAAATAGTAAAAATTTGTTAAAAATAAATTGATTAATGGATAATTATTTTTAAAAAGTGGGTAATTTTCAAGAAAAAATTGATAAATTTTTTCAAAGTAAAAATTATATAAAAAATTAAAAATACATCAATACCTTTTATTTTATTATTTGATATAATAATTAATTTGATCTTTTTGTAATTTCACCAACTGACTTAACTCGTGACATAACTCAATCATTCATTTTATATATATATATATATATATATATATATATATATATGAGGAGAGATCCACTTACACTGGTATAAAATTAAATTAATTTTACACACTTCCGTAACTTTTTATACGATTTATATTTATTTAATCCGACCGTCATATTTCATGTTCTATTCACGTAAATCTTATAGGACGAGTTTCGAGTAAATTAAAAATGTCTAACTATTTGTTTGATGTAAAAAAATTTCAACCGTTAAATATAAATTGAAAAAAAAAAGTATTCTTGATCGATATGATAGAGATATCAGATCGATTCAAAACTTTACATGCACGACAAGTATAATTATATTATTAAATCAAACTATCGGATTGTTTAAATATAAATCGTATAATATATATATATATTTTAGGTAGATTGAATCTGTGGAAGGAGATAAGGCTTATATAAACGGGGCAAGAGTTTAATCATTATGAATCAGTCTCTATATTGCTTATGAAGTAATAACCACCATGTGGTTGAGAAGGGCTATCAACAATTTGAGGGGGCGAAAGCAAGAGATTATAAGGAAAAAGAAGCTCAAAGAAACAATAGTGAATTGGCTTTGTCTATCTATTGAAGTTGCAATCTTCATAACTTTTGAGTACTACTATATTTTACCCATTTTGCATTCTAACACCACATCAAGGCTTAAATTCTTGTCGGTGTGATAGCCCATACAATAAGCATAGAGTAATAACCATGTAAATTGCCAGGGTTCTGAGGTTTGCATGAGTGATAAGTACAAATTCAAAAATTTAAGCAAAGTAATGTCACCAGGACAAATTTCGGAAATGTTATAGCAAAAATAAGAACAAGTTTCACTCATACTCGAATTTTAGATTTGTCCAAACTTTGGCAGCTTACATATTCTTCAAAAACAATATTCTGATTTAAAATTTCAGCGAGATGAACTCAAAAGAGCTTTGCCAACAATACCGATGGCCTCAATGTAACGATCGACACATCTAGAGACGCAACTACTCTCACTTCCACTCAGACTTGATCCTGGCTTTGTGATACACTTGTCAAAGCACTTCCCCCTCACAGTCTGTATGAAAAATAAAATAAAAAAACAATCGAGATATAGCTCAAGTAGAGATTTTATGCATTTAGCCCCAAATGGTGTTACAAAAGCATGATAATTTTCACTGCAACAAATAACAGACACCCCATTCCCATTCCCATTCTCAGAAAGAGAACATTTAGCGAGGTGAGATGTCCAATAACTGGTTGCATTATGTTAATATGAAGAAACTAAAGAACTTGAATTGGGCAAAATATCTACGCATATAAGTAAACATACAAATAAGCTATGAACTATTAACAAATCTTCTTCAACCCATGTTAATCAGTGACAACTTAAGTGAACAAACTTCTATCAAGTTCTGTTTTGTAGAACAAACAAAATATTGAAGCAAAATATCCATGGGATGGAGTATAATTTATTAGGCATTCCAAATTGTAAACGCTGCATAGAAAAGATTTTCTAACATCAACATTTATAATATCCTCCTGAACCTTTGAGACCTGCTAAGTCAAATGATGTTGATGTGTTTTAGCCACTTAAAGCAATCTAAGGATTGTGGCTGTTTTTCTCTGGGTGTTTGATGCCATCTAAACATTAGGTAACTTTCAAAACAAAGAAACGAAAATCCAAATGGTGCACCCATTTTAGTCCATTAAAAAGACAAAATCTTCCTACTCCATATAAGTTATCTAGCCAGAGAGCAGATGATTGGGCATATACACATCCAACCCATGAATTAAAATGGCCATTAAAAAAAGAAATAAAAATAAAATTTATGACGGAAAGGAAAAACAAAAAAAAAAGAACTTTTATATTCAAGATTTTACAGTTTAGATATAAATATGAAAAACCCAGAAGTAGAATTAAGAAATAGGAAGAGAGGGTAACCTCGAGAAACTCCTGAGCATAAGCCTGGGCAAGTTGAACCTTCATCTGATCCATTAATTCATCTGTTGAGATTTGGGGAGATCCCATTCCACTTGAATCTGTTGAGAAAGAATCCATTCTTTTGTTGCTGCCTTTTTCTTTCGTTTGAAAGTTAAACTCTCCCTATTTCAAAAGCCAAAACTCAAAACAGAGAAGAGAATACTAAACCTAACCCTATTATAAAACACGTTAAACGCTCCTGACACTGCCATTTTGGACACAGAGTGGTTAGGCCCATCCAAATGGCTGGATCCGTTTTAGTTGGATTTAAACAACGGTTTATTCGTTGTAATGGGCTCATAAATTTTAGCTCAAGTTCAATTGGGTTTAGTTAATCATGTTTCTAATTTTTTTTAAGTTCGTCTTTGATACAAAATCTCTACAAACGAGTAGATCTGTTCATGAATCGGGCCGGATCGGATTCGGATCTGGTTCAGATAAAATGCTAAGAGCATTTGTATTTGTTCAAACCCAGTCCGAAATATAAGTTAGTATTTTTGCCCAAACCCAGCTCATATTATTAAAACGATACCTAACCTGATCTGACCCGCCCAACTGCTGCTGACTCTTACAGCATCCATTTGTGAAGAGACCTCTTCCAACACACTCAGGCTCAGCATCTCCTAATCTTGGTCGGCTGTTCTGAATGTTTAGACTTTAAACTAAATTGCAACGAGTAATAAGGTAAACATTTTCCTCCTCTTATCATATGTTTATATCTCCTTGTTGATCATACTGCCGTTTGCAAGTGAAACTAGCATGCTCCGTTGGTCAGATTTCAGAAGAAACATTGTCCTGGAATCTGTATTGTCGAAGAAAACAAGTTTGCCTCCTCAAGCTCCGATGTTGCTACCTTTAGTTTTGTAAAATATATTTATTATTATAAATTAATAGTATCAAGGCCTAAAAATTTCTGCTTAAGGTCTGGCCCGTTTAGAAAATGGGTTTAAAATTTTGTCCGGGCCTATTTTTCTGGTCTAATATTTTTGTCCAAGCCCTCTCAAATATCGGGCAGGTTTCAGGTTTGGACGAGTAACATGGCCCATGAGCAAGTCTACAAATGAGAGATTGTCATATCTTTTATTTTTTATAAATTAATTTTATTTTTTAAGTATATTATAAAGGGTATGTCTCATCCTACTAATCGCACTTATGGAGTCTAAATTTTTTACTGACGATGGATGATGTATTTTTTTAAAAGAAAAATAAATAAATTTTCTTGGATTAACTTGGTTGAAGAAAAATTTATGATCTAAAAAGTAAGATCTCTTAGTTGGAAGATCTCATTTCTTAACTTAGATTTATAATAAGGATTGATGTTTTTTTTTTTTATATATATATAAGTACAAGTTTCTAAAGGAATTCATCGACTCAGAAATATACCAAATTATATTTAGAAATATCAAAATTAAGTAGTAGTCAATCTCATAGTTGTTAAATCGAGATACATATCGTGAATTGAGAATTTTAAAATGAGTATCGAATATAGTATCGCAAGACATGGTAAATAATTTTAAAATTAATTATAAATAACATATATACATATAAAATAATATACTTATTAATAAGATTGAGTGATTATGTGACATAAATAAAAAAATATGATTATTTTTCAAATTCTCAACATGATCATTAATAGTGTATATATATTTTTAAATAAAAAATTTCTTGTATTTTTCATTTTAAGTTACCAACTAAAAGTATAAAATTTTCATGTTATTTAAGCTTAAATTATGGGTTTGTATTTATGCACTATCAGTGTATAAATCTATACACTATCAGTGAGTAACACAATACCACCTCATTAATAAGCAAATATACAATTTTAAAAATCCTTAAAAATAAATATAGATAACTTTACTTATTAATATGTGGCATCATATAATTTATTGACAATATATGAACTTATATACTAACAATAAATCAAACATAAATCTTTAAAATATTTAGAAAATTTTTAAGTAATTGGGCATGATCATATTTTAATTAGGTCTGATTCAAATTCACCATATGCATATCGAAGTATATCGTATATATAGTACAATATGCATCGATTCACTTGTGTGTTAATAATTACGTCACCAATGATAAAATCGATTTTTTTTTTTAAAATATAAATACATACCAATTTTGAAGTAAATTGTACCGTACCGTACCATACAATACATATGATATTAATAACTATGTTCAATCTAGAATAGTATCAGACCGGATCAACCGTTAGTTTTGCAATTTGCAATCCAAATTCTGAAGATAAAGTTTATAAAAGAGCGTGTTAACATTAAATATAGGGATTCTGGGAAGCTGGCCTAACTGAAGGGAATCAATTGCAAATCAAATAACTTAGGCCAGTGAAAATGCTGCTGAGTGCTGATGGATGCATACAAGAAGGCTGGTTTTACTGGTTTAGCCTTCAACAAACGGCCTGTGCTGTGTTTTGCATCAGCTAATTAGCTTAAACTTAGTCATGGCTTGCAATTGCATCGAGCCCCAAAATAAATACTATATTTAGTCCATGAACATTAATCCGAGAAGGGATAATATCATGAATGACCCTTAAAATTTATTAAATTTGTAAATGTGGTACATGTACTTTAAAAATATTCAATGTGATACTTGTATTATCAAACCGTGTATCAATGTGGTACCTTGACCTAACACTGTTAAATATAAATGATGATGTGATATTGACCAATCAGGTGATGACACGTGGCAACACATGATTTTTTAGAAATTAATATCTGAATTTTTGTAAAAAAAAATGAAAAAAAGAAAAAATATTTGAAAAAAGAAAAAATATATTTTTAAAGTATTAAAATTTATATTTTAAAAATTAATATACAATTTTAAAAAATATATATATATTAAAAATATAAAATTATAAAATTATATTTTTAAAAATTAATATATGTTTTTTCAAAAAAAATATATTTTAAAAATTATAAAATTAAAATATTTAACTAAAATTATTTTTAAAATATAAAATATTTTAAAATTAGTTGTTAAAAAATTTATAATATTTGAATTTTTTTTAAAAAGTTATAAAAAAGAAATTTTATTTTTAAAAGTTACAAAAATCAAAATATAAAATTAAATTATTTTTATTGTTTTAATATTTTAAAAATATTTATTAAAAAAGTAAAATTATTAAATTAAAATATTGTATTATTTTAGTTTTTGTTAAAAATATTTATTAAAATTAAAAGGTGGAGAGGGAAAAAAAAGAAAAAAAAATATATTTTTATTTTAAAAATTAAAATAATAATTTTTTTTGTTAATACACGTGGTATTATTATGTGGTGCCACGTGTAAAGAAAAAATATAATTTTTATATTTAAATTAAAAAAATAAATTTTTTTGTTAATACACGTGGCATCATTATATGATGTCACGTGTCAAGTTTTCATTGGATATAAAAGCCACATCATCAATATTTAACGGTGTTACTGACAGGTACTACAATAACATATATACGGAGTGAAAACTTTAAGTACCAAAATAAAAAAATTTAAAGTACAAGTATCACATTAATAAATTTAATAAACTTCAGGGACTATTCATAATATTATCTCATCCGAGAAATTAAGTTCAAGTAATGTATCATGTATGTACACAGTTTCATGGGACATTTTTTCATTTCTTAATTAATTTTCCCCACTGTCCTTCCATCTTAGCTTGGCAGGATGCAACATGATTGATGAACTAGTTTACTTGAGTGACAGAAAGAGGAAGTTAATAACAAACAAGGAATTGAATTGCTCTGAGAAAAAGAATATGCCATCTCCTGGGGTCTTAATCTTATCATGCCTCTAATATTGAGAAAATGCCTTCAATGTCAAGATGGATCATCTAGGCCCCAATACAATCCCAGTTATCCAATCATCCTTAGATCAGGAGAACCCTCGGCTATGTATTGTTACAGGTCCCTTAATTGACAGTCCATCCTGAGAGAAAGAAACAGACAGACAGAGAAGCCGACAATTGAAGCATGAAATAAGACATATCGGCCGCCAACTGGACGGTAGCTAGGGAGTCCTCAATGGTCCAGTCGTACACCGAGTTTTGGAAGCAGTGGTCCTATGCCTACAGCTCTATAACATGGACCAAGATGTTACCCAATCGACTATCTTCATTTTTTTTCTTTTTTTTTTTCTTCCTATCAAATGCTTTCAACCCTTTTATCAGAACCTATAAAATATATAGTTAAGCAGTCGATAACACTAAATAACAAATGTTAAATATATTGCAGAGCTGTTCCCACCTGTATGGTCCAAACTCATTAGGTGTTAGAGCTAAAATGTTAAATATATTGCAGAGCTGTTCCCACCTGTATGGTCCAAACTCATTAGGTGTTAGAGCTACCGTGCTTAGAGGGTAATCGAGTCGAGTTGAGCTTAAGTTGTAAGAAGCTCGAGCTCGACTTAAAATTCGAGACTCAAAACTTGATTCGAGCTTAATCGAGTTTCACTTTTAAAGTTCGAGTTTGGTTCGAGATAAAAATCAAATTGTTCGAGCTTATTCGATTAGGCTTGTTTATCTAGTAAAAAATGAGCTTGATTTCCATACTCGACTTCAAACTCGATTATTTGTGCTTGAACTCCAGCTCGAGTTCGAATTGAGATTTTTCAATACTTAAAATATATAGATTAAAAATAAAAAAACTCGATTAAGCTCGCGAGCTACTCGAGTCAAGTATTAGGATACTCGAATTCGACTCGCTTGAGCTCGACTCGATAATGATCGAACCGAATTCAAATTTTTTTTCAAGCCGAGTCCGAATAGCTTACGAACATAGATGTCTCGTTTACACTCCTAACGGTGCCGAGGGTTCTTTTATGATTTATCTGCTGTATGGAGAGCACTGGAGAGTGGAGAAAAGGGCTTTGTCAAAAGATCCATCCAAAAATAACCTTACATATTCGTCTGGTTTTTATCACTATCATTTTCCTGTAATAATGGCAAAGAGAGACCAGGGATCGATGGCGACCCTATTTTTCCATGAGCCCAACCTAAAACCCCACGTAGCCAAATAGGGGGTAAGGGTCCTGGAGGAGACAGGAAAAGGGATACAAAACAATGTGCTGCTAAGCTTAAAGAAGGCCATGAATCATTATCAAAGCTAAACATCTCGATGTTAACAAATTGCTAAGAAATCGGGTCCAATATATATAATAATTTCAATCGGTTAAACATCATAATCTGTGATGAGAACCAAGCTGGTATTGGACTTCAAGATCCATTACATGTTCCTATTGGGCCTATTACAAGGTTAAGATCCAAGAAGCTCAAGGAAGCTATGCAAGGATTGGTAAAAAGGACTTGGGAAGAATCTACAAGTCTTTTAAGCAATGTCAATCCATTCAAGTTGGGCTGCTTGAATGAGGAAGACCAAGAATTGGTCCATGTGATCCAAGCTTCACATGATGGGCCATAGAGGAATTCAAGGGGGCGGCAATCTTAATGAATTAGTGGGCATCTTTTTAGTTCATTATCTAATATGAAGTGGGGTCCAATTCATTGGTCCAATTCATTAATGTTGTGGTGTCTAAATTAGAACCTTTAGTTGAGTCTTTTAATTACTTAGGCTTTTGGGCTTGATTTATGTATTATGTCCATTAGGCTTAAGGGGTCTATCTTTATTAAACTTGTTGAACATCTTTTAATTATTTAGGTTTGGGCTTGAGTATGTTCAGCCAATATTTTACATATTATTACTTAGTAGATTAGGGTTTAGTAGATTAGGGTTATTGTAGGGAGGCTATAAATATATGTCTTAGCCACCTACTTCAATTATCTTTTGATCAATTAAGTCTGATTTTATTCAGTGAGAGTTTTCTCTTTTTAGTTCTTGAAAGAACTTAGGAACTTATCAAAGAATTCTTTCTTTGTGGCGTTCAACCTATCAAACTTAGGTTCTTGAAACAAGAGTTCTTAGGGTTTAGATTACATGCTTAATCTAGGTTCTTTGAAACAGGCTTTTAAGGGTTTAAGTTTTCTTTGCCTGAATCTTGGCTTTTCTGGGTTAGGTATTTCAATTTGTTAGTGGGTTCAAAGGGTTTAACCCCTAGGGTTCACATCAGTTGGTATCAGAGCTTAGGGACCAATCAGGTCAAATATTTTTATCTTCTTTACCATAGGGTATTGGAGTTTTTCTCAACTTTTTTGTTTTGGGGTTTCAGACATACTTGTCATAGGGGTTATAGCTTTAGACTTTCTTTGTCTAATAGTTATAGTTTTTAGGGCAGTTTTTGTTTGGGGTTTCGTTCTTGAAAGTTGGTTTAAATACTATCACAACAAAATCAATAACAAGATTTTGGGATTTCTGTCAACTTTCTTGTTTTGGGGTTTCAGACATTCTTGTCTTGGGGTTATAGCTTTAGGCATTTTCCCCTAGGGTTATAGTTTTTAGGCAGTCTAAGTTTGGGGTTTCAGTTTTGAAAAGTGGTTTAGATCAAGATTTCGTTTCTTGAATTCTTGATCTATTAAAAAAAATTTCTTGTTGATTCTTGACCAGAATCTTGAAAAAAAAAGAAAAAAAAAAGAAAGAAGAAGTTCATCCGAGATTTCAAGAAAATCAAGAAGTATCGTTCTTGAAAAAAAAAGAAGAGTGTTCGAATAGGCAGAAAAAGAAAGATTTCTTTTTATTAATTGTAGAAAAGATTCGAAAAAGAAAGAAAGAAAGATTCGAAAAAGATCAAGGAAATTAGAAAAGATTTGAATTCTTGATCATCTTATTCTTGATTTTTACTTGTTTTATCTTTTTATTAATTGTTTCTTGTTTCTTGAGTCTTTTGCTAGGTAGAATTAAGCAAGTGGAGTTCTTGAAGAGTTCTTCTAGTTCCTAAAGAACCTGAAAGAGGAAATAGAGTGGTAAAAGGCAAGAGTAAGTAAGTTTATTAAAGAAAAAGCCTAAAAGAGTGCAAACAAGAGTTGGAGTGATATCTTAATTGAGTGTAAACACTAAGGGAGTGTGTGAGTTTATTTTATCACTAACATTTTGTTTTGCAGCAACTTCAAATGTCTCACCATACTGAATCATCACACAAGGGGGATGAAAATTCATCCTTTACATTGAGAGCTATGCAACAACAGTTTGAGAGGATGAATTTTGCGATGGCACAGATGTCAGACAAGATAGAGAGCCAATCGGCAGCCATTCAAAACCTACAAGGTGGGCGATATAGAGGGGCTAGGCGAGAGTCTAGTGTTGTTGATGAACATGATATAGAGGAGGCAGATGATGAGGAAGTTGATATGGGTAGACCTAGAGGAGTTAGGCATGGAGGAAGACCTAGGAGAAACACTAGGGATCATGATTGGGAAAATAGAGAAGATAGGAACCTTGGGAATATTAAAATGAAAATTCCACCATTCCAAGGTAGAACTGATCCTGAGGTTTATTTGGAGTGGGAGAAGAAGATAGAGTTGATATTTGATTGTCACAACTATTCGGAAGAGAAAAAGGTGAAGTTGGCAGTCATTGAATTTACTGACTATGCCATAGTTTGGTGGGATCAACTAGTAACCAATAGGAGGAGAAACCATGAGAGACCTATAGAGACATGGAGAGAATTGAAAGCTCTCATGAAAAGGAGGTTTGTACCTAGCCACTATTATAGGGACCTTTACCAAAAACTTCAAAACCTTACCCAAGGGTTTAGGAGTGTAGAGGATTACTATAAGGAGATGGAGGTGGCTATGATTAGAGCCAATGTAGAGGAGGATCAGGAAGCCACCATGGCTAGATTTTTGAGTGGCTTACATAGAGACATAGCCAATGTTGTGGAGTTGCAGCATTATGTAGAGGTAGAAGACATGGTGCACATGGCTATGAAGGTGGAGAGGCAATTGAAAAGAAAAGGGGCAGCAAGGTATTCTTCGGTTTCTAGCACTCCTTGGAAACCAAAGTGGGACAAAGACCGGGCTGTTGTCAAGGGCAAAATCGAACCACCAAAGGGGAAAGAATAGAGCACTAGCAAAGACAAACCCAAGGTATTTCAAAATTCCAATTCTTCAAGGAATAGAGATATTAAATGCTTTAAATGTTTGGGTTCAGGCCATATTGCATCTCAATGTCCAAACAAAAGGGCGATGATCATGCATGCTAATGGTGAAGTCGTGACCGAAAGTGAGGATGATTGTGATGACATGCCAGAATTGGAGGATGCTAGTGATTGTGTTGGTGATGATGCTGACTTGGACTACCCCGTGGAAGGTAAATCTCTTGTTGCTAGGCGTGCTTTGAATGCACAAATTAAAATAGATGATGTAGAGGAACAAAGGGAAAACATTTTTCATACTAGATGTTTTGTGAACAATAAAGTATGTAGTATGATAATTGATGGGGGGAGTTGCACCAATGTAGCTAGTACTACCTTAGTAGAAAAGTTGGGTTTACCTATGCTTAAACATCCTAAGCCTTATAGATTGCAATGGTTGAATGATTGTGGGGAGGTTAAGGTGAATAGGCAAGTCAGGGTAGCTTTTACTATTGGGAGGTATAGTGATGATGTGCTTTGTGATGTAGTGCCTATGCATGCTGGCCATCTATTGTTGGGGAGGCCATGGCAATTTGATAGGAGGGTAACACATGATGGGTTTAGGAATAGATACAGCTTTGTAAAAGATGGCAAAATCATCAACCTTGTTCCTTTAACACCAAAGCAGGTCTATGAAGACCAAATGAAATTGAAATCTGTTTTTGAGAAAAAAGAATTGAGTGTGGCCGAATCTAATGAGGAAAAAAGGAGAGAACAAAAAAAAGAGAGATTGGCCGAAAAAGGGGAGGAAAAAGAAAGTGACAAAAACAGAGAAGTGGCTGAAAAAAATAAAGTAATGCCACAAGAAAGAAAAGCAAAAACAAAGATGAGCTTTTATGCAAAAGAGAGTGAGGTTAAGAAGGCTTTTTTAGAAGATCAGCCCATGATCTTCCTTGTTTATAAAGAATCATATCTTAATCTTGATGAATCTAACCAAGCTCTTCCTAGTGTTGCTATTTCTTTGTTACAGGAATTTGAAGAGTTATTCCCGGACGAGATGCCAAGTGGGTTGCCTTCCATAAGAGGCATTGAGCATCAGATTGATTTTGTACCCGGAGCAGTCATTCCAAACCGACCAGCCTATAGAAGTAATCCGGAGGAGACAAAGGAACTTCAAAGGCAAGTTGAAGACTTGATGAGTAAAGGGTACATAAGAGAAAGCATGAGTCCATGTGCTGTTCCAGTTCTTCTAGTGCCAAAGAAGGATGGGTCTTGGAGGATGTGTGTTGATTGTAGAGCAGTCAACAATATCACGGTAAAGTATCGTCATCCCATTCCTAGATTAGATGATATGCTAGATGAATTGTATGGATCTTGTGTTTTTAGTAAGATAGATCTTAAAAGTGGTTACCATCAGATTAGGATGAAAGAAGGTGATGAATGGAAAACAGCTTTTAAGACTAAATATGGGTTGTATGAATGGTTAGTCATGCCATTTGGACTTACTAATGCACCTAGTACTTTTATGAGACTAATGAATCATGTTTTAAGAGAGTTTCTAGGTAAATTTGTAGTAGTCTACTTTGATGACATTTTAGTGTACAGCAAAAGCTTAGATGAGCATGTTGAACATTTGCGATTTGTGTTTAATGTGTTGAAAACTGAAAAGTTGTATGCTAATTTTAAGAAGTGTACCTTTTGCATGGATAGAGTTATATTTCTTGGATATGTTGTTAGCTCAAAAGGTATTGAGATGGATGAAGAGAAAGTCAAGGCCATCAAGGACTGGCCGACGCCTAAAGGGGTAAGTGAGGTAAGAAGCTTTCATGGTTTAGCTAGTTTTTATAGGCGTTTTGTTAAAGACTTTAGCACTATTGCTGCACCACTTACTGAAGTTATTAAAAAGAATGTTGGTTTTCATTGGGGCAATGAACAAGAAAAAGCATTTGTTAATCTTAAAGATAGGTTATCTTCAGCACCTGTTTTAACATTACCTAACTTTGACAAAGCTTTTGAGATTGAATGTGATGCCTCAGGAATAGGAATTGGAGCTGTTTTAATGCAGGAAAAGCGTCCAATCGCATTCTTCAGTGAGAAGCTTAGTGGAGCGGCCTTGAACTATCCAACTTATGACAAGGAGCTCTATGCACTTGTTAGAGCTTTGGAGACATGGCAGCATTACTTATGGCCTAAGGAATTTGTGATACATACTGATCATGAGTCATTGAAACATCTCAAGGGTCAAGGTAAATTGAATAAGAGACATGCTAGGTGGATGGAATACATAGAGACCTTTCCTTATGTCATTAAATATAAGCAAGGTAAGGAAAATATTGTGGCTGATGCTTTATCTAGGAGGTATGTATTTCTCACATCTATGAATGCTAAGATGCTTGGATTTGAATATATAAAGGATGAATATGCTAATGATGCTGATTTTTGTGATGTATACATAGCATGTGATAAGACATCATTTGGTAAATTTTACAAGCATGATGGTTTTTTGTTTAGACAAGATAAACTATGTGTGCCTAATTGTTCTATGAGAGAGTTATTAGTGCGTGAGGCACATGGTGGTGGTTTAATGGGACACTTTGGTGTCAAGAAGACCTTAGAAATATTGTATGAACATTTCTTTTGGCCTAAAATGAAAAGGGATGTTATTCGCATATGTAATAGATGCATTACATGTAGAAAGGCCAAATCTAAGGTTTTACCTCATGGGTTGTATACACCCTTACCAGTTCCTAGTGAACCATGGGTAGACATATCTATGGACTTTGTATTGGGTTTACCTAGGACGACAAGGGGTAGGGATTCAATTTTTGTGGTAGTGGATAGGTTTAGCAAGATGACACATTTTATCCCATGCCATAAAACTGATGATGCAACTCACATTGCTGACTTGTTCTTTAGGGAGATAGTGCGCCTACATGGTGTTCCTAGAAGCATTGTATCTGATAGAGATGTTAAGTTCCTTAGTTACTTTTGGAAGGTTTTGTGGGGGAAATTGGGTACTAAACTTTTGTTTTCTACTACTTGTCATCCACAAACTGATGGGCAAACTGAAGTAGTTAATAGGACTTTAACACAACTTTTGCGCACTGTTATACAAAAGAACTTGAAAACTTGGGAAGAATGTTTGCCATTCATAGAGTTTGCATATAATAGGACTGTGCATTCTACTACTTCTTATTCTCCATTTGAGATTGTTTATGGTTTTAATCCATTAACTCCCTTAGATTTAATGCCTTTACCTGTTGATGCAAGGAATAGTTTGAATGGGAGTAAGAAAGCTGAATTGGTGAAGTCTCTTCATGAAAAAGTAAAGCTTCAAATTGAGAAAAAGAATGCAAAAGTTGCTTCACAAGCAAACAAAGGCAGGAGGCGAGTTACTTTCGAACCAGGTGATTGGGTCTGGGTTCATATGCGCAAGGAAAGATTTCCAGCCCATAGGAGAACCAAGTTGCATCCTCGAGGAGATGGGCCTTTCCAAATCCTTGAGAAAATTAATGACAATGCTTACAAAGTAGACTTACCAGGTGAGTATAACGTTTCTGCTTCATTTAACGTTTCTGATCTTTCCCTTTATGATGTAGGTGATGATTCGAGGTCGAATCCTTTTGAGGAAAGGGGGAATGATGAGAACCAAGCTGGTATTGGACTTCAAGATCCATTGCATGTTCCTATTGGGCCTATTACAAGGTTAAGATCCAAGAAGCTCAAGGAAGCTATGCAAGGATTGGTAAAAAGGACTTGGGAAGAATCTACAAGTCTTTTAAGCAATGTCAATCCATTCAAGTTGGGCTGCTTGAATGAGGAAGACCAAGAATTGGTCCATGTGATCCAAGCTTCACATGATGGGCCATAGAGGAATTCAAGGGGGCGGCAATCTTAATGAATTAGTGGGCATCTTTTTAGTTCATTATCTAATATGAAGTGGGGTCCAATTCATTGGTCCAATTCATTAATGTTGTGGTGTCTAAATTAGAACCTTTAGTTGAGTCTTTTAATTACTTAGGCTTTTGGGCTTGATTTATGTATTATGTCCATTAGGCTTAAGGGGTCTATCTTTATTAAACTTGTTGAACATCTTTTAATTATTTAGGTTTGGGCTTGAGTATGTTCAGCCAATATTTTACATATTATTACTTAGTAGATTAGGGTTTAGTAGATTAGGGTTATTGTAGGGAGGCTATAAATATATGTCTTAGCCACCTACTTCAATTATCTTTTGATCAATTAAGTCTGATTTTATTCAGTGAGAGTTTTCTCTTTTTAGTTCTTGAAAGAACTTAGGAACTTATCAAAGAATTCTTTCTTTGTGGCGTTCAACCTATCAAACTTAGGTTCTTGAAACAAGAGTTCTTAGGGTTTAGATTACATGCTTAATCTAGGTTCTTTGAAACAGGCTTTTAAGGGTTTAAGTTTTCTTTGCCTGAATCTTGGCTTTTCTGGGTTAGGTATTTCAATTTGTTAGTGGGTTCAAAGGGTTTAACCCCTAGGGTTCACATCAATCTGCTCCCCAAATCCTTCTGCACATTTCTCTGATTCATGGATGTATGCTACGCTATAGCTACCTAGCTACTGTTACACGCAATAGTCTTTGTGTATCATCTCTCATCTTCTTCTTTTCGATGTATATTTATAGTTCAGTTCAACTTTGAATAAAATTCTAGACGACATTAATTTATATTCTTGTGTATATATGGCTTTTCAATTCCTAACCATTTTTTTTTCAAGATCATTGATGCCACCTTGTTCTTCCCTATATATATTGTTAGACTGGAATTAAAGTCTTGTAATATCTAATAAATTGTTCAAATGGTATGGACCGGAGGTTGATGGAAACTTCCCATCTTTAGTAGGAAATCTACAGCACGACGTAGAATAGAAATAGGAAAAAAATGTGTTAATTTTTTGAATGACTGAATATGATATAATTGTAATTAATTAGCTTCAAGAATCGAAGAATTTTTTTTGGTATAAAAAAAAGTTGTAGTTTGGGATAGAGAAAAAGGGTTACAAATGCTGAGATTCGAATTTCAAATCTATTGAATGTTACTTTTCAAAGATAACTCTATGAACCAACTGAATTAAATTTTGAATTCAATTACCCAAAAAATTTGTGTGACACAGCCCACAGCTAAGTTCTAATTTAACATGATCCTCCAAACATTTTATAATGAATAATTTTACCTAACTAAAATCTTATATTAGATGAGTCATGCCCATAGATATTTTAAGAAATAAAATTTCTTATAAAAAATTCATTTAAGTTATCTAACTTCTTATAAACATAATGAAAATACCAATAATTCAAATTTTAGCCAAGATATAGATTAACAATTAAGCTCTTATCTTTAACATATAAAAAAAATACTTAAGCAAACAACTAAAATGTTTAATCTCAAATACCAAAAAAAATAATGTTTAATCTCATGAATGCCCAACAATTATTTTTTTAATGTGAAATAAGATGTGTGATTCTTATTTTGATAATTTGTTGAGATTGAAGTGAGTGACTATTTTTGGTTCTAGTTTTGTATCTTTAATTTTAACTCAAAAGAAAATAATTATATGTCTTTTCATACTTCCTTCGTCCCATTGTTTTAAGATGTTTCAAAACTATGTTCTCTTTTTTCTTTTTAACACTTAAATCTCTTACTTTTTATATTCTAAAATTATTTTTTATGATTTTTTTATTTTTTATTTTTTGACATTAGAAATTATGAAACATCAAATTTATAAAAAAAAAAATTAAAAATTTAATATTGTATACACCAAAATCAAAGTTTTTCTTAAACTCCATAAAAATCAACGAAAAACTAATAATTACATATTGGTAGTACACATGTTTGCTCATACTATAATGTACATATATCACTATAAATAGTTTTACACAGAAACAATGATCGATATTCTCACAATTCTGTGTCTTTCATGCTATTAGACCTTAACCTAACAATTTGGTTTTGAATCCTATAAATTAAACTTCTTTTGTATTTATAAAAAAAAAATTAAGCACATAATTATGAGTTGGCCTATATATTAGTTTGGTTAACTTTAAAAAAAAAAAAAAGAACTGTGGTAGGAAAAATATTGTTTTGTTTGAACCAGAAACATTATTTTTGTGTGCTATTATGCGATCTAAAACTTAGGTTGAATTATGGTCTAATTAGAAGGGTTCACAAAACTTTCATTAGAAATTAATGGCAACCTTTGATAATTAGTTACAGGTTTGATTAGTTGGCTTAATCTTTGCAATTTGCAACTGATCACCATTATCTTTGATTTTTCCATAACAAAGGCTGCTACCCAAATTCACAAGTCCCACCATCCGTTCTCCACCCCCACAAATCGTTTGTATGCTAGCTAGTATATTATAAAGATTGGTAAATCTGATAGTTTTGAATACGATATAAAAATATAATACAGATATAACACGTTTAATAAACACAAAAATAGTATAATAAATACGACACTACACGTTTAAATACAATTAACATGACACGTTTATTACATGTATCGTATTCGTTTTTTGAATTTTAATACATTTAATAATTTTTATTATGTTTATATTTAAACAATTAATACCAAAAAAAAAACACAAAACACATCTGTATACACAAATTGTCAAATATTGCGTTGCGGCTCAGCTGGATATATATATATATATATATATATATATATATATATATATAAGCTATTCTCTAACATATTTCACATGGCTGCAAACATATTTCCAGTTTGATGTACATCATACATCACATGCTACATAAAAGACATACATATAGTTAATAAAATATGTTAATGCCATGCTCTGAGGCAAAGGGTTTAACATTAATCAGGGCACATGCTAGCTAATTTTGAGAGATTTTGACATCAAATGAACCTAAATTTGGATTACTTGTCGAGTGTTTTTTTTCCTTTATTTATCTTCCTTTCCTCATTCTGATTAATTAAGAAGAGATAAAAAAACAAAACTTGGTCAATATGAAGGAATAGAATAACACAAGGAGTAGAGTTAATTAAACTTGAGCTTAAAGTAGTGTGGATTAAACATATAGCAAGTTGTCAAAAACATTGTGGCTTATTTTAAGTAGTAGTAATTTGAGAAGGATGCTTAATTAAAGAGACACGCAATAGAGGGTTATTAATCTTCTAGGAAGTTGCTGCATATGCCTAGCTAGCTACAATTAAAAATTATTGATCCAACCCCAAATGCCTTAATACTTGTGTCATAATCATAAATAAAAATAAAAAATAAAAAAGAAGCTTGGTTTGCAGGGAATATGCATGGCAAGAAATGTGACATTTAGCAATAAAAAATTTATGTTATGTTGTAAATATTTGTGTTATAAAAGTATTTGTAATAACTTACACTTTAATTGTAAAAAATAGTTTATAATATTCATGGCAGCGTAAAATTTTTTTTATTGCAAAAAATATTATGTAAATTATTGCAAGATATTACAAATAATCATTATTAAAAAACATTAGCAATAATTTTTTTATATTATAAATCATTTATGCTGTGAAAAAATATATATTTTACAATATTTAGATAAATTATTTTAAAAAGGTTTTATTATTAAATAGAAAATTTCTTGTAATTATATAAAAATATAATTAGTAGTAGAAAATAATAGAACTACTTAATAGATAAAAAAAAACAATAGGACGAAGGGACATGGCTGGATGGCTCAAAAAACACAAGTGGGGGCGTGTTGAGTTTTTTTTGGAATGCGGGAGAATAGCTTGCAGTGTTCATAAATGAGATCGAGTTATTATTCAGATTTTTTTAAATATTTTTATTTAAGTTTGGTTTGGATCGGGTTCGGACTGATTCGGACCAATCTGTAAGTATGAATTATTATTTTAAAAATATTAAAATATTTTAATTAATAGTTTTATAATTAAATTTAAATAAAAAATATTTTTTATTAATAAATAATAACTCGATTGATTCGAATTAAAAAATATTTATCCAAATTTAATCTAATATAAAATAATTCTATAAAATTAAAAAAGTAATTCGATATCTTTAAACATATGTACTAACAAGTTTGGGGAGGGGGAGGGGGGAATTAGGGTGGGAGCCAAAGATCAATTTTGCCCCATAATTTTGTAAAAGTCAAGAAAAATTCTAAATAGAATAATTAGTCAATTATAACAACTGATTCCTTCCTTGATTTGTTCAATTTCTATATAAAACTCTCCAACGTCACTCAAATCAGATTAGGTGACGGAAGCATCTCCTCAAACCAATGAAAATCTTACTCCAATATTAATAAGAATTAATTAAGAATAGTGTCATGTGTTAGTGTTACGAAATACTAAATTTGGGAAATCGGGTATTACACGATTTTACATATTATATTATATATATGATATGAATCCGAAGTGGTAGGGGTGACCCAACCACAAGACAGACATATGGTTTATCCATGGTTTAATGTAGTAGTACTACTTACAAGATTCCATATTATTATTTAGAATTTTATTAATGAGTATCGTTATAATATTTTTTAAGATTAATTAATATATTATTTATTATAATAATATTATATTAAATATAATATTTAATAACTTTTATCATTATTTTTAATATATTAAATTAAAATATTATTATATATAATAATTTTAAAAAATGTCGATACTAGTTAATAAAATTATATTATTTATTATTATAGAGATAATGTACTAATTAATACAAATTGAGAGTTATCTCAGTTATATAATTCAATCATTTAATGATTTGTGGAATGTGAAGAAACTAACAAAATATCAGTAATTAAAAGAAAATTACTAACAAGTGTTTTAACAATATTGTTTAAAATTATAATATTAGATAATATCTTTTATTAATGCATTAAAATTTATTAAATTTATTATTATATTTAATATAAAATATTATTATAATAAATAATAATTTAACTTTTTTTTTTTGCTTTCTAAACCAATTAATATAATTGACTTTAAAATGATTGAACGGTAGGCCTCATTATTACAATTTTTATATGGAGTATATAAATATCTGAACCTTATAAGTAAATTATTATTGCCACTGTTCCTCTAGCTACCCATATTTTTTAATCCAACAGCTATACTCTACTGTCATTTCTTAAGTAACACTCATAATTCTGAAAACCAATATTTAAAAACAATAATTACTACTTCTTTTTTAACAATTGTGAAAAAAAAAATGAATTTATAACAACAAGTGTGTAATTTTATTGTATTAAATGATAAATAAAATAAGAGCAGATAAGAAGATAAATTTTGCTTATATTATGTGTTGAGGAAGCAAAGAAGCGTCAGGAAAGGGTGGGGTGCTGGACCAGTAGTGATGGACTGTGACCAGGTTGGGCTAATTCAAGGGTCTAAAATTATAGCCACATCATCCCAAATTTGACCTGAAAATTTTGACACATAATGACAAAAGTGTTAGATGTGATTTAAGTTAAATTATATGATTACTTTTGAGGTTTTGAGAGATTGGTTAGACTTAGACTTAAATATAGGTGGAAGACGTAAAGCAAATTAAAAAAGCATGGCATCTAGATGGGTCCATTTTGGGACCGCAAGTGCTACAATATTCCCATGGAATTTTTTTTTTTTTTTTTTACAAATGCTGAGATTCAATTTAAATTTATTGGATATATTTTTTACGTGTGATTGCATGAATTAATTAAATTAATTGAATTAAGTTTTAGATTTAATTTTATATATATATATATATAAAATCGTAATCTGAAATAAGAAAAAAAAATTATAAATGTTGAAATTTGAATATCAAATTTATAAAATATCATTTCTTAAGGAAAACTAACGGGATAAACCCAAATTCTTTTCCTTTACTTATTTTTCTTTATATTTATAATTTGGCTTAGAGAGCAGGTTATCGGTACCATATCGGTACCGACCGTATCGATTGGTATGTATCGTTTTTAAGGTAAATCGAAACGGTATCAGTCTCGTATCGTTTCGGTTTTTGTACTTGTCGTACCGGCCTGTACCGGTCAATTTCGATCAGTATCGGTATGTACCGGTCCGTACCGATTGATACATGATTTTGATATTTTTTTTATTTTTTTTTTATAAAAAATCACTTATTTGATTTTTTAAACCAATTTCAATATTTTTTGTGTCATGATCATTTGTAATTTTTTCATAATTACATTTAAAAATAAAATATGTTCATTAAATTAGGCTATTGAACATAATTAATAATAATTTATTATTTTTTTTAACATTTTAATATTTATTTTCCCTATTTGATGTTTAGAAGTTTTAGATATTAAATATTTGTAATTTATATTTGTATAAAAACATATATATATATGTAATGAATGTATATTTGTATGTGTATATAATATATATTTTATTAAGAAACTTGAAAATAGGTTATATATATATGTATATATAGATATATAAAAAAATATTTGAAAAATACCGGTAAACTCAAAACACACCAATATTAATATGTATCAATATTAAAATAAAAACGATACATCTACCGATACGATAATAGAGACTGAAAATATTGAAGAAGATTATATATATCCTTTTTCCATCTGGTTGGCCACCACCGCAGAGTGGCCCGTAAGGATCCAATTGAAAGGCTTTTTCAAGTCAAAACCCCAACACCCAGCTGTTCCAGTTAGATAATATTTACATCATTTCCCCCCCCCCCCCCCTTTTCTTCCCTTGCAAAAAAGAAGTTAGTTAGCTAATAGCTGTCCACAATTATTTTATCTTATAGGGTTAATTTTAATCAGAAAACAAATAATTTACTACTACTGATAATAATAATTACTGCTATTAATCAAAATTTTTTTTTTCTTTCAGAAAAAGTCCAAAAAGGAATCAAGAAGGAGACAAACAGTATCAATTACAAAATTAAGACAGAAATGGAACTAAAATCAGTATTAGTTGGGTTTTTTTTTTTGTAAAAACAAAGTACGAAAAATAAAGATAGAATAGAAGCAAGCTCATGCTCTCGAAAGCAGCTGGCTTATATATATATATATATATATATATATATATATATATATATCCTACAAAAATTACTAAAATAACATGCAAACCACCCAGGATGATGACAGTGACAATCTCACATGAGCCTAACCAGATAATTCATGGGGTCCCTACGTATAAACTTGACTTGATATTCTCTCTCTCAACTCTCAAACAAAGAAGGAAAGAGAGAAAAGAGAGAGGCTAAGGCGCCCTAAAAGAAATTAAAGTGAGAATTTATTCAGGGAGAAGGTTCGAAGGAGGCGCTCTCCTGGAAATAAAATCACACAGCAGCCAACAAATATAAACCTCTTTTTCTTTTTCTTTCTCTTTCAATCTCTTCTTTCAAGGTCAATAACTAGATGACGTTGCAGTATATTTCTTCGAAACGTCCATGGGGGTTTATTGTTGTCCATGTCTAGTTTTCGTGTTTGGGTCTTGTTGGTCAAAAGAACAAAGCAAGAGCCGACTTTCTCATTGTACTGAGAGGTGAGAAATAGCTTAAGCTAAAACTAAAACTAAAACCAAAAAGAAAGAAAGAAAGAAAGAAAAAAAAAAAAAAAAAAAAAAACCTTCCTGCTTCTCCTGGGACTCTCCCCTAACTATCGAATAGTCTTCAACCCTAGCAAAACCAAGAAAAGTATAACGAGTAATAACATGGCACAGTTTCTGGTGTTCGTTGTTTGTCTGTTTGTTTGTATTTTTTAATTTCAACTAGCCCAATTAGTCCCCACTTTTCTTCCTTTCTTGTTAGGTTTGTTTTGGTTGATTTTTCTTCCTCATCTTTATCGTCTAGATCCCACGAAAAGTCACAATTGGTGCTGAAGAAATCATGGATTTTGCATCATCAGGCAGAGAAGGGTTTAGTGAAGAAGAACAGATGGGTAAAGGTAAGCTCCCTTTTTTATACTCTTCCTCTTCTTCTTCTTCTCAACACAAAACCCAGCTGGCTCCTCTTAGCAACTCTAGATGGGAGCAGCAGCCTGATCAGATTTACAACGGCCATCACCAAATGAGTTCCAACTGGTTAGGCAACAGGTACGAACCTGAAGAAGATAACGAATTACCAACTGCTAAAGAAACTACGAGTGAAGCCGATCCCAAACGCGTAGACTCAGATTCAACCCTTGAGCTCAGGAGGAGTAGTGAAAGTGGCGGCAACAACATCGAGAAAGAACACATGTTCGACAAAGTAGTCACTCCAAGCGATGTGGGGAAACTCAATCGACTTGTTATCCCAAAACAACACGCTGAGAAGTGTTTCCCGTTGGATTCTTCCACGAACGAGAAAGGTCTTCTGTTGAATTTCGAGGACAGAAATGGGAAGCCGTGGAGATTCAGGTACTCTTATTGGAATAGCAGCCAAAGCTATGTTATGACCAAAGGCTGGAGCCGTTTTGTCAAGGATAAGAAACTTGATGCTGGCGATATAGTTTCTTTCCAGAGAGGAGTAGGTGAGTTGGGTAAAGATCGTCTTTTTATTGATTCGAGGCGGAGACCTCACGCAGTACCAGACCCGGTTTCTTTCCATCCCCATCAACACCACTTCTCTTTGCACCGCTCCTCAATCCCATGGAGTCCATTGCTAATGCGGCCGCCAAAAACAAGAAGAGATCACTTGCAGTACTTGTCACAGATTAACCCTCTAAACAGAAATAGTTACAACGGTACTGGTTACCCAACTGGAAGCAATGTGGTGATCAATCCAGGAGCAGGTACAATGGGATCAGTATTTTATTTGAGATCAGCAGCCCCAAAAATGGGAATGGGAATGGGAATGATGGAGTGGCAACAACAAGGTGGAGTTGTAGAGCCAATTGTGTTTGATTCGATGCCGGTGGTCCAAGCTGGCAAGGCTGCAGCCAAGAGGTTAAGGCTTTTCGGGGTCAACATGGAATGCGAATGCCCCATATCGGAGTCGGATGATTGTGAGATGTTATCTACAACTACCATAGCAAATGCTACAATGGCGTCGTCGCAGCCTCCTCAACTTTCTTCATCGTCTCAGCATCCTCTCCAATTAAGGCTCTACACTGCCCCCCAGTGACTTTCTTAATGACAACAAAGGGAAGGCTTCCATGTCCTTGGATTTGGATATATGACCACAAGAAATTGATTTGGCTTATAGTATATTCAACGTCTAAGTTAATTACCTTTGCCACAAGCAACACCTGCCACCACCGTCACCACCAACAAACAACAACAAAATGCGTGAAGATAAGGCTAGAAGAATGGCAATTGGCTAGCTGCTAATCCGCTTTTCTTTTCTTTTTTTTTTCAATTTATCACTTCTTGATTCTTATGAGGGAGAAGATAGCTGTTGAAATTTGAAAATATACAATGCTGGAATTTATGATCATATCCTTATCTATACAGAATAAAAAGGGACGGAAGAATATTGATGAGCATTTGAGGGGGTAAATTTTTTTCAGATTTTAATGTTCTTGTTTTATAGCTTAGTTAGTGCAGCAGGGGAGTTCAAGGTTTGGGTGAGTTAAAATACAAATGTTAGAATATGAACAGATTTCCTCGGCCTCTTTTGGGTGTTCCTTCAATGTCTTTTTGATACGTGTCCAAAGTTATTTTTTATTTATAAACAGTTAAACATCAACATTTTGGATTTGAACACATGACAGAAAAACATTAAAGAGACACAAAAAGACACCAAAATGGGATGGAGGAAATCTAATATGTAGAATATACAATAGTTTAGGGTATTTATAATGTGAATATATATCAAGTAATTGATACCTACAAATCTCTCAATTACCAGAATTAAGCACCAAAGTTTCCTTTCTTTAAGAAAGCTAGACATCTATTCAGCTCAAAGCAAATAGTTATTAGTTATTACCATCCAAAAGATCTGAATAGGCTTAGAACCTTCAATTTTTTTCTCAGTAATAAAGATATGCATACAAAGTAAATTAGATAATGCACAAACTATATAAAATAAGTAAATTTGTGCAAACAAAGGTCGAAATCAGAAAGAATACACCGAAAAACTTCGAGAACCGATCGAACTGAGGTAAGAAATGGTAAAATGATGTTTGAACCAGACGGTCAAACCTACTGTAAACAAATTGAATTGGTCAACCTTGACACAGTTAATCGATGGCGGGATGGTCAGTTGTGCTGACGTGGTCCAATCAATTAATGACACGTACAAGATGGAAAATAGGTGGACGAATCAAAAGATGACACGTGGCTATCAATGGTGACATACAAAAGATTTTGAGGAATTTTGAACTTTTGAATATGTGTAGAATGTACAATATATATACACATAGATAGATAGTTACATGAGATATAGATCCATCAAGCCCGAGATTTCATGTTTGCTTTTTGTAGGGCCTGGTCTATCCTAAATGTATCCATCCCATTGTTTCCACTGAATTAGTTACCAAGTATATATCTTTATTCCATTTGGCTCGTAACTCTTTCTTTCTCGTTCTCTCGCTCTCTCTCCACTGTTGTTTAGTTAATATAACAACCTTTCCTGACTCCTCAGTAACTAAGCAGAGTGCTACCTATCTGATGTAATTCATGTTTTTGCTCTCTTTTGTTTTTACCTTGGTAGGTTGTTGTTCTTGTCGCTGCTTCGATGGGCACGCCCGCAGATTATGCAGAAAAATTTTGAAGGGCTTTTAAAAGGTAGGGTTTATCTCAATTTTCTTGGACCCTTTTTGTTTATATTAATTCCTTCTCACCTGTTTAACCCCTTAGACATTAATATGTTTCTTCTTTTGTTCTTTTCAAGTTTGATGAATGTTCCCCTTGTCTCTAATTTGCTTGTTCCCTCGATCATTTCAATTCACCGCATAGACACATACATATATTAACTCTCTTTGGCGAATGCAGATGCCATCATAAATATAAATTTATTTCATGCTTTTTGTAGTAGTTATCTGGTTAGCTTCCACTGCATGTTTGCTGTTTCTTTTAGATGAATCTGTTTGCACCAACAAGTTTTTTTTTTTTTTTTTATAATTCCAATCCCATGCATTGCACTCATCTTTTGCTTTAGTTGCATAGTCCGCATAGTCCCAAAGTTGTCGAGTGATAATCAATAACGTTCTGTTGTTTAGCATGTGCGTGTGTTCAGATAGCTATCATTATTGTTTTTAGATTTCAAAGATTCATAGAAATTTATATAGATTGCCTCAGCTGAAGTAGAGAGTAGGTGAGCCACATGTTTTCACCTTTTTGCAAGAACTTATACCTATAACAGGATTTAAATTGGGATGGCAGATTCGTTTTCGGTCGCATTATATTTATCGTGATTGTAGATGTAATGAATACTATTACAATTAATTGCAATAAATATCGGCTGTAAATATCGATGACGAAAAAAATAGAAACCGTAAAATAATGACTATAACATCACATTACGATCGTTATTTAAATCTCTTACCTATAATCCCAAAAGTTACCAAAACGAAATTTAATGGCCTCCAACTTTGACAATATTGAAGCTTTTCTTTCTTTCTTTTTTCCCACCACCAAATATTATACCAATCTCATTTTTAAGATTGTAAGGGATCTATACTATTATTAAAAAAGAATGGTTGAGTTGGTGTCACTGAGTCAAGTGACACAAACTCAGTTGGTAAAATTACAAAAAGACCAAATAAATTATTATAACAAATAATAACATATTAAGGGTATTTATGTTTTTTAATTTTTTTATATAATATTTATTTTGAAAAAATTTACTAATTTTTCCTTAAAAACTACCCACTTTTTTTAAAAAAACTATCTATATACATATAAACTACCTACTAATCAATTTATTTTTAATATGATTTTTAATAAATTTTTTTACTCATTCATTCACATAGTGAGTGTGCCGTAATCTAGTAGATAGTAATTTTGCAATACTATGCCTTTGTGTCTTATTTACAATCTGTGTGGTGGTCATTTGAAGAAAAATAAATATATTACATTGGATATTCCTTCACTGCAAGATGCATATTGGCAGTAATAATTGATTGACCTCACCACAGTTTTTCAATTTGTTTGCTATAGCTTGAAATCTTAGACCCAAGGCCAAAATCAAGATCTGTGAATCAAACCGTGCAGCATGGGTACCAATTTTTAATAAATGCAACTTTTTCGGTGATGAGTATAGTTTTTTTTCGGAATATTTACAATATTCTTTTTGTATAAACTTTTTTTATTTATTTTTACAAAATTTTAAGTTACTAAATTTGTTTGCAAAAATGGGTATTACAAGTTTTTTTAAGAGAATTATAAAATATGTAAGGGAAATTGCATCTCAGAAACATTTAGGGATTTATAGATTTCAAATCATCGTTTTTTTTTCTTTCTACCCATATGTGCTAAACTAAAAAGTTAATTACACGATTAATCTTTAATAATTAAATCTGTCACTAATTGGTTATGATAAGGTTAATTTCCAAGAACTACACCTTTCTCAAAACAATTTTACTTGTTCAGAGCACTGGTTTTAGTTTTCTAGGAGAGGATGTTAGCACATCTCCACTTTCTCATTTAATTTATCTGATCGTTTATAAGATTTTCCAGACTTGCTCCTTTTTTTAAAAAAAAAATTTCTCAACATCAAAACCCTAGATGAAACATGAACTATTACTGATCATATGGACACACACACCCAAACATGTAGATGAATAAGGTACCAATTCATAATTAATCTGCCCTAACATCATATCTTTTGTTCATCGGTCACCTTAATTAGAACTTTGTTTCTTTGATCAAATTTCATTTTTGCACCCTGTTTTTATTGTATATATAGCAAGCCTTGTTACAATTATTAGCCGATGATTAGATCTAACAATTTTAAATACGATACGAAAACGTGATATGAACACACAATATTTAATAGACACAAAAATATTGTAATAAATACGACACGACATGTTTAAACAAAATTAACACAAAAATACATTTAATAACATGATATAATTAATGTTTCATTCTTTAATTCCCTAATTCTCACTCTCAGTTTGTTTCTGTTCATATAAACCAAATACAATTGATTTGAAATTCAATCATTAATGTTTAAGAGTTTTTAATAATGATACTCAACCATACCTAAAATAAAATATTCATATATAAATATAAATTTGATTCTCGAACGACGTAAATTAATTATTTTGAGTTTTATTTTATTTATTTAATTAAATTAATTTGATCCTCACATTATTATTTTTTATTAATTTAGTTTTTAAACTATTATTTTTTTTCAATTTAACCTACGTTAAAATTTTTATTAATTTCTAATCTATTTTTTGTCAATTTCCAATAAATTTGACCTTTTTCGTTTGGGAGTGTAGAAACAAAAAAAGAAGAAAAGAATGGAAATGGTTGAGAAGTACTACTATTTGCCGTTTTCTTGTGGGAATGTAGAAGCAATGGAAAAGGACCCAATTCCCATTTGGATTAATTGTGTAAAACGAGCAGGATTGACGGGTAGCGTCCTTTTATTAGAGAAAGCATAATTGTTGTTAATTACACTGTCATCCTTTACAATGACAAGCCACTGCCAAGGTTCCAATGCCGATCTTCTTTTATATATGTTCATGGATTATGGATAGCTAGAATCTCTTCATTATTCTGTGAAAGCAAAATATATATATAAAAAAAAATAGCATCTAGAATCTATGGTGGTAGCTAGCAAGTAGCAAAGAGCAATCGAAGTATCCAACAGTAATAGCAGTAGCCCTTCAATGAATGGCGTGTAGGGCTGCGGTTTTGGACTGAGCTAGCTGCTGAGGCAACACACAGCAGACAGCCGTAACGATATCTACTCTGATATCCTTAACAGTATTTCTGAGCCCACAGGGTTTTCATCTCCCATATGCTTTTGCTTTGAAATGAAATGACCTCAAAGCCCCATCTAACCCTTTCCAGCCTCTCCAGCCATGTGGGTTTGGGGGATTTTCTACTTTTCTTTTTGACTTTTGCTTTGCACTCACTCCATTGCCTTTTCCTGCAGGCTGCAGCCAGTCATGGGATGACCATATAAATGGGAGTTCAAACTTTAAAACATCCTTAATTAATATCCCCTCCCTCTCCAAAATCCAAATATATAGTATATATGCTTGCTCCTTGATTAACTAATGACAAATTTGACTTGGCAAACCTGTTTTTGTACAAAAATGCAAAGTCCAGATGATCCGTTTGAAAACTTCATTTAATTACTGTAATTATATATATATTTTTTATCATAAAAAAGGTTGCAGTTTGAAAAAAAAAAAAATTATAAATATTTGGATTCAAATATTGACTTATTGGATGTCACTTTTTAAGAGTGACTACATAAACTAATTAGCTATATTAAATCCCGAATTCCATTGTATATGTTCTTTGCTAGTGATGCAAATATATACAACCGAATATAAATCTTCTGCCCCATTTTTCTGCCCCTACTCGTGTTCCCATTCTCGTAACGAGTCATGGGTCCGTTTTCTCGATATCGCTTTCTTCCTCGTTTATTTTCAACTGTTTAAAGGAGGCTAGAAAATACAAATACGACCGATCAGTATTTTACCGATGATCGAATAGGTGAATTCCACGACACCATCTCTTTTATTTGCATCATCTTTGTATCCGTATTTTTTTTAAGCGAAATCGGTTTTTTTATTAGATAAAGAATCGGGTCAAATATTAAAAACGAACAGGTACAAAAAAAAATAAAAAAAAATGAACGTGCGGCTCGTTACGACAGTGGGGGCACGAATAAGAGTAAAGAAATGGGGAAAGAGGATTTGGATTCATATACCACCACCTTGTTTTAGCTAGCATGGCTAACATTTATGTTTGTCATATAGCTCGTGCGCTTAAGCTAACATTTATGTTTGGGTGATCCCACCATCTTATATATGAACAAAAAGGAAACTCATAAATGACAAGCATAGTGCACACAGCGAGTAGTAACCACCAACCAAAGGCAACAAAAACAAAGGGGTGACGAAGATGAGAGAGCAATGGAACGGAAACAAGATTCTTACCCGCAAATCTGAACTGGGGACACCAAGTCCCCACCCTAGAAATTAGATAGTGTTGTAGGATTTTAGGGTTAAAGTTCAGAGGCGTAATCAATGACGATAATAGAGTTGGAAATACAAAAGAAAAAGTAGTTTTCTTTGTTTTATTTTCCTCTCTCTCTCAATCCCAAAACTTTGCCAACAGATGAGGACGCGTGCAAACTACCCCCACTCCTAGACTGCATGGACCTCGTTCTTTTTGCTTTGATATTTCTTTGGATTTAATGCACCAGATAGGATTTAAATAGTGATGGTAACATAATATTATGATTGTTATTTTATTGATTTTAGTTATTTCGTAATTAATCATGATAATATTCGTTAATTTTACAACCACGACATAATAGAAAACGCATTTATCGACAGCAATTTAAATCTTGGCACCACATTCCCGTGATGCCCTTCACCGTCCGTCATCTTGCTTTGGCTCTATCGTGGGAAGACTTTGTCCATGGTGAAAACTAAAGAAGATAATTCAAACTTCAAAGAGAGAAAAGAGAGAAGTGGCACGCTTCCCTTCATTTCCTTTCCACTTTCTACCACTCAACATTCCATGCCTCTTAAAAGTGGATGTGGACAATGGATTGTATCTGCCTCTTCTCAGTGTTAGGCATCGAAAATGTCAAACCATATATGGACGGCTCTGATTAACTCTGCCCTAGCTAGTTTAATTTATTTATTCCCCTCCCCCAATACTTTCTTGATTTCATTATGCAGTTATATGATACAGATGATGCTATATATATATCACGCAGAAAGAAAAGAAGAGAAGATTAAAATGGAAACCAAAATAAAGCTGATGGGGGGACTAACTATAGGTACTGATAACAACACAGCTACTGCCTCCATTTCATAGTACTATCATTAAATAATAGCATTGTTTATCACGACAGAGCATTAACAATGACTTGTGCAAATTAAGGGTGTGGCAGCCGATCCCATAAAACAACCGCAATTATATATAGTGAAATATAGAGGGAGGTGACGGTAACTACTCATTGGGGTGCAGCTGCTGAACAACCTCCATAATAACAGCCCAAAAGACTAAAGAGAGTCTCGAATATATATATATATATAGTTTAGCTAACGAGTGTCTTTACGGCACTTTTTAAGGTTAATTAATAGATTATTTATAGAAAGAACATTGTATTAAATGCAGTATTTGATAACTTTATTCATCATTTTCAATACATTAAATGAAGATATTACTATAAGTAGTAACCTTAAACAATGCCCCTAGGTCACTTGTTAGCAAAATTCATATATATATATATATATATATATATAGATGCAATATTTTTAAATATCATATATAAGTATCTGTCCGATATAGGTATATTCAAATTTTTTATATATTTGGAATATCATATTTCATATCCGTATTTAAATATGTGTCGAATATAAATATCATATACGAATATTTTTTAAAATAAAAAATTCGAATAATGAAAAGGGAGGAAATATTTTACCGTAAGGGCTAGTAAATATTTTACAGAAGCAAAAGGGAGGAAGAAAGGGGTGGATGGGGAATAAATGCCGGGTACCCAGATTATTGCTAAGTTTCCCAACTGCAACCATTTTCTGATATGCCCTTTCCCTTCCTTCCTTCTATATATATATATATATATATATATATATATATATATATCTTGAATTCTTCCTCTGTCTGTGTTACCTTTCCCTTTTCGCCTCTTTTCCTTTTACAGCTTAATTTCGTCTTCAATCCTATACCCCTTTTTTAATCCTTTTTCAATGCTAAGCTGCCTGGCATGGCATCTTCTAACTTCTTCTTCTCCTAATGACAACACCAATTAATATTCTGGTTTCATGCAATAATGATGAGATGGGATGGACCATTTTTGGGAGAGGAAGGAGCAATTTAGAGCTGAACTACATTGTGGTTTGGCAGTATAGATTTTCCTTTGATTTGTTTTACAAATTAATTTCTCTTTTATCTATTGCCATTGTAAATAGGATGCCAAGTTAGGGGGTCCCCAACTTGAATGAGTAGTCACTTTTAGCCTGAGTGGGGTGAAGGTTTTAAATGGGCTACCGCTACCCTTGTACTTCCAACTGGGTTTTTCAAAACCTAAGCCCTTTGCCTGGTATCACTGTAGTAAATGAGACATAAATTACCTTTCTTCTCCAAACCAGATCAAATGGGGAAAAAATGCTTAAAATCTTTTCAACTCTTGTACTTAAAATCAAAACGATGCTCATCCCTTCATTAATTCTTGGAACTAGAACTGACCAAGCTTGGATAGATCCTATAGGTCCGATCCAATTCGGATTGGTTTTGGGTTTGATTAAAGATTTTTATAATTCGAGTTTATCCTACTCAATTCCAAATTATTATCAATTAATAAAAAATATTTTTATTTAAATTTAATTATAATTTTTTAAAATAATTTTTATGTAGCAAAGTTTTCAAACCGGTCTAGCCTGAATTTAGACAAGCAAAAATAAAATATTTCAAGCTTGAACTCAACCGGATCCATAAACACCTCAACTTGGAACTACATGCTATACCATTTTCGTTGTACCTTAATTTTATTTCCTGCATATAGAAGAAATAGATAAACTTGTATAATTTTACACAAAGTAACCATTGGCATACTGAAACGTCATTGTTTTTTTACAGGTTTTTTCGCCATGAAATTTTGCTAGCTACCAGAAGAAAACAAACAATGATTGAGGAATTCCACCATTAATCCCGATATTAATTAAGATTCACTCACTCACCCTTATATGCTTAAAATGGAAAAAGAAATAATTAATGATTTTGGTACGGCTTCACTTTACTAGTTTACTTTCAGTCTAACCACTCACTGATTATTACATCTTAAATACGTTTGTCGGATTAAAAGCACAAGAATGGATTGGGAAAGTTGCTTTATAACCAAGTGGTACTACTAGGAATAACGAGTTCCAACTACATTTGTTAGCATTCACCTTATCCTGTAATAAAACTTAAGGGTTTTGCTAACGAGTGTCCTTAGGGCACTCTTTAAGGTTAATTAATATATTATTTATAGTAATAATATTGTATTAAATGCAAAAATTGATAACTTTAAGGCACTTCTATTTAGATTTTTTGCTGCAATTATTTCCTTTTTAATGCCTACGTATTAAGTATGCATTGAACCTACAACTTAATTCAATTGATTCATGCAATAACTTTTAAAATGTGATATCCAATAAATTTGAATTCGAATCATAATATCTACAGTTCCTTCCTTTATTTTCGTATTACAATTTTTTTTGTTAAAAAAAAAGTTTGAAAAGCAATGATATTAAAGTAATGATAAATATTTTAGCAAAGTTTGAAAAGCCTTGAAATTTTTTTCAAATTATTAACCGAAACTAATTACATTTTAATTACAATGTCTGGGTCTGACCAATTGAGAAAAAAGGTGAAGTATAAACTTGGACCAGAAATGGTATAGCCCACTTTTCGATTAATGGGCTGATTAGTGGGGCTGCAGCCCTTTACGTGAATATTAACAACTTCTTCAAGTACGAAACATTGGCATAAACAGTCCAATAACGCTGTTCATTATGGATCATATAGAATAAACCTACCTAGTAAGCGGCCCAAAACGTTTTCTTAGATGCAATAGGCCTAGTCGCAGAACCGTCGTACTACAGATCCTGGTACTCAAATCTAGTGAATACTTAGATTTATTTACATGAATTAATTGAACTAAATTTGGATTCATAACCACCAGTTTAGTATTAGCACGCGAAATATATATCCTCAGGAATGGTTAACCTTGGGGGTGCTTTCCTTGAAGCTTTATTAACTGACTTTTCTGCCCGATATTGTCACCAGAAACTCAAAATCTGGTGGCTTTATCCTTCTGACGTTAAGATAATGACTTTTAAACTACCATAAAACTCAAAATCTGGTTAGCTTGCAGGTCCAGGACAGGAGCTTCCGTCCAAGGCTTCACCACATTATGAAATATGTATCACAGTTTCTCCATTATATTTATCACCTATGGACAAACTGTAATTACATCAGATTAAGTACAAATGCTGATGTTTTGTTATTACAAGTTTACAATCAACAAAAACAGGAACAGTGACAGTGACAAACACTTCTTCGCAACTCACATTATGCCCTAATGCGCATGCCCATTGCCCACCTTGTCTTTGTCCCTGTGGGGCTGTATTAGTTTGTCTCCATCTCCTATTGAATAAACCCTTTTGGCGGAATGTGAGAACTACCCAAAAACAATCAACACCCTTGCTTCAGATATTCATGATTCTTTGATACGGGAAAAATCTGCCCAAACCGGCTTTGGATAAGGAACACGATTGAATATTATCCATATTGTTTCCAAAATTCAATGCCATGTTTCAGATAATCAAAATTGAACTACTCGGAAAGGCAAACAGGACGTTGAAGAACAAAGATCCAGCAGCATAATGAAATTTCGAATAAAATTTATATTACATAGATAATGAAAAGAGAACTCCGGAGAATGTATAGCTAATTGAAATCCGCATGCCTATCTACCCATAATGTAAAAAAAAAAAAAAAAGGGAACCAAGGGAAAAAACAGGGTTTTAACTTTTAAGCAGGGGCTCGGAGAAGAGGGGCAGTGGAAGAAACAAATGGAAGACTGCGGAGGATAAGGAAACGAATACGCCTTGGAAAAGGAGCTTCATGAAACAAATGCTCAAGCACTCTAGCCAACAGCACCGTGTATTCCTCCATTAACTCCGCTACAATTGCCACCAGAATCATCTCTTCAAGCTTCTGTCAGGCTAAAGTTAAAGACTTAAAAGCTTGGGCACAAATCTAGAATTTAAATCCAAATCAAGTAATGATCAAGTCAATCGCATGGAAAAAATATTTATATAAATGGTGAAACTTTGGTGGTCAGGGGAAAAAGGGTATCGATGCTTATAAAGAAAAAAAGGTCAAGGGGAGGTGATTGGTAGGGTTGAGTAATCGTCCATGGAACCCAAAAAGCTGTGTTTACAAATACAATGGGGGAAAAGATGAAACCCTGGTTTCTGGTTTTCGAACATAGCGTTCGACGATTTCTGTTCGTTTATGTTCGTTTATTAAGTTAAATAAACGATTATGAACACAATTTTAATATTCGTTTATTAAACGAACCGAGTTCGAACAGATGTGTATTCGGTTCGTTTAATTTCACGAACAAGCTCGTTTATGGTTCGTTTCAAGCTCGTTTATTAGTTTGTTTAAAGCTCGTTTATGTTCGTTTATTGTTCGTTTATAATATAATTAATATTAATATTATTATTTGTATTTTATTTATAATATAATTAATATTATTTAATAACTTAAATTTAATAATTTAATAATAAATTTAATTTAATTATGTTTGTATTTTATTATTTTATATTTAATAATAATATAAAATTGACTTGTTTTATATTTGTTTGTTTGTTTATTTATTGTTCATGAACTTTTTTTTTATTGTTCGTGAACATGTTCAATTATATGTTCATGAACATGTTCATTTAATGTTCACGAACTTGTTCGTGAACATTAAATGAACTTGTTCGTGAATATTAAATGAACGAACACGAACACACTCAATTTTAAACGAACAGAGCTTGAACACAATTTAAAATTATTAACGAACACGAACTGAACACGAACAAACTCAAAAATAAATAAACAAATACGAACAAAAACTTATTCGTTCAAACTCGATTCATTTACAATCCTACGATTTTCTAAGGAGTAAACAATAAAGTAATAATAGTATTGAAAGGCAATGGCATAACAATAAGAAACAGTAATGGAGGAAATTACAAGAGGCGTCAGCTGTCACTTTAAGGGTTTGCAGTTTTGCAGATTCCAGTGTGCTGCTGGGTTGTGGAGTTTCCACGTGGAGATGCACCCACATGAAATCTCAGTGTTTTTAATTCAGATTTTGCTAAATATAATAATATCTTTCGTCAATTAATATTTTAAAAATAATAAATAAAATTATTAATTTTTATATTTAATATAATATTATTATTATAAATAATATATTAATTAAATTTAAAAAGTATTTTAAAGACATTTATTAATAAAACTCATTTAATTTTGTTTAGATTTATCTGTATTCTGTACCCTGGCCTGACGGCCTCAATCTTATCCTATCCATTCATTCATTATCGTATTATTATTTATCATTAAAAAGTACAAATTAGATGTGTTCCTGAGGTGCTCCGATCGAATTTGAATAAATTTAAATTTGGATTGAATCGAATTAAAAATTTTATTTTATTTTATTATTTAAAATATTAAAATAATTATTTTTACATATATATTTTTATTAAAAAAATAATAATTTGAATTGAGTTAATTTAGATTACTAAAAATATATCTCGTACACGATTCAATATAAATCTAGTGCAAATCGACTCTTAGCTCAAATAGTAAGTATATTGAATAAATTTTGGAAGATTGTGGGTTTAAGAAAATTTAATTGCATAATATTTTTTAAAATTAAGTAGATAAAGATGATAAATTCCAAAAATTAATTAAGAAATTCAAAAAAATATTATTTTATTACTATATAAAGTAATTTGGTTGTTCTGCAACGTCATTTATCAATTGAAACTTTCTCCATTTTATGGTAATTTATTACCAAAACATATCAGATGAATTTAGCTGTAAAAAAAGGAGGAAAATGTTTAAGTTGAACATTTATATTATGTTTGGTAAGAGAGGAAAAAGAAAAGAAAAAACATGGAGAGCTTCGAAGAGCCCAAGTTTGACATGAATGAAACTGTTGGTTGTTCAATAATTCTGGAGTTGGGCTTGCTTCTGGTTTTTAGAGGAGGATTGATCTTTTGAGATAAGCAGCCGTATTCATAAGTTGTTTCAGGCTTTTCGACCTGACCAAGTCCTCAAAATTCCAGAAGGGCCAACAGGCCCAAGACACTCGTCGAGTCCCAGTGGTGCTCCAACAAGCAAGGACCGAGAGGCTCGATCAAGGCATTTACCTCGTGTAATGCGAGACATAAGAATCAATTCAGGTTTTCATGCAGCAGTCTGGCATTTGTTCAATGATTGGAACAAGGATGACATCTTTCCACTATTCTTAATTCTTCGAGATGTTACCAGAAGACAGCAAAAGTTTCCACGACATTTTCATGGATGATTTGATAGTCTACCCAGAGAACAAATACAAGGGCTTACTTTCTTCTCTCACCCAAAGGAAAATTGCTAATTTGCTAAAATATAAACCATAAAATTCATCAAAAATTTTGCATTAATTTAACATTCCATTTACTGGTTGCAACCTGACAAAGAAAAAAGGAAAATTCTATTTGGTTAACAGTCAACCTAGCTTTTTTTTATCCTACAATTGATTCAACTGTGTTTATGTCTTTTAGTGACGAGTTAACTAAGATGTTGAAAATATTAAGCAAAAGCTAAAAAACTTGAGAAAACAGGAAAATATAAGAAGGCACTGAAGTTATGTTTCCGAGATGTGCTTTGATGCTTAAATTAATAAGTTTTAGAAGATATTAAATGAAAAAAGAATTTGACAGAGTTTCAGTAAATTTTAATGTTTACTTAATTACCACATATCAACCTTAAGTACGGCTATTTATATCAAAGTTCAAATATTCAATTTCCATGCATAAAAATTTTGTTATCATGGCTTTAGCCTTTAGAGTTACTAATAATTGTAACCTGAATCCAAACCTCAAGTATCCTAGTATAAGCATTATTATAGCTAAAGTGAAAAAGGTTGGAAGAACAGCTTTGACAATGTGTGTACCAGAACGATTCTTTCCCTTCAAATATCTTGAATGAAAAATCAAAGAGCGTAAGAGTGACAAAAGTATACTCTGTAGGAGTTTAACCAATTGTCAAGTTATCCCCTCCCTTTAAGCAGGGAATAAATTAAATAAAATCCTTAAATTGCCATGCAAGGCATCGTTATTCCATCAAACAGTTTTGGCCCTAAAGCTACTCTTATATCTGCCCATCACAGCCAATTTCTTAATCCTTCCCAACCCAACTTGTTTTCTTTTCTTTTTTTACAAAATAATGCCTCTCGAAACAAGCAATCCTGACCAGTACTCCAATGGTGAAGGAGATAAACATAGACACCTTGACAAAGAAATCAGAAACATGGTATCTGCCATAACTCGCCGCATATCTGGTATTCCCATAGCAAAACCATGCTTCTTTCTTATTTATGTCTTTGATATAGATATCGTTTGGTTGTTTCTACATGATTGTTAGCCATGTAAGTGTCAACCATACAAATAATAATTGGGTTTTGTTAATGAGTGTCCTTAGGCACTCTTTAAGGTTAATTAATAGAGTTTTGATAACAAGTACCTTTAGCACTTTTTAAAATTAGTTAATATATTATTTATAGTAAAAATATTATATTAAATACAAAATCTGATAATTTTATCTATCATTTTTAATGCATTAATGAAGATATTGATATACATAATAACCTTAAAAGGTGTCCTTAGGATACTCGTTAACAAAATTTTAATTAATATATTATTTATAGTAATAATATTGTATTAAATACAAAAATTGATTTTTTTTTATTATTTTCAATGCATTAAAAAAATATTCTTATATATGATAACTTTAAAAAATATCTTTAAAACATTCGTTAACAAAATCCATAATAATTTAGCGTTGAACTTTGAAGCTCATTATCATTAGGGCTGTAATCGAGCCGAGTCGAGTTCGAATACTGAGAAGCTCGAGCTCGAACTCGATTCGAAATTCGAGGCTCGAAACTCGGTTCGAGCTCGATCGAGTGTCATTTTGTAAGCTCGAGCTCGGCTCGAGATAAAATTGAACTATTCGAGCTCGACTCGATTAGGCTCGTTTATATACTCGAGCTCGAATTAAGGGTTTTTAAGTATGTATATATATATTAAGGGTAAAATAGTAAATTAATAATAAAAATATTATAAATAAAAAAAGCTCGATTAGGCTCGCGAGCTGCTCGAATCGAGAATTAAGATACTCGAACTCGGCTCGCTCGATAGCTCGAGCTGCTCGAGCTCGAGCTCGGCTCGATAATGACCGAACCAAATTCGAGTTTTTTTCGAATCGAACTCGAGTAGCTTGCGAGTAGAGATGTCTCATTTACACCCCTAATTATCATCCTCTTGAGTTTTTAATTGCTAAGAAGCTGACCTATCGTTTAGAATCAAACGAAATCATGGCACAGTATGATTGGACCGTGATTTGTGTTTGGATGACAGAGTGCAGCATGGTGGTGACCAAATCACTGTGCTGCACTTTTTTTTTTTTTTTCCCACGGAGTCCAATAGAAAATAATCTCTTTCGACCGTCCAAAATTTTCAATATATTAATGGTTTGTCTTTATAGTTACCAGGACAAAAATATCTCAGCCACTTAACTTTTTTTTCATTTAAAAATTGTGAAATAATTTTGTTAATTTAATAAATAAATTTTATTATTATATAATAAATTTATAAATTTATAAATTTATTGTTATATAATTAATATGAGTTAATTAAAAAATAAATAATTACATAAATAACAAAGATAAAAATATTATTTGATATATTATTTTTAATTATTTATTAATAAAACTATTATTTGATATAAATTTAATTTTTAATAATTTATTAATTTTATAAATGTCAAGTAATCAAAATTTTTTAATCTAATATCAATAAGGATTATTTTCTCTTTTCACTACAATTCTTCTAATCATCACCGCTGCTTTTATACCAAAACACATATTCAACCATTAATTTCAATCTCACATCTATTATAACCAATTTCATCGTTACAGTAAGTAATCTCATCGTCACTACTGTTTTCAATCTCACCGAATCGCCAATCCAAATAGACCTAATTTTTTTAATAAATTAATTTATGTATAAAAGAAAAATATAAAAATTATTATATTAATTTCAATGTATGATTGCAAGCATTAATTTTTTAATATATATTTTAGATTTTTACAAAATAATAAATCTCTATACGTAAAGTTGAATTTTAAACAATAAATATGCTCGTTAACAATTAAATATTAATGATAAAATATTTTAGATTTCTACAAAATAAAAATATATTAATCATCATTTTAAAAAAAAAAAGCTAAGGTACAAGTTTATCCACAATACCATTGGGATATTTTAATATACTAGTATTTGTTATTACATGTATTCACATATAAATGCTCGTTGATTTATTTATTTTTGAATATATAATTATATATTTTAAAAATAAATAAAAATAATAAAATATATATTAATTAAAATTTGTTTCATGTATAAATTATATAAAATTATTATATTATTTTTAATATTAATTCAAAATTAATTATGAAGATAAAAAAATTAATGTAAATTTAATTTTTTATCAAATAAATTAATTCACTTTTTAAGATTAGTGATTTTTTTTTTAAAGAAACAATTTTACATAATTTTTTAAAATTTTTATTTGTTTTCAAATTAATCTATTTAACGAAAGTGTTTTAATGAAATTAAATTTTTTATTTATAAATTAGTTAAGTTTTATTAATAATAAAAAATATTTGTAATAATAATTTAAAAATATAATAAACATTTAAGACTATTTTAATCAAATAAAAAAAATCACATTGGTGTTTTAATAAATATTTTGGCCTTCGGAGCTTTTAATATTTCAGTTACAAAGACTTTTATCAATAAATTTATTATTTACTTTTAGACTTCAAACAGCGATTGTCAACTGTCAAAGCTGCAAACTAACGGTACGCTATTTCGACCCAAAGCCGAAAAACGCTACGCTACTAATTACTCTCCATCCGGACTTAAAAACAAGGGAAGTGATAGGTAAGCTTTGTTACGACGAGCTTAAAATAAGTTTTATTATATATAAATATAATAAAATTATATATAAATTTGATAAATTACATAAAATTGTTATGTTTATATGTAAATTTTTTTTTACATATAAAATGATAAATTACATATAAATATAACAAATTACATATAACATGACAATTATATATAAATATGACAAATTAGAAATTTTTTAAATAGTGTATTTTTTTTTATATATGTAATTTATTTTTATATATAAATATAACAAAAATTATATATAAACATGATAAATTACATATGTAATAAAGTCTAAAAAAATTCACGAAGCTTTCCTTAGATTTTTTCTAAAAACAACGCTACGCGGATCTTCTCCTATGTTTGGGTCTTTTCGTCATTAAAGGGTCTCTCTCTCTCCCTCCCTCGTCCCACTCTTTCTAATTTTGATTTCTCGGACACAATAAACTTCAACTCTCTCCCGATTCCAATTGATCTGAAAAGTTTCGATGTTTCTGAAACCCTAATTTCTCATCTCTTTAGTTATTATTTCTCTCGCACTCCCACTACTTCACTGCTCGAAAATGCAGGCTGGTTATTTATTTATTTTTTATAATAGGTTTGGCAATTGGAAGTACATATTCTAGCTAGGGTTATTCGCGATTCTTCGTTGAAGCATTGAACACGTTTTTTTTACCTGGTACATTCTTCTTTTCTCTTTGCATAACTTTTTAGTTTTAAATAAATGCATCAGAAGGAAAAAGAAAAAGAAAAGGTTCAATCGTCACTGTTTTATACGCAAATAAATGGAAAAATGGATCCCAAGTTTGGTTCATGGTGTCATGTTTACCGCATTTAATTTATTTTCGCAATGTTAATTCAAATTCGCATGGATCCTGTGAAGTTTATTAATTTATTACTTATTATAGTTTTCCTTTTTGTTTAATTTGCTTTCTGCTTATTTTTGTTTTTTCTCAGTGTGAGATCAAGGACGACCTATGGAGTAAAAAACTATATAAACGAAGATGTTTGCTTGTTTTACTATTTCTGGTACAAAATTTAATGGAAATCTTATTTTGATTTGATTTGATTCGTTGAGCTGATGTTTCGATGAATGTATAATTACTTATGTTCTTTATTAAACTAGAAGCTTATGGCTACTAGCTAGGACTTTTATATAGGCATTATGAAATTCCAAGTTTAAAAGCATTCATATGTTGCATGCCGTGATATCAACAGATTATTGTTACTTTTTCCTTTTTAAGTGTTTACCAGTATCTTTTTAAGGAAATCCGAGACTTAACATATGTAGGAATTAGGATAACACCACTTAACAATTAGTAAGAGACTCAGTTGTTTGTTTCATTCTTCGTTGAGCACTTAAATATGATCATGAATGAGACTCATCTTTTTCATAAGGAGCACTTGTTATTTCTCGTATATATTTAATTTGCTACTTTGTGGTAATCTGCTTTTAATTATATGCATACGTTGACTTTTTAGTCATTAACTCTTGGGTGACTTGGTTTCTTTTCCTCAGTTTTAAACATGACTTTTTTTTGGATAGGGTCTTTTGTTTTTGGTCAGAAGCCTGTATTTGGCTTTGGGTACTCCTACTCAATCAAGTCATTTTGGAAGCACAACACAGCAATCATAGCTTGTATCTTGTATTGGTATATTTGGTTCCTCTATGCCTTTTGGCACAAGTACCCCCGCCTTTGGTGCCACTAACACGCCTGCTTTTGGTGCCACGAGCACCCCTACTTTGGTTCCACAAGCACCCCTACCTTTGGTTCCACAAGCACCCATGCCTTTGGTTCAACTGTAAGTCCAGCATTTGGCAGCACTGGAACTGCATTTGGTGCGTCTAATGCCCCGATCTTTGGAACAGAAGGCACATTTGATGCATCAAGCACACCTACTTTTGGCACTTCCAGCACTCCTGCTTTTGGAGCTTCAAGTTCTGCTTTTAGGGATTCAAGCACTCCTACTTTTGGAGCATCTTCTACTCCTTCATTCAGCTTTGGGTCTAGCCCAGTTTTTGGCCAGTCAACACCAGCATTTGGTAGCTTTGGTGACACAAGCACTCTTGCCTTTGGTGCCACGAGCACGTCTGCCTTTGGTGCTACGAGCACCCCTGCCTTTGGTTCCACAAGCACCCCTGCCTTTGGTTCAACTGGATATCCAACATTTGGGAGCACTGGAACTGCATTTGGTGCGTCTAATGCCCCGGTTTTTGGAACAGGAGGCACATTTGACGCATCAAGCACACCTGCTTTTGGCACTTCCAGCACTCCTGCTTTTGGAGCTTTAAGTTCTGCTTTAGGGGGTTCAAGCACTCCTGTTTTTGGAGCATCTTCTACTCTTTCATTCAGTTTTGGGTCTAGCCTAGCTTTTGGCCAGTCAACGCCAGCATTTGGTAGCTTTAGTTCCACAAGCACTTATGCTTTTGGTTCCACAAGCACCCCTGCCTTTGGTGCCACAAGCACGCCTGCTTTTGGTGCCACGAGCACCCCTAACTTTGGTTCCACAAGCACCCCTACCTTTGGTTCCACAAGCACCCATGCCTTTGGTTTAACTGGAAGTCCAGTATTTGGGAGCACTGGAACTGCATTTGGTGCGTCTAATGCCCCGGTCTTTGGAACATAAGGCACATTTGATGCATCAAGCACACCTGCTTTTGGCACTTCCAGCACTCTTACTTTTGGAGCTTCAAGTTCTGCTTTTGGGGATTCAAGCACTCTTGCTTTTGGAGCATCTTCTACTCCTTCATTCAGCTTTGGGTCTAGCCCAGCTTTTGGCCAGTCAACACCAGCATTTGGTAGCTTTGGTGACACAAGCACTCCTGCCTTTGGTGCCACGAGTACGCCTGCCTTCGGTGCCACGAGCACCCCTACCTTTGGTTCCACAAGCACCCCTGCCTTTGGTTCAACTGGATATCCAGCATATGGGAGCACTGAAACTGCATTTGGTGCGTCTAATGCCTCGGTCTTTGGAACAGGAGGCACATTTGACGCATCAAGCACACCTGCTTTTGGCACTTCCAGCACTCCTACTTTTGGAGCTTTAAGTTCTGCTTTAGGGTGTTCAAGCATTCCTGCTTTTGGAGCATTTTCTACTCCTTCATTCAGTTTTGGGTCTAGCCTAGCTTTTGACCAGTCAACGCCAGCATTTGGTAGCTTTGGTGCCACAAGCACTTCTGCCATTAGTTCCACAAGCACCCCTACCTTTGGTGCCACGAGCATGCCTGCTTTTGGTGCCACGAGCACCCCTACCTTTGGTTCCACAAGCACCCATGCCTTTGGTTCAACTGGAAGTCCAGTATTTGGGAGCACTGGAACTGCATTTGGTGCGTCTAATGCCCCGATCTTTGGAACAGAAGGCATATTTGATGCATCAAGCACACTTGCTTTTGGCACTTCCGGCACTTCTGCTTTTGGAGCTTCAAGTTCTGCTTTTGGGGATTCAAGCACTCCTCCTTTTGGAGCATCTTCTACTCCTTCATTCAGCTTTGGGTCTAGCCCAGCTTTTGGCCAGTCAACGCCAGCATTTGGTAGCTTTGGTGACACAAGCACTCCTGCCTTTGGTGCCACGAGCACGCCTGCCTTTGGTGCCACTAGCACCCCTGCCTTTGGTTCCACAAGCACCTCTACCTTTGGTTCAACTGGATGTCCAGCATTTGGGAGCACTGGAACTGCATTTGGTACGTCTAATGCCTCAAACTTTGGAACAGAAGGCACATTTGACGCATCAAGCGCACCTGCTTTTGGGACTTCCAGCACTCCTGCTTTTGGAGTTTTAAGTTCTACTTTAGGGGGTTCAAGCACTCCTGCTTTTGGAGCATCTTCTACTCCTTCATTCAGTTTTGGGTCTAGCCCAGCTTTTGGCCAGTCAACGCCAGCATTTGGTAGCTTTGGTGCCACAAGCACCCCTGCCTTTGGTTCCACAAGCACCCCAACCTTTAGTTCAACTGGATGTCCAGCATTTGGGAGCACTAGAACTACATTTGGTGCATCTAATGCCCCGGTCTTTGGAACATGGGGCATATTTGACGCATTAAGCAAACTTGCTTTTGGCACTTCCAGCACTCCTTCTTTTGGAGCTTCAAGTTTTGCTTTTGGGGGTTCAAGCACTCTTGTTTTTGGAGCATCTTCTACTCTTTCATTTTGCATTGGGTTTAGCCCAACTTTTGGCAAGTCAACTCCAGCAATTAGTAGCTTTGGTGCCACAAGCACTCCTGTTTTTGGTTCCAGAAGCATCCCTGCCTTTGGTGCCACTAGCACGCCTTTTTTTGGTTCCACGAGCACCCATGCCTTTGGTTCCTCAAGCACCCTGCCTTTGGTTCCTCAAGCACCCCTACCTTTGGTTCAACTGGAAGTCCAGCATTTGGGAACATTGGAACTATATTTGGTGTGTCTAATGCCCCGATCTTTGGAAGAGGAGGCACATTTGGAGCATCAAGCACACCTGCTTTTGGGGGTTCAAACACTCTTTCTTTTGGAGCATATTCTACTCCTTCATTCAACTTTGAGTCTAGCCCAGCTTTTGGCCAGTCAACGTCAGCATTTGGTAGTAGTCCTTTTGGAACCACTACATATGGAGCCCAGAGTTCTCCTTTTGGTGAGTAATCAAGTCTACGTGATTAATTATAAACTTCGAAATTACTTATGCAGTTTGGGCGAAAATATTTTTTTTTCACAGGCCTTCCACATTTTGAGCACTAGAAATTTCATATATATATATATATAAATATAAAATTAAATTAAATTCTTTTGAACTCTCATGTAGGAAGTCTATCTTCTGCACCGGCATTTGGAAGCACTAGCTTTGGCCAGTCACCTTTTGGAGGTCAACGTGGGGGAAGTAGAGTAGCTCCTTACACACCTACAACCGACGCAGAAAGTTGGAGTGGTACAGTTGCAAAGTTGGAGTCAATATCAGAGATGCCTGTTTACAAAGATAAAAGTCATGAGGAGTTGAGATGGGAGGATTATCAGTTAGGAGATAAAGGTACATTTGTAAAATATTGTAAAATCCTGAAAGGTAATCATTCTTCTTTTGTTTGTTTGATATTGACTTCCTTGCTGTATTAATTTGAAATTTCAGGTGGACCATAGCAAGCCGCTCAGCCTTCTGAAGGGATTGGCTTTAGTTTGCCATCCATTTTCAGTTCATCTGTCACTCCTTTTTCAACTTCGCCATCCATTTTTGGTACTTTTTTAGCTCCGGCAACAATTTCAGCATTTGCTACTGGTTTAAATTTTAGCAGCAGTCAGACATCCCCTCTGTTCAATTCTACCCCTGCAATTGGGCAGACAGGCAATGTTTTTGGGCAGGTGACCTCTACCTTTGGACAGAATACTAGTAACTTTGGTCAAATAAGCATTTTCAACACACCTTCCACTGGGTTTAGTGGGAATATGTTTTCAAGCTCTCTATCTTTGGCTCCTTCTAGCAACAACTGTAAGTAACTTGTGAAATCTTTACAATCGTTCTTATTTTCATCATATTTGTGATCCTTTGCTCATGTCATTTGGTTATAGAATGAAGCTATAAGATTTGTTGCGTTAGTCTTCAACTTTGATCTAAGTGCTCTAATTCTGTACATTTTCATCATGCTGTTCCAGGGATGCAGAATTATCTGCATTTCTTCTTTCTTTTACTCAACTGAGAATTCAAACAAATTGTCCACTATTGAGCCCTTTGGTACATGATTGATAGGGAAGTGGACTAGATATCTGATTTAAACTGATAGTAGCCAGCTATTTGCTTTTGTATTATGTAATTAATAAATATCCGAATAAGAGTTTTTTTGTCTTGCCAGATTTAGATGCATATCTTTTTGTTGAATGAAGAGTCATAATTGATATTTTTATGAGGATAGCTTGTGCATATCTAAAGAGCGGAGGGTTAATGGAGACTGATTGTCATGACTACTTGTTGATTGAAATGTGTTTCAAATATTTTATGAAAAAAATCTATCCTAGCTTTATGATTTTAGCAGTTTTGCTAGTTTTGGTTTGCAATAATACTCTCTACATTTATGCATGAGTCTTTTTTGTAAACATGCATGCTTTTTTTACCTGTTTCTGAGCCTTAAGTTCGGAGTTTGACCTACTATTTGTGCAGCCCTATTTTGCTTCACCTTTTCAGCCAGCTCAGACCAGTGGTGCTTTCAGCTTTAGCAATTTTGGTCAGACGCAATCAGGTAGTAGAAGTTTTATCTTGAATATCATCATTGAATGTTTGAGCTTTCTTTGATGGTGCTGACTATAATGATGTTGCTGGCTTTATAGGTGGTGGATCGAGTATTTTTGGTCAGAGTAATATTGGTCTATCGTATGTGTAATATCCTTTGGATTACTTCTCTTTTCACTGGCACTTATATATATCCTTATACATACATGCCTACACTTATACATACATGCCTACAAGCATATACATATCTGTTACTAGTATAAATTTTTTTCTTATCTTTGTACATGTGAATGCAAAAGTATGCCAGAATAAGTTCTGTCCATGGTTATCCAAATAGTTAAATGATTATATTTTGGAGCTTAATCCTGCATGCTCTTCTGTTTGACAGGTCTGCTACACAGAGTGCTGCTGTAATACAACCCATGACTGTTACAAACCCCTATGGAACACTCCATACAATGCCTCAAATGTCAATTGGCCGGGCTGGGGCTGCCCTATCTGTTCAATATGGGATTTCTAGCATGCCTGTAACTTTCTGACCTTGCTTTAGTTACTCTGAGGCTTCAAGTTTGAATATGCTGTTTTGCTTACTTGTTATAGATCATTCTCTCTGTCTTCATGCTAATATTGCCAATGATTTTTGTGTAAATTAAAATATAAAAGTATTAATTGGTTGAGTGGTAATGAATTTATCAGGTTGTGTACAAACCTGCTCCTGTTGGAATATCACCCTTATTAACTTCTCGATACCTTTCACAAAGGCGGATTAGGTTGCCTGCAAGGAAATATCATCATAAATAATGATAGTCCGAAGGTGAGGGTGCTGCCTCTCGTGAAATTAGTAACTCTGATCTTTTGATTTAAAATATTATTACATTTCTCACCATATGATGTTAGAGTTCTAACATGTGTTTGGTTTCATTTGTTAATTCGATATCTGCAGGTTCCATTTTTCAGTGATGATGAAGAGACACCCAGCACACCTAAGACTGATGCTGTTTTTATTCCTAGGGAAAACCCAAGGGCTCTCGTCATTTGTCCCACAGAAAATTGGCCTTCAAGAGCTTCTGCAGAGAAGACATCACCATTGAAGGATGTATCCACTCCAGTGCATGAGAATGGTAAGACTCTTTCGAGGACATCTGCATTTGATTGGTGGGATCAAGTGTATAGTTAGGATTAGAACAAAAGCTTATAGATAAGGGCGAAAGTTGATTGCTTTGAAGCATTTAACTTTTTGCAGGCTTTGTTTCTTCTTTCCATGTGTTACCTACCAGGCTACCACCATTTGGCAATATATGGTTCTCAGTGATTCTCAAAATGCTATTGATGCTAAAGTCCTTGTTAATAGCATTTAATCTTTGAGAAGACAGTAGTGAGAGTATTTCTTTTGTTATGCTATTGATTTTCTTTGTAGTCTTTTGTGTTTCTGTTCTCTCTGTCTCTCTCTCATACATTTGCACAAACACACTCACATACAAACAGTCAAACACCCTTTGATTATAGTCAAACTAATGAGCTAACCAAGTAAATACAAATTGACCTAGGGAAAAAATGGTAATGCCATCTATTCTGAGAAGTCACATTTCTGGTGCCATTACAATATTCTTATTGCACTGAGAAAATGCTGTGATTTTGTTTTCAGATGTGTGATTTTGTGGGTAATTTTTTTATGGTCTGATTACATTAATTTTTGACTGCTTGTTGGTTGACTCTTTGGAGCATCCTTTTCATTTAGGTAAAATTGCTGATTATAGCTCCAATGCTGAGGACAAAGAAAGTTTGCGTCTTTTACATGAAATTATAAACACCTTTAATTTCCTGTCGCGCCATTTTATTAATTCTGTCACCACTATTTTTACTTTGGTTTAGTGTTTTATGACGTGAAAATTGCATGGGTCATAAAACATTTCTCCCTTTCTATGGCTTGATTTAGGAACTATTTGTATCTCCTGAAGTTTTTCCATAGACTATTTTATAACCATCTGCTAGATAGTCAGAGACAGAAATAGGGTAACCTGTTGTCTATTCCTTGTCTTTGGAGTTTCTGATATTCATAAGCATTGAAGTAATCTTTTCTCCTTTCTGCCATGGTGGTTCTATTTGTAATAAAGATGATGAGTGTTCTTATCTGATTATAACTTTCATATGAACTTAGGATCATTATAAATTGGTTTGCGGGCATCTCTGATACTGTCTAATTTCTTCTGATTGATATGATCATTGTAGAAAATCCAGCTGAAAATGGCCTTGTGAAGGAGCGAATTCATCATGTCAGAGGTAACCAGAAGGCTAGCGGAGTCCATGATGATCATTCTGTTCAGAAAGAGGACTCATACATGACGATCAGTGGCCACAGAGCTGGTGAGGCTGCTATTGTTTATGAGCATGGGGCTGACATTGAGGCTCTAATGCCAAAGCTCCGGCGGTCTGATTACTATACAGAACCTCGAATCCAAGAACTGGCAGTGAAGGAAAGGGCTGAACCAGGGTACTGTCGCCGTGTAAAGGACTTTGTGGTCGGGCGGCATGGTTATGGAAGCATCAAATTCCTGGGTGAGACAGATGTGAGACGTATTGATATGGAGTCCCTTATCCAATTCAACAACCGTGAGGTGATTGTTTACATGGATGACAGCAAGAAACCCTATGTTGCTCCGACTATTTTTGTTGATTTACCCGTGTTTGATACCCGTCTCCGACGCATATTCGGACATGGGTATGAGATATGATCCCCCAATAACTCTTCAAATAGATGAAAAAACCTAACATAAATCATACATACCCGTATTCCACACACACCCGAATCCGAATAACATAGAAGAAACCATCTGTTGGACAAGGTCTTAATAAGCCTGCGGAGATAACACTTCTGAACATCAAATGCTTTGATAAAAAGACGGGACAACAGTATACAGAAGGGCGACAAGTCGAGAAATATAAGAAGATGCTTAAGAGGAAGGAGGAGGAGCAAGGAGCAGAGTTTATGTCCTATGATTCCATCAAAGGAGAATGGAAGTTCAGTGTCAATCACTTCAGCACGTACAAGTTGGAAGACGAAGATGAAGAGGAAGATTACTCAGAAATGTGGGCTGTTCTAGATTGTTGATAAGAAGATGGGGACACTGTTTGTATTTTTTTTTTTTTTTTTTTCAGATAAGGAACACGCCACTTAACATTTAAGAAAGAGGTTTATGGGTGGCCCTATTGTTTTGCCCCCCCCCCATGAAGGGTGGTTGATTTGAATTGTACAGGAATTGCCAAATTGTGGTCATATTGCGTGCTGCTGAGTATTGGTTTTGGTTTTTGTATATGTATATTTATTTTTCTCTCTTTTTAACTCCTTCAACATGTTACTTCTGAATTGGCAATTGGGAAAGTGCTGGTCAAGAGGGAGATCGGATGTTAGGGTTTTTTACATGTGATTATGTGTATTAGACAAACTATATATTTATTAGAAAAATAGGTGAAATCATAATTGTATGATTTAGAGAGAAAAATATTATATTGAAAAAAGCATGATGTAAAAGACTTTTTTTTAACTAACATATATTTTAAGTATATTATATTTGAATATTTGTTGTTTTATTTATTTTTAATAAATAATTATAGTTATACAAATAAATAAAATAATAAAATATATATTAATTGAAATTTGTATTTACATATAAAGTTTTTATTTTTATTTTTTTTTATAATATTGATATGTATGTTTTTGATAAATATGTATTGCATTTAATATTTTTTTAATACAAAAAACAATAACAAAATTTTCTTTTGTTGATTGAATCGGAAATCTAAAGTTTTACCGATTCAACTTTTGATCAACTTTTTAAATATTGTAAATTATAGATTATAGATATAGATAAAGAATAGATAGATATAGATAAATTAAAGTATTATTTGAATAAATAAATTTTCATTGCCACTGCTCATAGTTATTGTCAAAAATAATGAAAATATATATTAAAAAATCAATATTTAATATTAATCTAGTATATCAAATATTAAACTTAAAACATGAGTATTTTAAGACTTGAATATTTAAACACTTATTACATTATTATTATTGGGCCAATCAGACATTACAAATTTACAATTCAGCCACGAGGCCCACTACAGTGAAAGTTTTGGCTTAAAACTAAATTATGGTCTAAAAAAACTGAAGCAGCCCAGCTGTGGGCGTTCTCCGAGTTAGGGAAATGTATTAGATTTTAGATCTATATAAAGGCAGCTAGGTTTAGGGTTTTTACAACCTTTCCTCGAAGCCGCCTAAGAGAGAGCCGAGAAAGGAAGCAGAGAGCAAAGAGAAAAATGAAGACCATACTTTCCTCAGAGACAATGGACATCCCCGATGGGGTTAACATCAAAGTGAAGGCCAAGATGATCGAGGTTGAGGGCCCCAGGGGTAAGCTCACCCGCAACTTCAAGCACCTCAACCTTGACTTTCATCTCATCAAGGACGAGGAGACCGGCAAGCGCAAGCTCAGGATCGAGGCTTGGTTTGGCTCTAGGAAGACCAGCGCCGCCATCCGTACCGCTCTCAGCCACGTTGAGAATCTCATCACCGGCGTCACCAAGGGATACCGTTACAAGATGAGGTTCGTCTACGCTCATTTTCCAATCAACGCCTCCATCACTAATGGTAGCAAGTCCATCGAGATCCGTAATTTCCTTGGCGAGAAGAAGGTCTCCTCTCTCATTACTTCCCTTTTTAATATATTTTGCTGCATATATTTGTGTTGAATTGGAATCTGATTGTTGGTGTTGATTCATTTCATTTTATTATTTAAAGGAAGGCATTTGTTTGTTTTTCTACACTATGAATATCCGATCACTATTTCTTGAATACTCGTTGGATAATGCTTCATTTTTGTACTGTTCTGTTTGTTTATGGCTTTTGATTTCAAATAATTTTCTGTTGAATGTTTGCCTATTCTAGTGTACGAAAATGTTGAAATCATATATTCCTATCAATTCCAGTAGAAGCATGTGATTTTTATGCCTAATAATTTGAATAGAACTTTCTTATGCAAAAAAAAGTAGTATCTTTTTTGTTTACGCTTTACATTTACTAAGAACTATTTTCTGTTAATCCGTTGGTCTTTTTATGAATATCAACACCCTAGCCCTAAGCCCTTTTTCATTGTGCTAGTAAGATTGGTTGGATTAGCCCACTTTTCTGTAGGTTATATCAAGGTTAAAAAAACCGAATCATAGGTCAAACCGGTCAGACCTTCAGTCCAACCGTTTTAATAAAACTGTTTTTAATATTTAAAAAGTAATTTTAATGTTAAATAAATATTAAATATAGTTAATAATTAACAAAAAAAATATGCATTTGGCTTAATGTTATGGTCTTTAATGTAAAACTAAGAGAACTAAGAGGTTAAAGGTTCAAATCTCATCAATTACAAACAAAATTTTGAAAAAAAAAATTTAAAAATACATATAAAATCGTTTTTTTACCGGTTTGGTAAAAAACCGGTTTTAATATACTCGTCGGACCGGATAGAACACCGGTTTCCGATTCAACCGATCCGACCGGTCGGTTCGGTGTGGTTTTTAATTATTGGGTTATATATTTACTTATGCGGCTTTCTTGTTTGCCTCTACATTAGGAAAATTTGGTTAATTCCTTATGTTATGTGCTGTATCTGCGAATTTTTATATGTTCTTGACTTCTGACTTCATTTACTGATGTATGAAACGGGCAGCCGTTGCTTTTGCTTTTTACACCAAATTGTTCCTGTTCAAGTGTTTAAGGAACCAAATGTGAACTATGTTTACTCTTGAATTGTCATACTATTATTGTTTTAAGAGTACGAGATGTATTTTTTTTCCATTTTTATGACATCATATTAATATGGCTCGTCTTCTGTTGGTGAACATCAGGTTCGTAAGGTGGATATGTTGGAAGGGGTTTCCATCCTTCGATCTGAGAAGGTTAAGGATGAGATCGTTTTGGATGGTAATGATATCGAACTTGTGTCACGATCCGCAGCTTTGATAAACCAGGTATGCTCTCCTCGTTTAGGATTTTTATTCACTCAGTGCACACCTTATGCAAATATTTCACATGTGTGTGTGTTTCATATATAGATTTCAACTTTGCTTTTTATAATCCTATCGTCTGACTTTCATTTTAAACAGAAATGCCATGTGAAGAACAAGGATATTAGAAAGTTCCTTGATGGTATCTATGTTAGCGAGAAGGGCAGGATCGTTGAAGAGGAATGATTGTTATCTCCTTGAATCATAGTTATAGTGCTGCTTTATTTTTCTGTCGTAGAAATATCTCGGGACCTTGGTTTTTGTTTTGTCTTTCCTCTTTCCCTGGATTTCAGCTGCTACAGAGTACAAGAATGTTATCTTTATTTGTTGTCTGGAAATTTTTGAATCTCTGTTTGATCTTAAGTACTCTAATTATGTTCCACATTTTGTGTTGTGTTGGTTTATAGAATTCTTCTTCAACAAATTTCATTTTCTGCAATTTGCTTAAGTGCCAAGAAACTCTAACCTATGGATTTTGGAAGTTGAATTGAGTTTACAGTATGAGTTTGTCAGAATCTAATGTATGGTCAATGCAGTTTTAGTTGTGAATGTGTTTCGATATACTGTTTTGGATTTACGATGTACTGTTTCGAATTTACTGGCATGTTTCAATGTGCTGTTTCGGATTTACCGGCATGGTACTATCATACTCAACCCTCCAGCTACAAGTCTGTCACAAAAATCAATTCAACTTTAAGACAATGTAGGCCACCCAATTTGAAAAAACCACCTCAGTTTTTTCCATCCCAATATCAAATAGTAATAGTCAGCATGAAATATATTTAGTATAGCATCTTCAGAAGAGGAAAAGCAAGCGTAGAGGCCAATTTAAACCCTGAATGCATAAACATTAACCAGATAAACATACTTGTCATCTTTCAGTCCATCTGACCAGATTGAAACTCATCACAGATGTATTCAAAAGATTCTATAAGAAAAAGGGAAGAAGGGACCTGCAAAATAAAAGCCGAAAAATAGGAAAACAACAGACAAAACATGATAGAAGCATTCAGCCAAAAAGGAAGACTCAAATCCTAATGGATCTTGCATAGGTGACTATTGCCATGAGAATTCCATGAGAATCCCTCTGAATGCCTGGGAGAAAGAGTTAAAGTTATATTATTGAAAAAATTACAAAAAAAGACTAATCATGAAAAATATTGTTACAAACAATTATAACAAAAACTTTATTATAAATATATATATATATTCTAAAAAAGATTGAATAATCACACAAAACAAATGAGTTTAAGAGCAGAAAATGGACTTGTATTTTCTCCTACACGCCTTAATTTTAGAGGTGGCAAAATGAATCCGAACCCAAAAATCTTTTCAAAAAAACCCGAATTCGAACCCGTCCAAATCCGATTTAACCAAAAAGTCAGAAACTCGAACTCGAAAAAGCTCGAACCCAAAATGGCTCGAGCCCGAAATTACCCGAACCCGAAAAAACCCGAACCCGAAAAACCCGAGCCCGAGACGTACCCGAACCCAACCCGAATTTAATACTAAAAGTAAAAATTATCAAATTATAATCAAATAATATTTTTATAAAACAAAAACTTTATTTATCAATTTTATTCTAATCTTTTTTTAATAATTTAATTAAAAATTAATTTATATTTTATATATATGATAAAATAATAATTTTATCAAAAATAATTATATTTTGTACTTATAAGTTATAACTTTAACGTCTCATATCTTGATGAATTCACCATCTAAAGATTTTAAACTCATGAAAATTTTAGAGATGTGGATTTCTTTAACTTAAAGTATTACTTGTCCTTTATTTATATTATTTTAAGAGCACCTTTATAATAGTATAATAGTGTTTCCTATATATTAAAATTAATTAATAGCAATTCATTCATTTTAACTTAGCTCTAGTATAATAGTATCTCTTATATTAAAAAATAGATAAAAACTACTTTAAAAAAAATGTATTGCTCTTTGCAACATATATATGGTTTTCTTCGACAGATTATTAAATTAAGTCAACAAATATTGATTTATAAAAGTATCATGTCTTTTTAGAATTTAAAAGTATTTAACATAATTAGCTAATTTAATTTTGTAATTGATTTATTATTTATTTTATTTTGGATAAATATTTTTTAAATTATTATTATTTTATTACACTTGATATAATTTAAAATATAATTTACTTTTAATAACATATTATATCAAAATTTAAGATTGATTCACTTGATAATATCTTTACTATTAAGAGTTGAATGTTAGGTTCCATTCTTTACATAAGCATAAAATTTTTACATTTTACAAATATATAAACGGATAGTTGAATGCCAGGGTTCATCCCTAAAAGTCTCTTATTTTGTAGTGAATGTAAATTGTAATGTATTTAAATGTTGAAATTCGAGTTCATCAAATCAATTGTTTTAAATATTAATATGATTAATTTATAATATATCATATTTTTATAATAAATTATTTTAAAATTTTATTTTATATAAAAAATTAATTTTATATTCTTTTGGAGCTCACAAATATTGATTTTAATAAATAAATGAAATAAAAAATATCATATTATAATAAAAGGTTATTTTTAAAAATAATAATAAAATATTTAATTTATTTTTAAAAGTAAATATTTAAATTACGTAAAAATGATTACATCTAACATAAAATAAAAATGATGTAAAACATACCCAAACCTGAACCGAACCCGAATGGGTCCAAACCCGAATGAGCCCAAACCCGTATGACCGGAACCCGATTGGACCCGAACCCGAATGAGCTTGAACCCGAATGGACCCGAACTCGAATGAGCTCAAACCTGAATGAATCCGAACCCGAATGAATCTGAACTCGAATGAACCCGAATTCGAGTGAGCCCGGCCCTAACCTGCCCAATTGCCACCTCTACTTAATTCTCTCCTTCAACTCTGTAAGCAACTCTTTCTATTTTTAGAAAATTTATATTACGTACTAAAGTTTTTTTCTTTTTTGATTTGATCAAATCAAATACAAATAAAATAAAATCGTTAGCAAAAAAATAAAAAAATAAAAGTATGTTATTTTAAAAAATAGAAACTAGAAAGATCCAACTCCAGTTCAGTGAATTCTTTTATTTTTTTACTTTTAACTATTTATTTAGTTCGATTAAATATAAATTGGATTTTTACTTTTAGTATTAAATTCAGGTTCGGGTTCGGGTCAGTCTTGGGCTTGGGTATTTTCGGGTTCGGATTTTTCGGGTTCGAGTTTTTTCGGGTTCGGACCCTTTCGGGTTCGGGTCATTTCATGTTCGGGCTTTATCGAGTTTGAGTTTTTGACTTTTTGATCAAATCGGGTTTGGACAGATTCGGGTTCGGATTCATTTTGTCACCTATAGAATTAAGGCATGTAGGAGAGAACACAAGTCCATTTTCTGCTCTTAAACTCATTTGTTTTCTGTGATTATTCAATTTTTTTAGAATATATATGTTTATAATAAAGTTTTTATTATAATTGTTTGTAAAAAATTTTCATGATTAATCTTTTTTTTTGTAATTTTTTCAATAGTATAACTTTAGCTCTTTTTCCTAGACATCCAGACTGGTTCTCATGGAAATAATTCTCACTCTAGTAGTCAACCGGCAATAAAATGGATCTTATTTTTTAGTTTTCTTCTACCTCTTAGTGGAAGGCTTCTTAGTTTGCAGAAAAGCTTGTGACTTCCGGTATAGGTTAGATCATTAGGCATCGATTGGAAGGCTCTTTTCAAGAATGTTGGATACAATTGTGTAGTAGTGGATTAGGATCTACTTCCGTGCTCTTATCTACATCAGCTTTTTTATAATTGGCTGGAAAGTTGAAAAGTTGCGTGACATTGATCTTTGTTTGCACCACTTGAAGCAGTGGTGGCCGTTGGCAGTGTTGAGATTAAGGTTTGAACTTCAAAAAGAAATAAAATAAAAAGCTTTTTTTTCTTTTGAGATTTTAATCAAAGAATTTTTAAAAAAGAAATTTGAAGCCAAGCTACTTGTAGATTGCTTGCGAAATTTAAAAAAACTATGTTATTTGGATTTTTTTAAAAATATTCGTGATCGACATGTTATTCGGTCATAGTTATGGCTACGATAGGTTTGAAGGAATATATATTTTTTGTTCTTTTCTGATGTTTTTATTGGTGTTCCTCTAATAATTATTTGACATGCATTCATATCATGAATGCATAGAGTTAAGACTTAATTTTAAAAGTATAATTATAATAAAGGGCACCATCAGGGGAAAAATATTATAATCACTAAAAATCGCACTCTTATGGTATTGGTATCTATTCAACAGAAACCGTTCTAATTTTCACAGATCTCTGTTTCTCTCCGGCTCCGGGTCCCTTTATTACTATTTTATTCTTTAAAGTTCAGTTTCTTTTGTCTTAACCAACGTTCTTCGATTCGTAAGAAAGGCTTTGAATATGTTAAATACAGAGGTGTAATCGTTGAAGAAAAAATGTAAAAAGCCAGTTTACATATACATTATACATATGCTATGAAGAAGAGCAACCAAAGCTGCTACGGTTCCCGCTCGGTCATCACTGGTTGGGAACTGTTGTCAACGCATTGGTGGGTAGTTTCTTCTGAGGATGGAGATGGAGGAATAAGACAACTACAACGGCAAGTGGGACAAGAGGAGTTTGAAGACAACCATTGCTGGATACATTGTACATGAAAACCATGCTTACACTTTGCCAATACTTGAATTCCTTCTCCCTCCACGAATTCAGACAAGCAAATAGCACATTCAGGTTCAGCCTCCGGCGCTCCTGCCAGCTTCATCCCGGTTGAGTAAATCAGTGTTGGAGCTGCCACCATGCGTGCTGCAGTTGCCTCTGGGACAGGCTTTCTCTGCTGATCATCAAGTTCTTGTTGGGTTTGGGGAAGGTGGCTGTCGCGGCTGGAATGGCGTGGGCGGTGGCGCGGGCGCCCACCGTCGTCGCCGCCACGTAGGAAGCAGCGGATGGTAGCGTTAAGAGCCAGAGAGCATATTAGAGCACAGAAGAGAATGATTAAAACCATGGCTGCGTTATCTTCAAAGTCATTTGAGTTGGAGTAAGGCTGCCACCTGCAAATGTGGGGGTTACACGTTGAGCTTGTAGTGGAAGACATTTGTGGTTCCCCGGAAGAAAGCGGTGGCGGGGACATGTGGATGAGGTGTTGAACGGTTGCTGCTGGCGGTTGTCTCATTTGTTTTTCCTTGTTATCAGCAATGTTTTTGCAATTTCTGGGATTTGGTTTGGCTTTCTGAGAGAGAGGGAGATTGCGTGTGAGCAGAAATCGAGGATGTTTTATAGGCATATTTTAGCAGGCATCAAGAAATGCATACGTGCATTTGAGGTTTAACAATTCCTTGTCGCATTTATTAAATCACAGTTAACCTTGTATGGTCTTAGAGCCTATTATTGTTCCTTTCCCACCTTCACTTTTTCTCCTTGTAAAAGTGTGAAGAAAGCCTTTAATTCATGTTCTTTTCTTGGGTGTTTTTCAATGTCCTTTCTCCCCTAAATGCTTTTTTTTGTCGATATTCATTATTAATGTTTATTATAATTGATCACGATAACATTTATTACATCCACAATCGCGTAATGCAACCATAAATGCTTTTGCGATCCAAATTTAAATTCATCGGAAGTATAACGAGTAATAACAAATCTTTTTACGTACGCACCCACATCCTCACATCTAATGCGTTGGATGGAGGTTGCTTTCTTCAGTTTCCTGCCTAGCTAAAAATTAAAAATAATATATATTGGTTGCCTGCTGCAGATGCCAGGATAATACTCAAATTTCTAATATGGTTAGTTAATTATTTGAAGGGGCTCAAGCTGCCGAAGAATATTCATTGATTGCAAAACGAAAAAACCTTGAGAATATACGTTTCTTTTCGCGTTAACTGTAATGGGATTCGATTTGGAGTTGTAGACCAAAAGCTACGTGAAGTTGATGAGAAAGCTAAGAAGGTAAATCTATGTAAATTGTATTCTTTATTTTTTTTATAAAGTATTATACGATATAATCTTTCAAATATATGAATTTTTTTTTAAAAATTAAATATATTCGTATCGAACATATATTCGTATCCGACACTTATTTTGAGTCCGGATAACATAAAGTAAAACACAACAACTTGAAACAGCTATTGTTTGAACATTTTGTAATTAATTATCATCCAATTTGCTCCCAAAAATATCTCACTGTAAAATCATGCAAAGCTATTTAAAGTATTGGGTTTATATCCAAGTTAATACAATTCGTAACAGGTATATTCAATTTTTAATTTTTTTTTTATTATATTTGGAGAATCATATCTCATATACATATTTGAATATGTTTAGGACACATGTATCGGATACGAATACTTAAAAAAAAAATGAAGAATCCGAATAACATAAATCATAAGTGTGGTGAGCTATGCTATGCTATATATATATATATATATATTCCTGGACACTTTTAATTTTTTTTCTTTTTCAATTAGATTTCAAATGGCTGAATGGCTGTAGTTACCTTGCTCCGAACTGGAGAGATCATGTCGATCGATTGAAGATGATGGGTTGTTGGGTACCGTTCAAGCTTCTATGAAATACAGTTGGCTGAAAATTCCAGTTTGTTTTGGCTTTGATTGGCCTCCTAAAGGGCTAAGCATATTTGACATTGTAGCTTGTCCTTGATGTTTACCTCATTCTGCAGTGTAGTGGGAAACTGCAACTAAAGTAGCAAGCTAAGTTATGTCCTGCTAAAGATCGATCCTATGTATTTGGATTTTGGATAACTGAAATAATATATGGTTACAAGAATAGATTCTTAATTTGGCCAAAAAGTATATAAATAAATAAATAGTCAATGTGGGTTGGTTCAGTTGGTTCAGTATTCAATAACGTTTTGGCAAGTATCAGGATTCGAATCTTACCAGCATTCCCACTTGGTAGGTAATCTGTAAGTACCATTGTTAACCAAAGCTTGTGGCATGCCTTGACCCTGAACTTGGGTAACCTTCCATCACCTAAACTTTGTATAAATAAATATAGATAGAATATAATTGCCTATGTTAATAACTGGTCTATGTTAATAACTGGTTTTAAAAAGTACCATATTTACTTTTGGTCTACGTTAATAACTGGTACTCCAATTTTTTACTGATTGCCTCTGCTAATTCTTTTCTTCTTTTCTCTGGTATTAGGCCTTGAGAGGAATGTTTTAACAATGTCTTTTGCTCCAAGAGATACACACGAAGCACAGGTCCAGTTTTCGCTGGAACGTGGAGTTTCTGCAATGATTGGAATCATGGAGGCTTCCTTACCCAGCTAGGCTTTTGACTTGGCTCATTGTTCTTGCTGTTTGATCCCTTGGTAAAAATATGGGAAGGAATCTCTATATCTCGTTCTGTTTTGTCAAAAATAAGATGACTCTGTAAGGAAGGTGGAAATGACCCCCATACTACCTTCTATGTTACAATAGCTTGGCATCATGTGACCCTTTTACTACCCTCTATCTCATTCTTCTATAGGTTGAAAAGTTGTGTATTAGCTAATAGTTTAATTTAATTGGTATAGATGGTTTGTGTCTCACCGAAGTGGATCAGATTCTAAGGCTTGGTGATAGGAGGACTTAAAACAAGAGCAAGATGATATTGAAGATGTTGCCAAACGACTATGATTGAAGAAAGCCATTGAAAAGAATGATCTATCAGTTTAGCAAAAGCCCATCAACTCATTGAGTGTATTGAAAGTAAGGTCTTTAAAACACCGCATATGTGCAAGTCAGACGATTCAAACACAGCTTGGTACTCTCTTTAGCGTCTCTTTGAAGCATGGGTACGGCTCTGAAGCATGAGTATCTGTACCGGGTACTGGTACTCATCGGGTACAGCTGGGTACGTATCGGATACGTATCAATTTAAAAAAATAAAATAAAAATGGGTACGGCTCGGATACGGCTTGGCTAAATTTTACACTAAAACTCAGCATTTTAATGCCCTAAAGCATATTTCCCTTCCCTTCTTTTCATTATCAATAGCATTAGTATGTCCTAAAACATATTTGGAGACTGTTCTTTTCACTCAAGATAGGCAAGGAAATAATGAGATAAACACTCTTAGAGTTTGATTTTCATAGTCATGTTTAGATGTTGTCATGTTGAACAATTTAAGTATTGTAGTTTCTTATTTTGAGATGTTGTCGTGTTGAAATTTGTGTGTTTTATCTTTTATATTATGTTGTATCATATTTTATCATGTGAAATTTCAGTTTTTTTATAAAAATATATATATAATATTAACGTACCCGTACCTTAATTTTTAAAAAATTACCGTATCTAATACCCGTATCCGTATCAGGTACCGATACCGTACCCGTATCCATGCAACGTAGAGCGTCTTTCATGCTCTTATTTCCTCCTTTGACACACATACACTTAAAGCCCTTAGTGATCTCATTTTCCTTTTGTCATTTGTGCTAAAAAGGTACATAAATTTGGAAGCTTATTAGTCCTCTACCCACTAGACGATATCAGAATATTATGGACATGAATGCTTACCTTGGGGGATTTGCAGCGGCTGTGTCAAACTATCCAATGTTGACTGGGCCATGAATGTGGTCCCTGCAAATTCAGATCATAACACTGGGAGCTATTTATGAACGAGGTTTAATTGTTACGTACCAGGACTGGTGTGAGACATTCTCAAGAACGTACGATCTCATCCATGCTAGTGGCTTGTTTAGTATTATATCAGGACAGGTAATATTTGAGAGGATGGTATTCTCAATCATGAACTTTCTTTGATCTCGTAATTTTTAATTGTGGTTTAACGTGTTAATTTGTTTTTTGAAGGTGCGGCATCACTTACATCTTGCTGGAAATGGATCGGATTCTGAAACCAGAAGGGACGGTTATATTTAGGGACATAGTGGAGCTGCTTGTGAAGATCATGGACCATGAAAGCGGATCTTTCAATCCGGAGAAAATTCTTGTTGCTGTCAAAACATACTGGACTGGTGAAGCAACGCAAGTAGAGATTGTTGGAAATAGCGTGGCAACCCACAACAAGTATGAGAACACAATATTTTTAATGTGGTTCAACCCTTCTTGATCTACGTCCACGATCCCAAAAGATAAACATACTTCACTAAGGAAGAATTTCAACTTGTAGCTTTTGCACGGATAAATCTACAAAATCTTCTTACAACACACTTGTAGTATTGCTCGGATAAAGCTACAAACCTTCTTACAACACACTTGACTCACCACTCGCCCGCTTTTGCACGGATAAAGCTACAAAACCTTCTTATAACATACTTGTAGTTTTGCACGGATAAAGCTACAAACCTTCTTACAACACTCTTGACTCACGACCCATAGAGTCTCAATATAACTTCTACTTAAGTGTGTAGTGTCTCTCTGACAAGGGTAGTGGTGGTTCTCTTTCAAAGACCAAGGCTCTTACTTATAGATGAGCACCCTCCTTGACTTGACATAACTACTCAATGTGAGATAAGTGCTCTACTTGACTTAACCAAGTTAAATAATGTGGAATGAACATTTTCTTAGCTCAACCAAGTTACGCAATGTGAGATTTAAACTTAATAACCCAACAGAGATTTATTGTGTATCTCTCTCTCTTTGCACTTTCTTTGTTACATTTTTCATCTTGGGAAATAGTCAAAGTCACTGAGATTTCACCCAAGATAGTTTTTCCTTTTCAAAGAGTAAAAGGGTAAGTTTAATTAAGATGATTGTGTATTTCATTGATGCATTGTAAAAGACTCCAAATCTTTCTGTTACTGTCATTGTCTTGACGGTAGTAGGATTAGCAAAACAGAAATGCTCACTGTCTGCTAGAATGGCCTGCTTTTGAAATTTTCATTGCAGCATATATATTTAGATCTTCATTCTTCAGTGCTAATGGTTAGGGGTGTGCATAATTCGGTTTTAACCGAATTAACCGACCGAATTTTAATTCGGTTCGGTTAATCGGTTAACCGAATAAAATTCGGTTCGGTTAACGGTTAATGGTTTTGAGAAATTTCGGTTTTCGATTAATTCGGTTCGGTTAAGCGAAAATAACCGAATTACACGAATTAACCGAAATGCTTAAAACAACAAGATTTTATGAGTTTAGATATATATATATTTTAAATTAATTTATATATTAAAAACTAAAAACCCTAATAACCTTTCCTATTTAATTTATATATTAAAAACTAAAAATTAATTTAGATATTAATTTAGATATATTTTTGAGTCTTTGAGACTATGTAATGTTCATGTTTTATCATTTTTTTTAGCTGTGTTTGTTTCATATTTGGATTTTATAATATGCTTTGCTTTTGGATTTTGATTGGTTGGACTTGGATGGATAATTTGGATACAAAATCATGTAAAAAAATAGGTTAGCAAAATAAATTTTTTTATTTATTTCGGTTAATTCGGAAACCGACCGAATTAACCGAAATAATTTCGGTTCGGTTAATTAACCGAATTAATTATTCGGTTCGATTAACGGTTAATTGGAAAAAAAATTCGGTTAATTCGGTTTTGGGTAATTCGGTTCGGTTATTAACCGAATTAACCGAATGAACACCCCTACTAATGGTGGTTGGACTTGGATGCATGATTGAAAAAATTGGACTGGATCGGCCAGTCGGACAAGTTCAATCAAGAATTGGAGGTTGTTCGATATTATATAAAGAATCGAGAATCAGTTAAATCGGTCTAATAGTGGGAAAAATCATTTTTTATTTTTTAAATTATTGATTGTAAGTGACGAGATTTGAATTCATAATCTCTTAGAGTTATACTAAAGATCATACCACTATATCAAATGCATATTTTTAATAATTATTTATTATATTTAATATTAAATTTATTTTTAAAATATTTAAAATTTTATTTAAGTGAATCGGTCTATTCAATTGATTGAATCAAAAATCGGAGATTTTTAACTTCCGATCCAATTTTCTTAATCTTTCTTAGATGTTAGTTAGACTTTCCAGTTTCCACAGTGCACTGTTGGATACGTGATTGTTTTCTTGCATATGATTTCCTTCTTTATTTCGTTTCTTTGTTATTTATTTATTTATTTATTTTTTTGTTGGCTTTTGATTATATTGAAAAGTTTATGTAGCTTTTCATTTGCAACCAAATAGAGAATTGCATGTCTCTCACAAGTCAAAGCAAGCCAACAGCCTTGTATACCTTACCATTGTTCTTATCTTTTTAAAATTACTTATACCTAGAGGCTAGATGCATGAATCCTTCCAATTCCCAACATATAAAAGTAATGAAGCTCAAAAGTTAAAACCCGAGCCACCTTTGAACTCTTTTCCTCTGTTAATATACAAAAGAAGAAAGGGTATTATATATATATATATATATATATCATTTTATTGGTTCAAGTACTTAAAGTTTTACCTCGAATATTAATTTAAATGACATATATATTTGATAGATTTTTGAAAATTGCGTATTTAAAAAGATTTAAATATATGATATTCTTTTTAAGTGAATTAGGTAGATAAAAATTAAAAGTTAAAGAGTAGATTAAAAATTAAAAATAATTGTTGTACCAAAGAAAAGGAAATTAGTAATACAACTTTGATAAAAATATTCAACAAAGTAGTAGGTGTAGAGGGTGTTTTTGATCGGGTGAGGAAACGTTGCAAATCAGTAAAACGAGATATCGTAGGGAGATGGCGGAGAGGAAGATTGGAGCAGACCCTGGAGAACAAGTGCGGTGGCAGGTGGTGGTGATGAAGGCTGTAAGTGGCTGAGGATGGTGGAAAGTATGCTGGTTGTAGAAATTGCAGAGAAAATATTGCAGAGAATTCTTAACGTCAGAAAATTTGTCAAATGGCCAAAAGCTCCAAAATGAAGTATTTTGACTTCTATTTATAACCTCTCCAAAGAGGTTACAAGGAGAAGTTACTAAGAGAGTGGAAAGTTATTTTATATAAGCATGATCTCAATCATGGGTAGTGGAGAGGTTATATATGATAATGGAGAAATGCTAGTTATGAGAGGTTACATCAGGAGAAGTGTTTCAGTCACATGTAGTGAAGGAAGGCTACTGACAGCACGCTTGAGAACGCACTGTCCGTTCAGCGGGATAGGGAAACACTTGTGTTCCAGGGAAAGGTTAAGAAGCGAACTTGTTAACAATCTCCATATCTGAGCCTCCAAGCCATGCTCTCCAAGACATCCCAAGAGTGGAGCAAACTCAAGAATCCTGCCAACCTTCCCGGGTTAGCTCCACAGTCTTAATGTAGTTGTGTATTACTGCAGGAGGTCCTGCTGTCAAAAAGCGACGTGCCAAGCGACGTGCCAAGAGACGTGCCAAGAGACGCGCCAAGAGACGTGCCAAGCGACGTGCCAAGAGACGTGCCCAGCGACGTGCCAAGAGCGCTGCTGACAGGGAAATTATTATTAAGGCCCGCTACATATAAGATTTGTTCCTGCATAAAATGTTACTGACAAAAAACGAGTGTCTACAGCAGGAGTAATTGCCTTAATTGGCAAAAGAGGTTGGCGTGAGCAAACCTTGTATCAATTAAGATTCAGGTTTTTCAGATACGTGGGCTTGGATAGTTGGATAAGACCAAAGTCTAGAAGTTAGGCCAACTAGTTAACACCCACGAAGGGTTCCGTCCCGTCTGCACTAAATTTGATAATTCGTATATTCATATTATATTCGTATATTTTATTATATTATAATTATATTTAAAATATTTTATATTTATATAAATTTTGATATATTAATAATTCATATTATATAAATTTTTAAATATTCATATATTCGTATAATTTTTGTATAATTTTTTTATATTATATTATATTTTTAATTATTTTTTTCGTATTATATTCGTATTGTGTTCAATATTATTCTATATAATCTGCCCCCGTGTGGTCAAGAAGTTTAATTAATTGCGCAGACCATTGGCGGGGGATTGAGGCTATTGCCTGTACTGTGTACTCTAAAAGCTAAGGTTGTTGCCATTGCTGCTAGTCAACTTGGACCCCCTATGGCTATGGCTTGTTTTTCTCAAAACCCGAACTTTAAAAAAAAAAAAAAAAAACGGTTACTCCTACTGAATTGAACATTTATTTGTATATAAAAATGTTTTTGGCAAATGAAACCAGGGGAAGCGTAGGTGGTCCGTTGAGTATCAAAGTTAGTACAAATTTTGAGGTTTAAAATTTTGTTTCATTTGATTTTAATATTAAATGATAAAAAAAATTGGTTTTCATTTTAAAATTCAGACAAAAAAATTACGATTTTGATGCTTTTATTATTTGAAAATTGATTTCAATATAAAATATTTTTATTATTTTATATATACTTTTTTAATATTTTTATTTATCACAATATTAATTTTTATAACAACAGTAAACATTTAAAAATTTTAAATTATAATTTTTTCTATCCTACTTTTTTATCTTAAAACTTTTTACAATAATGTTCATTTTTAAAATAAAAAAAAAAATTAATAAAACAAGAAATTATTATGTTTTTCATATCATTGATACAAGTACATGTACATCAGTACATGGTAGAAGAGAAGTGAAAGAGCCCTTTGTCTTTCCGAGAAGGTTATGTTTCCAATAAAGACAACGAAAGCACACCGCCACACCCTCTCTTCTACAGTATATATATATATTTATATATTTATATTTTATATATCTATCAAACTAAACTAAACTAAACTAAATTATAGTATATAGGCAGTCATTCTTTATTTTATTAGAAAGAAATAAAAAAAAAAATTGAAAACCATCTTATTCGAAAAATCTAAGGACAAGAAAATGGAGACGATGGAGGAATCGGCGAGTAGAGTGGAAGAAGAAGTAAGGAGAGTGGTGGAGCAAGCCAGAGAGTTGCAAGAATCAGGCGCCTCGCTTTTATCGAAGATATCCAACGAGGAGCAATCTCTTCGCCTAAAAGCTAATTCTCTCGAATCCTCTATTCGCCGCCTCCGTTCTTTGATCATTTCCCTTCTCTCTCAAAAGCTTTTGGATCTCAAGCTCGCCGAAAAGGCAAACTCCCTCCCTTGCATGTTCCCTTTTCAATTTTATTTTTCTCTTTTAATCGTTTCTTTATTTAATCAAATCTTAACAATTTTTTTTTTGTTTTTTGAAATTTGGATCGGAAAACAGCTCGAAGAGAATTTACTGAGAGCCAGATGCATTATAACCGATGGAGACGTCGCTGCTTTTCTTCCTGCCAAATCTCAGGGTATACTAATTTCTTCTCTCTCTCTTTTTTTTGAAGTAATTTAATTTTCCTGTTATTAGAGATATTAATTAATTAATTAATTAATTGGTAATTGGTAATGGCAGGAAGATTTCTGAGGATGTTTCTGGGACCAATCAATGTGCGTGCATCCCGCAAAGACGTCCAGTTGAAAGTTAAGGAGGAATATAACAGCTACAGAGTGAGCATCACTTCGCTTTAACTCTTTTTTAATTCTATTCTTTGGTTGTCTTTTGATTGGCATCCGAATATATTCTTCAATTTTACAATTGCATGTCATTTCCCTCATTTAGAAATTCACCCTAATATGCACATTTTACATTTCAGTTGCCTCTGACTACTGTATATTTACAACATCCCAAATTATTAGTAGGATTTTTTTCGGATTCTTGATTTATTTGTGAATTATTTTTTTAGAAAGAAAATTGGGAATATTTGAAATTTAAGTGTTTATACTTACTAAGTACTGTCTCCCTTCAACAGGATAGGACTGCCCTTCTATTTCTTCTCTTTCCGTTTACTTTGCTTATTTTAAGATCTTGGGTCTGGGAAGGATGCTTGCCTGCATTTCCAGTTCAATTATACCAGGTATTATACAAGTTATTCATTAGAGTTTTTGTTTGGGATTTGGTTCATTTGTTGCTAATCTAATGCAGTGTTCTTTTTCTGTGAATTAATGCTGAATGTATGCTATGTTAGGCGTGGTTGTTGTTCCTTTACACTGGTTTGGCTTTGCGAGAGAACATATTGCGAGCAAATGGAAGTGATATTCGTCCATGGTAATTGCATGCCATCTTTTTATCAAATGTTTCCTCAAAGTAAGCATGTTTACTTTCTAGTGTTGTTTCGTATAAATGTGACTTTGTCATAAAAAATGAGATTGTATATGCAGTACTTTTGAGATTAAAATAACTTGAGAGGTTTGTTTAAGTTCATGCAAATGGTGACTTGTGGCCAATAATATCATATTGGGATAGGCTCATTCTCCTAGCAATCAGATGGCCTCTCTCCTTTCTGTTTCTCTTTTAAGGGTTATATACTACATGATTTTAAATTATGTCTTTCATGGTTTTCGGTGTAATGCTTTCAAAGGCAAAAAGTTGGAAAGAAAATGTGACCTTGTTCTGCTGTATGTTTATGCACTAAAGTTAATCATACTTGCCCTTTTGCATTTTCCTTCTAGAGTAATCATTTAATGTTAATAATTCTCTTATACTCTTAGGTTGGTATGCAAGTATGTGGGTGAGTGGAGAAGAAAAAATAGAAGTCTGTAAGTCCCTTTACGGGAATAGGATGATGTCGTAAGATCGTCAAACTGGAGAGTTAGAGTTAGAGTGAGGTAGGTAGGTAGGTAGGTAGGTCATTAGTATGATTTTTTATCTTATTATATGCTGAAGTTGATTTTTTTAAAGTTTTGAAGGGTGAAATACATCCTCCTGGATGTTTCTGTGAGGACATAGAAAGAAAATGGTCTATGTCTATGTTAAATTCTCCTTTGGTTACACCATCACAACTGATTTTATATACTGGTTGTAACTCTTAACCATCTTGTGTTGTAGATGGTTTATCTGTATCTTATCCCCTTCCTGGTTGAAATCAAAGGTTTAGATCTTTCATTGGGTATTTTTTTGTAGACCTATTGCTCACAGTTAATGCCTGGAACAGTCTCTTATTGCACTTTGCTTAAACATCTTGATTTCTTATCTTGGCTACATTGCCAGATTTGTGTGTGAGAGAGTAGAGATTGACTTGCTTTTGATTACATACGTGCATTTTACTTGGTTATATAGCCTCCTCTAGTTTGTTTGTTGAGTTACATTAGTTATAACTTCAACCTGTCAAATTCGGTTGACCCAAATAACATCTATATTACGTAAGGTGGTGGGGAAATAGGTTTTATCCATGACCACTTTATCTGGGTTATTTGAAATTGTTCAAATCCACTTAGCAAGCTGTTTTTAGCCATGAAGTACCTAGAATCTCGTGGAATCTCCTTTTTGATTAGTATGTTTTGATGATTTTTTGGTAACTCCTTATCTAGTCTAGCTTTATTATGTACTTAGCTTTGTTTGGATATATGTTGATAGATTGTGGCTTACAACAGCCTGGAAGAACAATTATTGTCTAAGTTATCAAATATCCATAGGTTAGCTATTATCAATTCTAGAACTTCTAATGTTCATTGTTGATGTTTGTCTGTAGTTTGTGTTTGTGCATCGTATTTTCCTGGTTAGTCTTGCAACTCAATTGATGACTATATGATAATACTTTTGCAGGTGGATATACCATCACTATTGTGCTATGGTTATGGCCCTCGTTAGTCTCACTTGGGAGATTAAAGGACAGCCTAATTGTGCTCAAAAGCAGGTCACTGTTGTACCATTGTGCACTAATTATAATTTTTGTCATTTATTAACAAATTGTTACATCCCGTGCAGAGAGGCGTAGAACTTTTCCTTCAATGGGCTATGATGCAAGGAGTTGCCATGCTTCTTCAAAATAGATATCAGCGTCAGAGACTTTATACTCGTATTGCCCTCGGAAAGGTGTTATCCCCTTTCTGCATCAAAAAAAAAAATTGTTTCCTTTGTTCAATTAATTATTTTTGCATACTAGCTATAACATTGGTTTGAATCCCCTTTTGTTCTTTTGCATGTTACAAAATCTTACCCCTTGTCTGCCATGAGCAGTAGCTATTGTGCCTCCATTTCAGATCAAAGTTATAGAGAACCCGTTCTAAATTCTTATCTTTTATTGTTGTTTCCAGGCTAATAGAATGGATGTTGTCTGGGGAGAAACAGCTGGTGTAGACGGCCAACTGTGGGTTTTATGTCCAATACTTTTCCTTATGCAGGTAATGCAAGCTAACTTTTGACTAATTGATTTGCTGAGAATGCGTACATGGGACAACGTCCATTTTATGTTGTTCCTTACCACTAAAAGGGTCTAAAACCTTCAGTTCAAACGCACAAATTTGTAGTGTCCTTATGATTTCTATGATTTAGTACAGTTCAAGTCAGCAAATAAGTTGATCTCTTGTTGCTATCAAATTCTTATTTATCTTTGAAGTTGCACACCACTTGTAGACTAATAGTTTGTTTAACTTCTTTGAAGTGCCCGCACAGCTTTAAAGGAGTATGTTTAGCCTTTTAAGCATACTGTAAATTGTTTAATTTTAGTTTTAAATCGACATAAAACTTAAATCAATCACATCCTGAAGGTTGTTTGAAGTGCTTCTTTTGGGTTGAACTTCCATTAGGTCATTAAACATCTCGAAGATAAATGCTTAAGGGCTATAGAGTGTGACCACAATCTTGCAGATCTCAGTTGTTGGTTGCAAGCACAAAATCCTTTTTCATTTTTTGGTTTTCTAGTCTCATGTCTCTTTGCACTTTCTCCTGCTTAGCATGAAGGAAACTAGTAATCCCTTTTCTTTTCCTTTTTTCTCCGTCGATACAAAAGGAACAGAGATTGATGAAGCATGTCTTTTTGTCATTGGAGCATCTTGTTATAATTCAGAATACTGTGTATATTCATGAGTTATCCATTTTCTTTTGTAGTTTCTCCACAAATAATTGCAATTAACCATGTGCTTGTGAACATGATGTTTAGGGTTTTGAGGCATATGTTGGACTACTATTGCTCAAGACAGCATTTGTTGGGGTTGTTTCTGAATGGCAGGTAGGTTTTTACTTCTCACAGTTTCTCTCTTCGTTCATTTATGCCGGAAAAAAAAAAAAAACAAGTATAAAGATTAGAAAACAAATTACGGTTGTATATACTGCTAGAAATAATGTTTTTAATGATGGAAAAGCTGGGTTTTGGCAGATAATTTTTTGTGGGATCGTTTTGGTTTTGATGGCTGTTGGGAACTTTATAAACACAGTACAGACACTGATGACAAAGTCAAGGTTTAAGGCAAAGATGAAAAGTAGTAAGAGCAAGCAGGAGTTGAATTAGGTGAATCTTACTTACATAGCTTCTTTATAGTCTCATTTATTTTAATGTTTTACGGTGTCTCAAAACATGTTTTGTTTTAGATGAGGCAATGAAATTTTCTTTCTAAGATTTTTCATTTTCACAAGCAGCTTCAACTTCACTAGTGAAAACCCGCGCTTCGTCGCGGTAAAATTTTTTAATTTATTTATTTTGATATGGTGTATTATAGCATTTCAGGGAAAATAATAACTTGAACTCTTACTAAATTACAAATTGCAAAAAAAAACAATAGAATTTTTTTATATATATATATTGAGGATGAATTTTTTAATATTTTGTAAATGAGACAAAAAATAAATACAAATATTGTGTTTTTTCAAAATTTTATAAAAAGATAGACCTGTCATTTTATTTTTGCTCCTCTAAACATAAAGCATCTATGAATATAAACAATCTGTAATTATCTATTAAACAATATAAGCATAATTTATTTATTTATTTATTTATTTACTTTGTTTTGACCTGTCAAAACCCATAAATAATCATAGAAGTTATTTATAACATCTAAACTCAAAAGTCCAAAAAAAAAAAAAGTCATACATGATACAAAGACTACCAACATAACATATAAAACACACACACACATACAGATATATATATATATATATATTAATAGCTCCCAAAACAAATGATGAATCATATTATTTTTACTTATACGACAATTTATTAGATACCAGAGAAGGTAACATTTGCAATAGAAAAAAAAAAAAAAAAAAAAACTGTGTTTATGGTTGAAACAAAACTAACTGTAAACTTTATTGATGATTTCTTTTAAGAACAAATTGAGAAATTCGTTTATATGCCTAAGATCTAAGGTTCTATTAGTGGACAGTATTTAATTAGGAAGACTAATGGTTACCTCATTTTGCTAGATGATGCAAAGCTCTTCAACCGAGCTTCCACGTCATCATGGACTGAAGCAAACCAAGGAAAAAGTGAAGAAAAAAAAACCATCCCTCGCATTCTCATTACACGTTTTAGTTTGGGAAAATATAAAAAACATGCTATGCAAGTAGATTAATTGTTCAAAGGTCTAATAGGAAAAAATAATTTAAGAAAAGGATATGAAAAAGTTAAAAATTGTATAAAAGGAACTTGTAAAGACAATATTACCCTTAATCATCTAAACCTCTCTTTCCCTGCCCCATTCTCCTTAGACCCTTTCCCCATTTGGTGTTAAAACAAAAAAACGTGTTATATATTTTTTAAATATTAGAATTATTTCAACATAAAGGAAATATATAAAGCTATCAATATTTTTTGCATTTATCTATGAAAAAGTTGATGCCTAAATTGGATATTCATTTATTTTAAATAAATAATTTTTTATAATTGTTTAGAATCCTTTTGAGTTAAGGCCAAACCAAATAAGTATAATGAATCATTACAATATTTTTTTTTCCAAATATTTTTTTACATTTTTAAAAAAGGGAAAAAAAGTTTAATTATGCCATCTAAAAAAAAAAACTTTCTTATTTTTTTAAAAAACCAACAGAACTTAATCTATATTTTCCAAGCAGCAGCTTCCTGGCCTGAGGAAAGTTTTTTTGTAGCAAAACTATCCAAAACCGGTCAACTGATGGGACTTCAACAGAGCCAAAATTGATATCAACAAAAGCTCTAAATCGCTTTCCAGATTTTTCATACACAAAAAAAGGGGGGCCATCTTCAGTTTCTTAAGGAGATACCTAAGGAGCTCTTTGTATGATATCTCAACAGACCGCATGATTATACGACTAAAGTTTGACAGATTTAAAGAAATGAATAACGTAAGAAAAAAAATATGCTGAAAGATTTAAAAACGGTAAATAAAAACTGTAAATAAGTCAAGTTGGATTTGTAAATTCAAGGGGGGTCCGAACAGTGCTCTATTAAAAATTTATATATTACCCCAGAAAACAATAAATAATAAAAAACAAGACATTTAGTATATAATATATTTATGTAATATATAAAAACTGTAAATAAGTCAAGTATATAAATTGTTACATAAATAATAAAAAACTAAAACAAATAATAATAAGACCCTGCTAAAGAGAAATAACACGAGAGAAGAAAAAAAAGATAAAATAGGACAAAAAGAAAAGCTAGTCAGTTAAGCAAAGAATACAACTAACGGACTGGGATAGCAGTAGAATATGTTTAGAGTAAGCATATTATCCCAGAAAGCAAAGAGAAGGAAATAGCTGCTAGTCGTCGGACCTGTTTGCCTGCATTAAGTCAAAATGAAAAAAACAAAAAACAAAATTCTCAAACTTCAACACCAAAATAACAAAAGAAATACATAACTATTAACGAAAAAAAATATGGTATCAACATTCCATAAAGAACGAAGGCAGAAAAAAGGTAGAGAAAAGAAATATTGTTTTTTTTTTTGCTAACTTTTCTATTGCTGTAAATCTAACCAATATAAGAAGATGAGTTGTTTTGGTATGAAGCTCGACTACTAACAACCTTGTTGCAGATGATCTGCAAGCAAGGGCTATTTATAGATTTTTTATATGTGGGTAAAGGACCGAGACTAAAGCTAGAGGAAGAAGGAGATGAACAAAGAGAATGTGGGTATTTGATGGTGGAGACGGGGGAGAGAGGTAAAAACAAAACACACCCTTCGGACCGCTGGGCAAAGAAAAAAAATATGTTGAAAGAATTTAACGCGTCAACTATTAATGATACCAAACCAAATATGAAAAACATGCTTGAAAGAAGCAAATTATTTCTAATAGTGTAATAAGTAAAAGTTATTTGAGAAAAAAAAATGAATATTTAAAAATTATTATAAATGATATTATAAAGACAAAATTACCCTAAATTTAAAAAGTATTTTTCCTTTCTCTTACATTAACGAATTTTTTAAAAAATAAAATTATAATTGGAAATATATTTTAAAAACAAAATATTGAAATATTTCTTATTAAAAAAATTTTAAAAAAACAAAGCAAAATTAATTTTAGGAAAATTATTGTTATTCTTTTTATTATTTTAGTTGAAAAACTAAATAAGAAAATTAAAATTTATGTTTTAAATTTAAAGAACTTTGTTTTTCAGATTTTTTTTAATTAGAAATTAAATTAAAAAATAAAAAGAAAAGGAATGAAACAATTTTCTTGATAAAGATACTTTTGTTTTTACAACATCTTTTATATTTATTTCTAATTGTTCATCCCTTTTTTTAAATAAATTTTGTTCATGAGACTATTTAACAATAACTTACTTATGCTAGTATGTTTTTCATATTCACCAATAACATTAACGCGTAAGGTATTAATGGTTTAAAAAAAAAAAAAAAACAGAAAAGTAAGATAGGAAATAGTAAGACAGATCTTGGATATAAAATTTTATGGAAAGTATTTAATGTGGTTATAATCATTAATAATTAATTTTAATTAATAAGATAATAACGTGTGTAGATGAAAAAAAAGGGAACTATACAATATTTAATGATAAAGCAATTAATTATGTGTGTAGACATCCCTTTAAAAATTAAAATAAAAGATTGAAATGGCTTCGTATCCTATAACGCCATTTACAATAATAAATCCCATGAATTCTATGTTAAAAAAAAATGGTTAAGTTAATGGGTTAAGAGAGAATATTTAATGTAACAGAAGGTTAAGTTCAGAAAACTTATAAAAAACAATAAAAACATTTATTATTAGTATTTATGAAACGAGTTAATTGACAGGACATGTTGAATTAAAAAACAAATGCTTGGAGACGCGCTAGCATTAAATGATGTTTGGCTATATTAAATTACAACATCGACTCATTTAATGTAGCCATACATCATTTAATGGATTCTCCTACATTAAATAGCCAAATTTGTCCCTCTACTTTTTGCATTTTCCCAATAACACTTTAAAAAAAAATCGACACCCAATATATTTTTTCGGTATATGTAAGTTACAATGATTTTTTTAAAAAAATTAAATACATAATATTCCTATACTAAAATGCATTTTTTTTAATTGTATTTGTTAGTAAAAATATCATATAGATCGATTCAATTGAAAATTGGTTTTTTTTGTTAATATTTAAATGCACGAGTCAGAGATGTCATGGACCGAGTCGAGTCGAGTCGAGTTCGAATTCGAATTTTTTTTTCAAAGTCTAACCCAGGTCAAGCCAGCCTTGAAAGCTCATTTCACTATTTTAAAAAAATATTAAAAAAATATTTTTTATTTTTATCTTAATATTTGTATATTTTATACTTAAAATTAAATAAATATTTTTATTAAATAAATAATCATTCGAATGGATCAATATTATAAAAAACTTTATCCATGTCTAGTCCAATTCAAACCAAAATTATCATACCGAATAAATAATCCGGCCCCTAAATAAATCTATACACAACTTATGTGAGTTTTTTTATGTTAATATGAGGTACCAAGAATTTTTTTTTAAAATTTTTTTTGATAAAAAGCATTTAATGACAAAGCATTTAATGTGCTGATAAGATCGAGTTGAGTAATTGAGTTAAAGACGAAATCATTTAGTCCGAACAAAGCTGTATAAAACGCGTTGATTTCGTATTTTTATTGCTGTATAAAACAATAAATTATTTGTTATCTCAGTTAATAATGATAATATTTTTCATTGATTTCGTATTTTTTACTGCATTTATTGTTCACGCGTTCACGAAATTAACTCTATTACCAATTAACTCTATTACCAATAAAGTTACTCGGTTACCATAAATGCTTTGCGCGTTGATAAAAATCAGATATAATTTCAGAAATTAACTCTGTTAGCATTGTATTATGGATGATATAGCTATTGGATTAAATGTGTTCACACATAAGTCAGAGGCTAAACGGTTAATTGTTGGACTAATTAATTTGCACCTGTTTGCAGTGTTCATTTAATGGAGATCAGAAACAATAAATGCTGGGTATTACGCAAAGAAGAAAGGATAAAAAAATATTAAAAAATTATTTTTTATTTTTATCTTAATATTTGTATATTTTATAATTAAAAGTAAATAAAATAATCATTCGAACGGATCAATATTATAAAAAATTTTATCCATGTCTAGTCCAATTCATGCCAAAATTATCATACCGAATAAATAATCCGATCTCTAAATAAATATATAGACAACTTATGTGAGATTTTTTATGTTAATATGAGGCACCGAGAAAATTTATTTTTTTAAAATTTTGATAAAAAAGCATGACAAAGCATTTAATGTGCTGATAAGATGGAGTTGAGTAATTGAGTTAAAGACGAAACGATTTAGTCCGAACAAAGCTGTATAAAACGCGTTGATTTCGTATTTTTTATTACTGTAAAAAACAATAAATTATTTGTTATCTCAGTTAATAATGGGAATATTTTTCATTGATTTCGTATTTTTTACTGCATTTATTGTTCACGCGTAACTCTATTACCAATACTCGGCTACCATAAATGCTTTGCGCGTTGAACCAGAAACAATAAATGCTGGGTATTATGTAGAGAACAAAGGATAATTTTGAAAACATGCTGTTAATAAATAAAGTATTATTAAATCGTGTAATGGATATTAAATAATGAAGATCTATGATTAGAGTGATACAAAACAATAATTATGAAAGATTATGATGTTTTTATATAACTATTAAAAAGGGTTCAAAATCAATAAAATTTTGCTTTAGATTTGATAACTTTGAACACATTATGATTACACGACAAAAAAAAAAGCATAAACACGATACGAATATACGGATAAATACACGAATTATTAAATCATGTAATGGATCTTGTAATGTGTTTAGGAAAAAATGTTATTTTTTTAAAAAAGTTTAATTTGAAATAAAGTTAAAACGTAAGATAATTAAAGATTTTAGGGAAAAGAAAGAATTCAAGAAAGTAAAGGGGAAAAAATTGTTGGGAAAAAATATTTTTTAAAGACCTTAATTTAAAAAAATAAATAATAAAAAATTATAAGTGTAAACAAAAATTGTAGAGGATGAACAGTGGGGTAAGAGGTATGAAAATGGGGCAAGAAATGAAAAACTTATTTTAACTCATTACACTTTTGAACAATAATTTAATCATTCATAGCACGTTTCTTAAATTTTCCATAAACAGCAAATGAGCGGCAACCGTAACAAAAAGCACCGACGCAGAAACGATGTCGTTTACGTGGCGGGTGATCTAAAAATTGTAAAATGTGAACAGTGCGGGGACAGGTGTCAAGTTGGGGCAACATTTTCCAAAAAATATTTTGACTCATTATACTATTTAACAATAATTTAATTATTCACAACATGTTTTTGAAATTATGTCCAACAATAAATGATCTAAAAAGAAACCAAATCGTAAGGAAACAAAAAAGCGTCGTTTCACGGGGCGGAGATTGCAAAAGGTGAACAATACTGGACAGGTGTCAAGGTGTGGCTCATTAGCTTTAATATAGATGAATAATATGAAATTTACTGTTGGTTTGTTTTATCTTTTTTTTGTCTGTCTTTTCCTTTAACCAAACTAAAGAGAACTGTAAAGTTGAGTGGAAACAAGCAATGCGTAATATTCTTTTTTTTTTCTTTTTGACTTCTGTTTTTTTTTTTTTTTTTTTTTGCACTAACAATTGATTTGTATTGTAAGTTGTAACTCAACCAGTTTTTATTTCTCCAATTAATTAAAGATTGAAAAAGGATATTGTAAACTTTAACCTGATTTCTGGCCAAATCTTCTTTTTTTTTTTTAAAAGACGTTAATTTGATCTATCATTTGGGTATTGCCTCATCTGATTTTCTGGCAATGACTGTGCTTTAAAAGTTGTGTTAATTATTTATTCACGTGTAACTACTCGCTACTGTTTCATCATTAAATGTCAGGTTCATCATATGCAAGTATTATTATTATTAATTATACACTAATGTAAGAGGAGGTGGTGCAACGTGTATTTAGATCTAAAAATTTTAGACACTATATAAATACAAAAAAATAATTAAAATACAAAATACGATATAATACAAAAAAATACAAAAATATACATGAACATATCAAAATTATTTTGATATATAATGCGAATTATACAATGTATTAAAATTTATATAAATATAATACTTTAAATAGAATTATGATAATAATACGAATACAATATGAATACATGGATTATTAGGTTTATTTACACTCTTAAAGTTGTCTACTACTCTTTAGTATTATTAACTATTTAACTAAAATGAACTCGAAACTTAACTCAATTGATTTATGTAAGTATTCTTTAGATGTGGCATCATTTGGAGTTCAAATATTAGTATCTGCAATGTCTCCCCTTATTCCATACTACAAATTTTTTTTTTTTTTTATAAAAAATTTATTTAACTAGAACAAAAGGTGAAATAATTTTTGTTATACTTTTTTCTAATTTTATGGATGGAATATTTGAGTTTAGATCTTCCTTTTTTGGAAAAAGAAAAAGAAAATGTGATGGCTAGCTAATTGGCTGACTATTTGGATATATGTGCTTGTGAAGCTGTATTTATTTACAGATTGATATGAAATATTAGTTGATACATTCTACATCAAAATCTAAAAATTAATCAAATAAATAAAAATACCCATTGCATTTTAGAAAAGAAAAACAGTGTTCCTAAAAATTAGTAGAAAGAAAAGGATAAAAAGTGGTGCTATAATTGAAGGGTTAATTCGCTCTTCTCTCTCTCCCATCCATTCCATAACGACAGTAGCTGGCGCACATGGTGCATGTCCAATTGTCCCTTCCCATGTGCTAACTGTAATCTACTTAAAATGTTAATTAGTATTATTTTCTTTTAATTCTCCAAATAAAGCAAAGTGAAAGAATGGGATAAGTAGGAGTGGATGTATGTATGCATGTAATGCATGTTTGTCTCTTTTTATATATATATATATATATCATTTATCGTCAGTAAAATTTTTAAATTTAACAAACGAAATTAATAAGATGATATATATTTTTAAAATATATTTCGAAAATAAAAAATTAAAATAAATAAGATATGATAATATTTTAATCTGCTTATAAAATTAAAAAATTCTACTCTCAATATATAAATATATTTTTGGCGTCTCCCCACTGTCACTGATCTCTTCTCTTCTCCTCTCCTTTCCTTTTTACGATCACTTAAAAGTGCATGGGATGGGACCATCCTTAATAATTTGTGTAAATCCAGCCACCAACATCACCAAGACCAACCAAAGCCACCTATTTTCCAACCTTATGAGCTGCTGTGCAACTACTGTTTACTTTTATATACTATGTAGTTTTATCAAATATGAATTGGGCTAAATACATATTTGTTCTTCGAATAATTATACCACCTTTGTTATTTTGGTATTTAAAAAATTAAAATTCGTAATCAAATATTTATACTTTCATTTCGTTAAACATGTTGGCTCAAAATGTAGCTCGTTATCCAAAAAGATGACATGGCTTTAGGATCAATAATTTTCCGCCAATTATCACTCGAATGTCTAAGTAAGTTTAACACATCACTGTCACATCATAATGGGGCTTATCGCCATATCATCAAGTAATTTTTTTTTTTAATTAAATTAAAAAAATGAGATTTTATTTTTTTTCAATTTTTTCAGAAAAAATTTAAAAAATATGTCAGGGTCGCAATGCATGAAAATATGTTAATTGTCAAAAAAAATTTCATGATGTAAATTGATGGTGTATTCTTATGGCTCAACCAGCAGTGGGCAGGCCACCCCCAATACAATTATTAACATCATAAATACTAACTCATATATATATATATATATGGGTCCGGCTCCCTCCATTATTTTTTCTATCTATTTCTTTACAATACATCTTAATTATCATTCATAAGTGAGACTTTCACTATTAATGAGTAGATCTTACACATGTCATGGTAATGATTAATGTATTGAAAAGTAAAAGATAAAAAAGTAATGGATTGAATCCTAACTCGTATGTATACATGCTTATAATAATTACATTAAAAGAAAAAAAAACAGAAATGAAGAATAGGTAAAGTCGTTAAAGATGGGAAAATGAAAAGGCAAAAGGGGAATAAAAGAAATTTAAGGGGAAAAAAAAAGAAGGTTATATAGCTATGAAGGAAAAACAACTGAGGAAGTTTGGGGTGCTTGTTGAGAAAAATTTAGAGTAGATAACTCTAATTTTACCACTCAAAGAAGAAAGTTTAGATTTTAGGAAAACTCACAAATGCTCACACTTCACTCTAGACTACACTCTTTAGAGAAGAACTCCTTAGGAAAACTTAGAACTTTTATTGCTTATTGAAGCTTACTACTTGATGATTTACAAATGCAAGGGAGGGGGTATTTATACAATACCAAGACAAACACAAGCCACACAAATATAAAATCTAAATAAATTACAACCACCCATTGTTGTTTAATAACAACCACACATTTAAATCACACAACTATAACCACACATTAAACCACACAATTACAACCACACATTAAACCACACAACTACAACCACACATTAGACCACACAATTGCAACCACACATTAAACCACACAATTGCAACCACACATTAAACCACACAACTACAACCACACATTTAAATCACACAACTACAACCACACATTAAACCACACAATTGCAACCACACATTGTTAGGCTTTTATTTTTTCCTTGGGCTGGTATTGGACAATTTAACACTCCCCCTCAATACCAGCTCTTCCTCTTTGCACCATGTTGAGTTGACGACGAAACATTTCAAATTTGTTGATACTCAAACCTTTTGTGAATAAATCTGCCATTTGATCATCTGTCTTGATCTGCTTCATCTCAATCTCTTCTTGTAGAACCTTTTCTCTGATAAAGTGATAACGCACTTCTATATGTTTGGTTCTTGCGTGAAAGATTGGATTTTCTGCCAAACGAATTGCTGACTGGTTGTCGCAGTACAACGAAACTGCATAATCTACTGGTTGATGTAGATCACTCATTAGTTGTATCAGCCACGTACACTCTTGAGCTGTCATTGCTGCTGCTCGATACTCAGCTTCGGTAGTTGACAATGATACCGTTGGTTGTCTCTTACTGCACCAAGAAATTGTTCCAGAACCAAGTTTAAACATGTACCCAGTTGTTGATCTCCTGGTGTCATGATCTCCTGCATAGTCAGCATCACAATAACCAACTAACTTACAGTCTTCACCTTTCTTGTACAAAAGACCATAATCTATTGTACTTTTCACATATCTCAGTATTCGTCGAACTGCTTCTAAATGAGGCTTCTTCGAATTTTGCATATACCGACTCATCACACCAACTGTATAAGAAATGTCAGGTCGAGTCAAGGTTAAGTAGATCAGGCTACCTACCAATTGTCGATACATAGTTGCATCTTCCAAGTCTTTGCCTTCAAGTGCACACATCTTGCCATTTGGTTCCATCGGTGTTGAAATTGGCTTGCTCTCGAGCATTCCAAACCTTTTTAGCAAATCTTTAGAATATTTTTGTTGACAGAGAAATATTCCTTCTTGTATGTGATCAACCTCTAGACCAAGAAAGTGCTTGAGTTGTCCAAGTTCTTTCATTTGGAAACGAACTGATAAATTCTCCTTGGTTTGAAGAATTTCTGCCTCATAATCACCAGTTATGATTAAATCATCCACATATATCAATACGATAGCTAGCTTTCCTCCATTAGCTTTGACAAACAAGCTGGAATCTGCAGGTGTCACTGAATAACCACTATGAGTTAAAAATTCAGCAATCTTACCATACCATGCTCTAGGTGCTTGTTTCAATCCGTAAAGTGCCTTTCGCAGCTTACACACATGCTCATGATGATTTTGGTTTTGAAATCCCAATGGTTGAATCATGTAGATTTCCCGATCTAGCTCTCCATGAAGGAATGCATTCTTCACATCCATCTGCCACAAGTTCCAGTCTTTGTTAGCTGCAAGGGCAAGTAGGACTCGTACGGTTGTAAGTCTTGCCACCGGACTAAACGTTTCATCATAGTCTAGCTCATACTTCTGAGAGAAACCACGAGCCACCAACCGTGCCTTGTACCTTTCAATCGACCCATCTGGACGATGTTTTATCTTGTAAACCCACTTGCAGGATATGGGTTTCACATCTCTTGGTTTTGGCACTAGATCCCAAGTCTGATTCTGCTCAAGCGCAGTGATCTCTTCTTTCATAGCCATAATCCACTCAGAACTCTGTGATGCTTCTTCAAACGTCTCAGGTTCTGTTGCAATTGGTTCTTCCACTATGGCTGCATTAGCATATTTAGGATTTGGCTTCCGTGCTCTTGTTGTCCTTCGGATTTGTGATTGTGGAGATGGTTCTTCCACTTCACTCGATCTAACATCTGGTTGATACACACCAGTTTGCCAAGGACTCTGGACTAACACTTGCTCGTCATCGTCATCATCACATAGTTCTTCTACTTCGTCTGAAGTTGATTGAAGTTGGACAATATACTCTCCCATTTTCTGTTGTAGCATGTCTTCAAATTCTTTTGAATCTGACAACACCTCCTTTTCTGAGGACCACCAAGAAGATGCTTCATCGAATACCACATTGCGTGAAGTGTAACATCTTTCACTCGTAGGATCACAACATTTCCACCCTTTCCTTTGGTTGTCGTATCCCACAAAGATACACCTAGTTGCTTTCTTATCAAACTTGCTACGTAAATGATCAGGAACAAATACATAATATACACAACCAAATACTCGAAAGTAGCTGACTGAAGGTTTCATTTTCCATAATTTCTCAAAGGGTGAAACAAACTCTAACCTTGGTTGAGGAAGTCTGTTGATCACATGGGCTGCGGTTCTCATAGCTTCGGCCCAAAATCTTCCGGGTACATTCTTTGCATGCAGCATACTCCGACAAATTTCTGCGAGATGCCGATTCTTTCTCTCTGCTACACCATTCTGTTGTGGTGTATTGACACAAGTATACTGATGACGTATGTTGCATTCTCGTAGGTATTGAGAGAATTCGCCTGAGCTATATTCTCCTCCATTGTCTGTGCGCAAGCAACATATCTTCTTTCCCACTTCTCCTTCAACTATCTCTTTGAACTCTTTAAACTTTGAGAAAGTGTCAGACTTTTCTTTCATAAAGAAAACCCACACATACCTGGAGAAATCATCAATAAACGTCACCATGTACCGCATTCCACTAATTGATGGTTGCTTAACAGGCCCAAATACATCAGAGTGAACTAACTCTAATGGTTCTTTTGCTTTAAACTTTGACTCCTCGTATGGCAATTGGTGTGCTTTACCATATTGGCATCCTGCACAAACTGTGTCTGTTCTTATGTCAAGCTGAGGAAGTCCCTTAAGCATCGACTTCTTCATCATCATACTTAGCTTGGAATAACTAACATGACCTAACCGCATGTGCCATAAATCTGCTGTATCGCTCCTTCTTGTCTTGTCTACATATGCTGACTCTGCTGACATCACGTAGACTGACTCCAGACGTCGTCCTTCCATCATCGGCTGTCCTGAGATTTTGAGATCACGATATACCTTCACATCCCTTGGACCAAACAGAATATGGTGACCTGACGATGTTAATTGTGCCACTGAAAGCAAATTTTTCTTCATGCCTTGGACATGGTAAACATCTTGTAGTGGTACCTGATTATGACTATATCGAGGTGCTACTACCGTCTTACCGATGTGAGTAATCGGTAATCTTGAATTATCAGCTGTCACAACAATGCGATTTCCCTTGTATTCTGACAGGTTCTGCAACTTCTGTTTATCGCCTGTCATGTGATTTGAGCAACCTGAATCGATAATCCAGTCATTCTCATAGTCAATTCGGTCAGCCGTTGTTACTGTGAGAGCTAACTCTTCCTCTTCCATAGCAAAAAATGCTTCAACGTCCCAATCATCTTCGCTTTTCTCCTTTGTACTAGAAGTAGCAGCATTGCTCTCAACGGGCCTTTTGTTAAACCAACAATCTTTTGCCATGTGACCTTTCTTGTCACAGTTGTAACAGTTACCTTCAAATCTTTTATTGTTGCTACGATTCTTTGAAGCTCCCCCTGGACGAGAGCTCCCTTCTCCTTGATGACTTTTTGTCTTGTCACCATACTTTTTAGATCCACCACCGACGTGCTGTTTGAATTTGCCTTTGCTTTTGTTGGTGTAGAGTGCTTCCTCTTCACTTTTCAACGAGACCCCTCCCATTTGCTTGGCCATAAATTCTTGACCAACAAGCAAATTTTCAAACTCTACAAGTGATGGTTGAGTTGGCCATCCTTGTATAGCGGCAACGAAGCTGCGATATTCGGGCCTCAAACCATGGATAATTATTCTTTTTACCCTGGTATCTCCAATAGCAGCTGTAGGATCTAAATCAGAAATTTCACGGCATAACGTTTTTACCTTGTGAAAGTATTGAGCAATCGGTATATCTCGTTGTGCAACTGATAACAATTCATTCTCAAGAAGTTGAAGTCTTGTGTCATTCTTTCTCGAAAAGAGTGCATCTAAAGTATCCCACGCTTCTTTTGGCGTTTCTAGCTTTTATATGTGTTCCAACATTTCTTCTTCAACTGTGGTCTTAAGGGCAAACATGGCTTTACCCACTTTAATCTTCCATTTGCGCAAGGTTCCTTGAGCATCTTCTTGCTCGGGCTTCGTAACTTCACTACCACCAACGACTTCCCAAAGGTCTTGACCTTGTAGGTAAGACATCATACACGTCTTCCACGTGTTGTAATTTTTGTGATTGAGCTTCTTGATTCCTCCAACTACTTGAAGATCACCCATCGTGTCGGCAAGACTCTAACAATACTGAACAAGCTTGATTTTGAGACACAAACTTGTAGAGTACAAACTCCTCACGACTCAAGAACGCTCAAACCAAAAATAGTACCTGAATAACTATTTCACCGTGAACAGTACCATATACGTGAATAGTATCGTATACCATATACTTGAATAAATCTCGTATATGTTAACAATTACTATAAAAGTATATAGTGACACGTGTGAATAGTAACTATGGTAGTAACTCACAACCTTGCTCTGATACCAATTGTTGAGAAAAATTTAGAGTAGATAACTCTAATTTTACCACTCAAACAAGAAAGTTTAGATTTTAGGAAAACTCACAAATGCTCACACTTCACTCTAGACTACACTCTTTAGAGAAGAACTCCTTAGGAAAACTTAGAACTTTTATTGCTTATTGAAGCTTACTACTTGATGATTTACAAATGCAAGGCAGTGGGGTATTTATACAATACCAAGACAAACACAAGCCACACAAATATAAAATCTAAATAAATTACAACCACCCATTGTTGTTTAATAACAACCACACATTTAAATCACACAACTATAACCACACATTAAACCACACAATTACAACCACACATTAAACCACACAACTACAACCACACATTAGACCACACAATTGCAACCACACATTAAACCACACAATTGCAACCACACATTAAACCACACAACTACAATCACACATTTAAATCACACAACTACAACCACACATTAAACCACACAATTGCAACCACACATTGTTAGGCTTTTATTTTTTCCTTGGGCTGGTATTGGACAATTTAACAGTGCTAAAGAAGGACAGGGCGGTGGTAGTAAAATAACAAGCACATGGGCAGGGGCACGTCAAGGAGGGTTGAATGATATTTGTTACACTTAAGGGTTAAGATTCAATATTAAATCAGATTTAAGAGGTTCATTAATTTAGGATCATCGACTATGACTTTTAGAGGGAATGACATTTGTCTTCAAACAATCTGATCATAGAAGACACATGCGGGCAAACATATAGACAAATAAGACGGGTAATCCTAAAATTTTCATGACCTTAGATATAAAAAACATGAGTTAAGCTAAAAAAAATCCACTACGTTCTTCTTTCATCATCACCTTCCTTGTTATTTTGCTGTTTGCTCTCTTATTCTCAATATCTTTATTGATTTAAGCATTGAAATGCGTCTCAAAATCCTAATTATGACGCCTTTCTAATCTTTATCTTCATTTCAAATCCTTCTTTACAACCTTTCAATTCTCTTTTCAATAAAAAACCTCTTACCAACCTAAAAACACCATCAACAATATTCAAATTAATGTCCATCTTAGAAAAATCTTGTCATTGTCGGATCTTTGATAGATATATGAAAGTGGCTCGTCGCTAGATAACTAGTTGGCAAAGCTGAATTTGCAAGTGGAAATATGGGGAGTACTGTGCTATGCGCAATTGCTGCCTACTTTGTCAATTTTGCATTGCCATTATTATTTTTATATATGTGGTTCTTCTTTTCTTTCTTTTCTCATTGTTTGTCCTTATTAGTTCACAAATTAAAATGTTCAATAAGCTTCTTCTTCTTTTTTTTTTTTGTGAAATTTTATTTATTTGATGAGGTATCTAAGTATTTTTGACAGCTTCTACCCCGAAATAATTTTTTAAAAAAAATTGACAACTAATAAAGAATATCTTTTTCTTGATAGATACATGAACATTATATATTATTATATGGTTGAAAAGTAGATGTAACGGATATAAATCACTAGAAAAAAAATATCGCTTTATCAAAATTAAGTATTAATTCATATAATATGCATATTAAACAGACTTTTAAAAGTTACAAATTCGAGATAATTTAAGTATCTAATATTCTTTTAGGTGAATTAAATAGATAAAGATTAAGCTAAAGAGTAATTAATTTTTTTTTTTTAAATGTCCCTTTTAGTTTATATTTCTATGGTGTTATTATTTGTACCTGGAATTTGTCTTCACAACCCAATGAGCACTGGCCCCCCTGATATATATAGCAGAATTATTGATAATTGGTAATAATAGTTGGTTAGCTATTAATGTTTCTTTCAGTTCGTTACGTTTGTCTATTTATATTATTTTAATATCTTTTTTCTTCATAAATACTATTGACTGTTTTATTTGTTTTGCAATTGATAACAGCCAAGTGTCAACATCCATTAGATGATGTCTTCATTTTTCTAAATTAATGGAAGGAAAAACAAACTAAAGTAAGACATTTACAATACCGATCGATCAGGAACAATCAACAACTGACAGTATCTGAAGAAACAAAAAATTTTCCCTTTTGTTAGTTAATTATCATATTCACTCACTGGCATTCCAAATTCCAAATCCTTTTTGATAGAGAGTTTCAGGCTAATTAGTTTGCCTAAGGGCATTGAAGTTTTATGACCTCCAAATTTTCAAATTCAACCATTACCAGTTGAAACCCAAGGAACAATTTTCCTTACTGTAAAGGGAAAAAAAAATGGGTTTAACAGGAAGATCCAACAGTACATATATATAGGTTTGATAATCCATGTACGTGTTTGTCTTTTTAAATTATTAAAAATATAAAAATTTTAAATACGATACCCATATTAAACGTGTCGTGTTAATTTTATTTAAATTAAATGTATATATTATCTTTGTTATATTATTTTCGTGTTTATTAAACATCATAGACCAAGACCCTTTCTCCTATATTTCTTCCTATTCCATCAGTACTTGTTAGAGATTCTGAATTTGCTAAAACCTAGAAACAAAGAATGATGACAGAAGACAATAATAATAACTGATCACAAAGTTAAAAGGAAAAGAATTGGAAGAGTGAACAAGTCATTACTCCACAGTTCATAATTAAAAGAAAAGAAGAAATTCTAAGAAACCCTGGAAGGAACTGTTATTTCATTAGTTCCTTAATTTAAACCAAGCAAAGTATAAGAGAGAATGCAACAAAAAAAAAACCCATCATCAAGGAAAAAATTTTACACCATAGACGCTCTCTATACTTCATTGGTCCATGTTTCTTGCACTCCTTTTATCTCTTCCTCTCCTCTCCTATGCTTTGTTTGTTTTCTTTTCTGCCTTTGACGATGCTGCTGCTAGTGCTGGTAATATATAACCCACAGCTTATTTCCTCTGTCTCAATGATCAATCGATCTCTCTTCCCGTTTTCCTTTGAAAAGGAATTTCTTATTCACCAACAAATCAATAAATTGAAAGAAAAAAAAAAAAGTGACGATAAATGCAAGTGGGACTGCCATCCAAGAGTAGTCTGATTCAGGTTTCCAGTATCAGCGAAGCTATTTGAAAGAAGAAAACAATGAGGGTTATGAAGAAGAAGATGGTACTGAATAATTGAAGGTTGAAAGGAAGGCTAAGGTAAGGACTGGGAAGTGGAAATATATAGGAGAAGATACAAAACGAAGAAATATGGAAGCTTCTGAGGCTAGAAGGTTGTTTAACTCAAATTGTTAGGTATTTTGTTGAGTTTCTGCACACAAAGGTACATATGGTACATTTTAAATGATGGAGCTGCTGCCAAGGTTATTGAACCATGGCCAAGAAGGAGGATGCCCCATTCCCTCCTCCATTGGGAGTGCTTGCATTATTCTGTCTTTGAAATTCTATCTTATAACCCATCTTTCGCTCTTCTTCCAATTCATCATCATCTTCATCCTCATCTTCGTCTTCCTCAAGATCCATATTATCACTATCAGCTGGATCATCAATCTTATCATAGCCATCCACTAACAAGGATTGTCCTTGATCGTGTTGTTGCTGGTGCATCCGCTGCTCCTCCATCAGCTCCCTCACAATGTTTTCTGGCTTCAATACCAACCCAAGAATCAATAGGCATCATATAAAATGGTTTATCAAAATGCAATGGTAATTTTGAAAATGTCAAAATGATGGTGGTGAGTGATAAAAGATAATAAATTTACCTTCTTTGCAGCTCCACCGTTTCCTTCTCCAAAAAGACTCCCAGGTAAACCTTCTTTGCTTGTCAGCACATCAGAAGTAGCTCCAGTTTTATTTTCAGATTGATCAGTTGGTTGTGCCAATGGCGGTGCCGCCGTGATTGGTGGGGCCTCACTAGTATCTAGATGCTGATGTGACGTTTCTTCTTCAGGCCTATTTTGGTCACTAAAACTACTGGAACCACCACTAGTCCCACCTCCAAGTATTTTCTTACGGTACAGGGCATCGAGTTGATGAAAATAGGGGCAGGTTTTAGCATCCTCGGGACGTTTCTTATTACTTTCTTTGACTTTTTTGAAGTACTTGTTGATGTTCTCCCATTTTTCCTTGCACCGTTTGGCGCTTCTCTTGTAGCCCATCCTGAACATACCAGCGGAGATTTCTTCCCAAAGAGGGCCCTTGGGCCCAGCCTCTTGGTACCTGGATTCAAGTCCACTCCTAAGGTTTATAAGTGCAAAAACTTCAGCTTTAGGCCATCTAGACGAGGCAGGCTCCAAGCTCCCGCTCCCACCAATCTCTTGTGGTGGAACCTGTTGTTCCGGGATAGCCATTACTACTTTTGAAGAAATAGGCTGTTCATGATGCCTCACAACTAGTGGCTGCTGCTGAGGTAATGACGGCGGTGGATGCAGTGGTGGAGCTGCTGCAGGAATAGGGGCCGCATGTGGAACAACTGGCACGGCCAGTTGTGACGGTGGAGGTGGAGGTGGGGGTGGAGCAGTGGGGAAAGTGACAGTTGTGGGTAACTGTATAGTTTGACCAGTAATCTTCTGCAAAAAAGAAATAATAGCAGCATCCCTGGAAGCAGCAATGGCACGTTCTTGAGCCATAAGTTCATGTTCACGAGTTAACCTTGCCATCTCTTGTCTTTTCCAAGCTTCTTCTCTTATCATCCTATCTTGCTCTCTCTTCTCTATAGCTTCTAAAAACCACTTCTGCATGGCTTCTTGTTTCTGCAAGACCTGTTTCATCAGACCCTCGAAGAACTCCATCATCCTCCTGGTGGTACTACCGCCCCCTATTGACGACTGCCTTTTACGTTTACGGCTAGTGCCAGCTGCCATGTTCGACGGTTCTCCTCCAAGTTCATCTTCATCGTCATCATCGTCTTCAAACTCTTGAGAAGAGGAAGAGCTGTTAGAAGAGGAGCTGATTCCAAATGGAGCGGCTGTGGTGGTGATAGGAGGTGCTGACGCCGGCACTGGCGCAGGAGCAAATCCAGGCATGGGTAACATAGAGGAGGACATTGGGATAGCTGCTGTAGTAGGTTGAATTCTGGCAGAAGAGATGGGTAAAGGGATCCCAACAGAAACGGGAGCCACGTCCAGGCTGGCGGCGGTAGCCGCCGTGAAAGGTGGCACGGATGTTAACACGTTGGCAGCCGCAGTGGCACAAGTAGTTGTATGGAGAGCCTCTAACTGGCTGAAAAACTTGTAACTCTTACCATCCTGACGCCCACCCCGCCCTTCTTTTGTTCGCTTGTAGTATTTGTGGACGTTCTCGAATTTTTCCTTGCACTTTTTGGCACTCCTTTTGTAACCCAGCTCCGCTAGCTTCCTGCAAATGACGCCCATGGTTTTTTTTCATATAATCAATATATAGTATTAATTTGACAATCATCTGAACCACACCTTTTGCTGGGTTACTGTTAATTAATACTAAGTATGGAGAAAAAGGAAAGCGATGAAAGAATAAATGAAGTCTCGTAAACCTTTTAAGTATCACTTTTCTTCTTGCTTGAATGAACATTGAACAAGATAAATATGATATATGATATGAAAATAATTTCCTGCCTCCACTCTCACACAGTAACCCAACTGACCTGACATCATTTGTTCTTTCCATATAATAATGAATGATAACTGATCTGGTGTCTAAGTAAATTAAGTATTATTGATGTGAAAAAGGTGAGAAAAACCATAAAAAAAACAAAAACAAAAGAATAGAAAGAGCTGCGGGGGAGACTGGAGAGTGTGGGGAGGCCTCCCTTCCATGGTGTCTAAGAAATTTAATAATTAAGTAGTAAAAAGAATCCCTCTCAGGACTTTCAGATTTCCGAATTTCGATTTGAAATTGATAAAATAAGATAGCCAAGCGCAAGCTAGGGCCTGGGCAGGAGCCAGAAAGACTTTTAAATTACTTAAAAACTTAAATAGTATGTAAATAAAGGAGAATATATATATATATATATATATATATATGTATATATAGAAAAGAAAAGAAAAGAAAAAGATAGGATTGGCCAGAGTTCATGCAGCGGATCTGGGCCATTTTTTAATTGTAAGAAAGAAGGTGCTAAAACAAAACAAAAAAAGATGCCGCAGCTCGTGAGTCGTGATGGAAACAGATAGAAGCCATGTGCGTTCGTGTTTCAGAATGAGAGAGAAAAAGGGAGGGGAAGAGATCTTGAGAGAAAAACCCATCCCATCAGTATTTTCACTGCTAGAACTAAGTTCTTTGAGAGCAATGCATCATGGTAATGATTAAATTTTTACTAAGTAATTGAATTTACTTTTAATTTTTGGCAAACAAGATTTAGAAAAGGAAAAAAAAAGAAAAATTGATGTGGGGTTACGGCTGTGTGGCGTAGAGGCAAAGAACTTTTACCTGGAAACATCTTCCCAAAGAGGGCCCTTGACGGTGGCATCACGGAAAGTAGCCTCCATATCTGACCTAATCTTGAGAAGAGCAAGAGTCTCTTGACGGGGCCACCTATTGCCGACACTTGCAACTCCAGCTGCTCCTCCGCCACCTGGTCGATCCCTTTCATCTCCACCACCACTTGCTAACATCATGAACTCATCCAAATTCCCAGTGGCTGGAGGTCTACTACTTATAGGCGATGCCGCTTCCACTAACTGCTCCGACTGCTCGCTTACCATGTGGCTGCTACTCACTGCACCCGTTGTTGGAGCACCCATCTCCCCGTATTGAGATTGATGCCCTCCTCCTCCTCCTCCTTGCTGCATCTCCTTCAATTCTGTCGATGAAGTTGCTGATTGGAAAAAGAAGGAATAATCTTTTATCAATGGTGCATGAAGATCTTTCTTCTTCTTCTTCTCATCAACGATAAAATAATTCAGTTGAATTTTATTGTGTGTAATCTGTGTATTGACCTCCTCCCTCCCCACACAATTGCGATGCGAGAGTGGGAGCTGCTGTCTTTTAGCGGTGATGAGGGTGTTGAAAAGACAATGAAAGAAATGGGGCCTAAATGAAACGATAAGAGAAACAAAACAGTAAGAAGAGAAAATTTGGTGAAAGATGGGGATGTTCTTAAATACGATTGAAGATATTTTTTAAAATAATAAATAATAATAAAAAAAAAGGGACTGAAAGAGAGAGAAGACAACTGGAAAGATTGAAAGCCAGAAAGAAAATTCCTACGAGTGAGTGCTGATTTTTATTCTTTCCTTTCTCTGTAAGTAAAATGTTCTTTCTTTCTTGTTTATTTTGATGGGAAAATTCAACTAGTATTAGAAAAGAAAAGAAGGAAGAAGGGTAGAGAGGAGCAGTAAAGAAGAAAGAGAAGAGGAGCAGAAGGGCATAATCATCAACTGCACCCTGCAAATTTTGGACAGAATAAAAGAGTAAAAGAAGTAAAGAATGGAAAGAGAGAGAAAGATAAAAATGAATGAATTGTTGTTTACTTTATTGATTTAATGCTTTACTGTTTACTCCATCAATGTTTTTCTTTTTTATCTTCAGTTAACAATAATGTGTTTGTAAATACTAACTATATATTTTTTTTATGGTTTTTTAGATTTTTTTTAATATAAATAAAATTGTAATTTGAAAATAAAAGAAAATATTGTGACTGTTAGGTTCAGGATTTATTAGATGTAATTTTTTTTAAATATTCAATTGGGATAATTTTAAATTCGATTTTTTGAAATTTTATTTTATTTTTTCTTAAAGTCCTAATGTTGATCCTTTCTTGATTTTTTTTTTCTGTAATGTTGATGGACTTTTTTGCTTTACTAACTTTACGTCGGTTTATAATTTTTTTTGATTTTTTAATAAAATTTGACTTAGAAAAAAATGAAGATAAGATGATGATTAAGAGAGAGAGAGAGAGAGGAAAGAGAAAGAAGAAAGAGGGTGAAATGATAAAAACAAACGAGGTGCTGTGTTGTCAGGGGCTCTCACTCTGCAGCTAATAATTGTTAAAACCACTTTTGCCTGCCCACATTTGTTCTATTAAATTATTATTCAATATACTTTTTTTATTTATTATATTATTTTTTTAATATTTTATTATATCTTACAAAAATAATACATGTTATTCTAATAAATTTATCGATAAAATTTTTAAATTTTATTGACAGTCTAATAGATAATTTTTTGTAATAATAATATAAAAAAAAATTATTTCACCTATTTTTAATAAAATTTTAAATTTTATAAATAAGATTAACATATTTATTTAAAAAAGAAAAAGGGAAATGACAAGAGTTGGGCAAAAACATCTGCATTCTCTAGTCTCGGGAATTAAAATGTAAGTAGTGCCCAACCATGTCTTCACTTCTAGCTCCCTCCGGCTCCATAAATTGACCTAACCGTTCGGGTCGAGTTAGATTCGGATCGAATTTAGATATGATATTAATATTATATGTATTTGTTTAAATTTGTTAATATTTATAAATAGATAATCTAAGCTTGTTTAGACTCATCTATATTATTTTTAAAAAAAATTAAATAATTATTTTTTAATTATTTAATTATAGTAATTTTATCTTTTTTATTTCTTTTATTAAGTTTTAAAACATAAATAATTTAACATATTTTAAAATATTTACATTATAATATATATTATAGATATTTATTTTTTATATGATATAAATTATATAATATATAAAATAGAAAATTAATATATAATATAAATTAAAAACAGGTTGGGCCGGCACGGGCCTTCATTGTTGGAGCTAAAGTCCGGTCCATTTTTTAAAAGGGCTTTATTTTTTTGTCTAAGTCCATATTCCGGACCTAATATTTTTGTTTAAATCCTTCAAAATATGAACAAACCTTCAAATTTGAACGGATAACTCGATCTTTGAGCAGGTCTCTCTTCAATTCTTCCTACATGCCCGTTACTAATTAATTGGGTTATTGGACTCTTCCCGACATAGAAGAGAACCTTGGGATTTGCTTTTTGTTGAATTTTTAAGCAAAGTTTGAGTGAGCTAGCTGGAACGAAAACAGACTGGACAAGGATGATAGAATGCAAGGCACTAGATCTAGTAATATTAGACATAACACGTAAACACGATATAAATACATAAATTTTTATATCTACAAGACAAAGAGAAGAATTAGAATAAAAATTATATGTATGTATGGGGTTCAACTAAAGCAGAGTTAGATGCATGCATGGGGTTTCATAGTTCATACATGTAAAATTAACCAAACACCAAAGCAAAGCAATACATATCTGGCTTTGGTAATACTTAATTGTGTAATTTTGGGCCAGAAACTCAAATCCAATGGAAGTAAATTCCATACTCTCCTTTGAATGATTCTATTTCTATATATTCCCTATAATTAGACCTGTCTAAGAGTCGGGTTACTAGTCCAAACTCGAAAGTTTTTGCTCTAACATTTAAGACCCAAGTCCGGCCCGATCCAACCGTTTTTCAATTATATAATATAATATTTTTATTATATATATTATGTAATTTATATCACATAAAGATTAAATATATATATATATAATATTATAGTGTAAACATTAAAAATATGTTAAATTGTTCATATTTAAAAACTTAATAAAAAATAAAATATTTAAAAAAAATAAGAAAAAAAAATAATATGAACGGGTTTGAGTAGAACTTGAAATCCATATTTCGGATCGAACTTGAATAAATAAATATGATTTTGATATTATACATAAACCCTATCCGAACTCGACTCAATCCGATCCATAGACACTATCGTAATTAACCAAATTAATCAGGCAATGAACAAAACAGGCATGGATGGTGAGTGCCTCCCTTAATTGTCAGTCTGAGAGCGACTTTAGTTACGTTAAACAAACTTGTCGGCCCCCCTTCTTACTAAGTTCCATGTGATTTGGGGGCCTTTGCTTTTATTTTTATATTTTACTAATATTACTATTTAAATTACAATATACTACCGCGGTAATAAAACATTTTTTTAAATTCATATTCGATTATCTTAATTTACATGATAACTACTAACTCTGACGTTTTCGAGGCCCTTAGATTAGGTATCCTTATTAATGATTTTAATTAGTACATGTTATTGTTAAAACTATTCTAAGTATTGGAATTAACCAAATCACAATACAATTCGCTCTTAAGATTAATTAATTATGATCTCCATCCTTAAATTATCTTCTTCTTTTTTTAATAAAAAAATCAAATAAAGTAATATTACTCACATATATAGTCGAATCATAATATTTTTACAAAAAATAAATAAATAAATATTGGATTATATTGACAGACGATGATAAGCCAAGAGAAAAATGGATTCAGTGTTTTAGATTATAAAAAGTGATACGTATATGAATGTGTTATTTTTAAGCCAAGTAAGATTAATCATGGCATGGCATACAGGCATAGGCACCGGCCCCTTTCTGTTTTTTAAAGGAAAAAAAAATAATAATTTAATTCATCATCAATGTTATATATTTTTTATCTAATTGAAAAGTGAGATAAATTATTAACTCTAAAAAGAAATCTGTTCACGAGTAATTTCGGTTCAAATTAAATTAAATTTTTAATAATTCGAGTCGATTTAGTATGAATTATTTTTAAATAAATAATATTTTTTATTATCTAAAATAATAAAAAGAAAAATATCTTTAAAAGAAAAGGAAAGATTGTATTATTCTAAATCTAAATGCATGGAATGAAATTAAACAAAATAGAAAGAAAAATACTACTTCTACAACAGCTGCCAAAAAGAAAAAAAGAAAAAGAAAAGAAGGGACAGGAACAAGATTGGTACAGCTGTAAGTGGGCGCATAATATGAGGTGGTAAGAACGTGCGTGGATTTGTAAATAAAAAACCGTCCCAACTGCCACAGTGCCAGGCATCTTCCCCATTATGCCCAAATCGGTTGCACAGCACATGCCTCTCGCCTCTTCTGCCTTCCTCTTTGCTACACCGGACAATTCGTATATTTATATTATATTCGTGTATTTTATTATATTATAATCGTGTTTAAGATATTTAATATTTATATAAATTTTGATTTGTTGATAATACGTATTAAATAGATTTTAAAATATTCGTCTATTCGTGTCATATTCATATTATTTTTTCGTGTCATGTTCAGTATTACCAAGTTTTTGCTTTCTCGTTTTCAATTTCATCCCCCTTGAATTCTTCACATTCACATGTTATTACCTCTCACCCAACCCCCGTTTTCTTTTAAGGCTTCGTATTATTGTTGGCATAATTTTTAAAATAAAAAATTATATTTTATGGCAACTTTAATATTAAATGGATAAAAATATTTTGATTTTTGTGGTTAAAATTATGATTTGACAATCCAAACCAAAAAAAATAAAGTTTTTGGGATTTGAAAATTGATTTTTAGATAAAATGACTTTATTATTTTCATTTTTTTAAATTTTTATTATTTCAAACATTTTTTTTTACATTTTATTTCCTCACAATATTTTTTCGTAACAATACCAAACATTTAAAACTTTTGAAATCTCATTTTGTTGGTCGTATTTTTTAAACACACTTTAAATCTTTCTTTTTTACACATCTACTTCCCATTCCCGTCCACTTTCCTAACAACACTCTGGATTTTTCATTTATGATCATACATGACAATAATTATTCTTTGCTTGTTGGTGTATGTCAAATTCATGTTTATTTATTATTATTATTATTACTTTGCAAATAATGTTTATGTAATAAGTGATTATTTTTAAGGGCTTATATCATAGTGGCCAGTGAGTTTTAAACTTTAATTAAAGTGTTATTGATTCCAGTACATCTGAATCTGATGATAGTGTTCTTTCTTTTTAAGTTAAAGTTCAATTAATTAATGTTTATAGACACTAATTAAAAATTATTTAATTATTATTTTTTAAAAATATATAGTATTATGTATTTTTTATTGAATTAAAAAAAATCATTAATTACATTATTATTTTTTAAATATTATCTTAACCAATATTATTAAACAACTATTAAACCCATGTAAAATCAAATTATCAGCTCAAGGTGTAGGTATATATAAATCTTTGGGGGAAATACAAATGGATGCAATGATGGACCAAATATGCCCATGAGATGTAACGGTCCAACATTATCCCATTACTAGTGTATTTTCCAAGATAATTCCTCACAAGTGTAATGGATTTAAAGAAAAACAAAAACAAAATATCTGTGAATCAAGAATTGAAAAGAAAAAAAAAAAAAAAAACTCTCATTCTTGGGATGAAGCATTGTGAAGGAAGAAAACTTGAAAGTTTCAAGCTTTAAAAAGTTAGATTTCTATCAATGGGTATGTTAAAATGGGGTTTTTATTTTTTAATCTAAATTTGAGTCTTCATCCACTTCATAGTTGGGTTTATTTTTTATATTTTCTTTTATTGACATTATTAGTATTTACATTTTTTTGGGGTTGATTATTTCTTACCTTTATACAATATATATCTCCATTTTCTTTTGCTTTTGGATATGATTTAGATGGTCTAGAGCTTATTCATTAATTGATGTTTTTATGTTAATGTGGGAAGTATTTTTTTTATATATATATAGGCTCATTATAGAGTTAAAAATTTTCCGATTCTTCTAATTTGAGGTGATGTGTAAGTTGAATTTTTTGTATCACTTTAATCTTGATTTTTGCAAGCTAATATATTTGTATATAACAATTTTAAACCTTTGATAACGTAGTTATTAATAGAAAATGCACATACTTATTATATGTATATTAATACTCTTTATTTGGATGTTAACATCTATTTGATGCGGTAATAATCAGATTTATAAAAAAAAAAAAAAAGTATTTGACTATCAATTTTAAAAAATTTTAGTATAGATTATATTAGGCCCATTATGTTCAGAGTTCAAGTTGGCAGATTCAAGATAGTCCAGGTCAAAAACATATAAGACACGTGAACGTCGTCCAGCTCTCCAAAAATCAAGTCGAACTCCACTTGTTGAGAGAATGTCGCCCGTACCTATAGCTACCAAACCCCAACAACAAACAACATGTGACACCCTAGAGACACCCAACCCAGGTATAAATGGTTTTATGAGGGCTCATCCTAGGTATGCACCCTGAGACCTCTACAGTTTTATAAATTTTTTTCCAGTTTCAACCACTTCTCAGATCTCTACTAACTTAAGTATCCCAAAGCGCCTCGAAAATCAAATTATGACGTCCTCTAACCTCTCATTTACATTTCACCAGGAATCCAAATCATCGAACGTGTCAACTCACCACCGAAAGGACATCAATAGATTGATTCACTTTATTTTATATGTTTAGATTGATGATTAAATCTTTTTTTAGTTGATATAGGAATTCTCTTTCAACTCAAAAGCAAGCCATAAGAGAAAATCTTTTTGTTTATTTTCTATTTTTTGTTTGTTGGTTAACTAAATATAAGATCTTGCATGTAATGTAGCTTAAAAACTTGAGTCTTATTTACTGATTCAAACATCACAGGAGGCAACAATAGAAAGTTGAAAAGTTTTTGTTACTGTCATGTTGATGAAAAAATTGATTTGGACTCAAACAATATGGAATTACTGTCATTTCGTATGATCATATGACATTGCTTTCTGAATTGTTAAGTAATTAAAAAATTAAATCTAGGATGGAGTTGGGGAACAAATGATTCATGTATGTATTGGCCTTTGAAAATAAACAATTACTAAATTTGATAAATAATGACAGTTTGAAAGACATAATATCTTTTAGTGATAAAGTTGCACATGTTTATGTTATTAGCATCGGCAACAATGCAAACATCTATTCATCCAAACAGTTTTGCAAATGTTAAGAATATGTGGGTTATTGTTTTGTTTAAATTAATCTTAATAATGCTATTATTGAAGAAAACATTAACACAATTTTTAGTTAAAATGATTATCTACTTTAGAAAATCAAAAAGAAATTTCTAGTAAAACTGAACCTATTAAATCGTGTATTCGTATTTTGTTTCATATTTTTTGTATTAATCGTATAAATATAAACACAATATAAATTATTAAATATGTAAAAATCTTAAATACGAATACGATATAAATGTACTAAATATATCGTATTAATTATGTTTAAAATATTATGTTGTATTTATTATATTATTTTTATATTTATTAAATGTATCGTATTTTATATCGTGTTTAAAATTATCAAATCTTAACGATGGTCAAAAGGAGAATGTTGAAAAGGGGAGAGTGCTGAAACAGAATAGGTTTCTCGATTCACAAATTTCTATTTTTCTTTTTAAAGTTGCATTAAGAGTAAAAGAGTCGTCCTGATCTAATCCATTACACTTGTGGGAATTATTTTGAATAATAAACTAAAAATAGGATAATATTGGGCCATTACATCTCATGGGCATATTTGACCCACCGTTGCATCCGCTTGTAATTCCCCCATAGATCTTTTCTAGTAAGTTCCTGCCGGCGACTAAAATACAAAAGAAATTAAAAAGCAGGGCAGGCAGGCAGGCCTCCCCTAAACCCTAAGCATAGTTTGTCATTGAAGCTAGCTAGGGTTGAAAAGTCTGTTTGTAAAAAGAAAATTGCACTGAAAAAATTGTGTTGAAAAAAGGTATAAATAGTGATGGGAATTTGCAAAGTATTGAAAAGGTTTAAAACAATAACAGTTGAAATGCTATGGCAAAATAAATATTCGAAAAAACATGGCACATGGAATACTTTAAAATCAAAAGGAAGTCTAAAATAGTGTCTTTTCAACGTCTCAAACGGAATCTAAAACTACAAAATTATCATAATTTTGTTAAATAACGTATTCTTATTCTGAAAAAAAAAAGTGAAATTTAAAACCAAACAAAAAAAATAAATAGCTTTTTTGTGTTTTAAGTTGTATTTGCATTCCATTTAACTCAAAAACAAAAGAATGGCATTGTGTTAGATTGGTCTTATATGTGTTCATAGGTGAGACGGATTTGGTTGGACTCAAGGTATTAAAAAGTTTTGTAATTATTCAGATTTGATTTTATCTGAAATATGAATAAAATTTTATATTCAAGTTTGGTATGATAATATAAAAATATCAATATTTCTTTATAAAAAAAAAAAAAAATCGATCCTTTACAAATGATCAACTTTCAAAAACTTATATAACTAATACTAAAACATGCTAGGTCGGAACAAAAAATGATATATCCAAAACCTAACCCCTTTTAAAAATGAAACTTAAAACATTCGTTAGCAAAATTTTTTTTATAATATTTATTTTTTGAATTTAATATTTTTGTCAAAACTTTATAAAATATTGAATAAACTTTTAAATTTGGACGAATTACTGGACGCATAGACAAATAACAATGCCGAACAAACTCCACATAACTTTTGGGGTTCATAACTTCACATAACAATGTCGAACAAACTCTCAATCAAGCTGATTCTTGATTCTTGTTGTTGGTAAAGATCTTGCTCTAGAACTGAAACTTGAAAGCAATTTGGACCCAAAAGAAAAAGAACAAATTGTCAGTAAAACTGTAAATACTTTGACTTTATTATTAATTAATAGAAATCCCAGTTGAGTGTGCATTTTTGTATTTTTCTTGCAATTTGGTCTTTAAAAAACAATATTATAAAACCAAGGGAAAAAGGGTTATTTCTTCCCATCCCATGATCTCATCCTTCTTTTCTTTTCTACCCAACAGGCTAATACATGACGCGTGGCAGGATCGGGAGTTATTCACTGCTTTGTTGCTACGGTTCTTGTCAAATTGGAATCAAGGTGCGAATAAAACAAAAGGCAAAATTTGAGATATCAGCCGAAAAACGTCTCTTCCTCAATATAATTATTAAAAAAAAAAATTTTAAAAAAATCAGTGAATAAGCAAAGAATATAATCTTAAAATGATTCAAATTTAATATTATATGAATTCAAAATATTTAAATTCAAAATAATTTTAAAAAATATATATATCTAAACTCGAAATTTACTTGAATTGATTCCATTCAAATACATTAGAAAGGAAGAGAGTTTTTTTTTTGTTTTTTTATTTATAAGGCCCGAAAGCCCATTGCCTTTCTTGTGAAGGCCCGCACGTGCAAGCCCCAATCTCAAGTACGAATCGAAGCGAAGTATAGACTACAGTATAGTGTACAGAGAGAAGGCCCAAAAAGAAATTGAAAGTGACTGAGCGATCATTTAAAAAAGCAACCGGCCACAAAGCCCCATTGGTTTCCTTTCAGTCTGAACACAGATACGGATATTTCAAAGGATCATGCACGCTTATCAAAAATTTCAGCAAATAAATGCATAAAAAATGCGAGTCGCACGAACTTCTTGTGATTGGCATGGCAATTGCGACCGATCATCATGCATCATGATTTGCATTGAAAAAACAAAAGGACTAGAAAATCTAATAATGGTCTTGGTAAAATGGATTATCAATCGAGTAAAATGAAAGAAACTAAGAAATATTTAAGAGTTAAATTATTCTTTCGATTCGATAAATTTAATTTATATTAAATTGGGTTTAAATATAGGTGTTTTAATTCGAGTCGATTCGATCTGAATTATTATTTATTAATAAATAAATTATTATAAAAATAAATAAATTTTAGTATAAAAATAAAATTTTAATATTTTTTTAAACAATGAAACCGATTTTTGAATCGAACTTATATAAAATTTCAAAAAAAATTGAAACGCGACCCGATTTATGAACACCTCTAAAAAAAATTAGAGAAAAATAATAAAACTATAAAAGGTATCCTAGTGATGTTTGAAAAATAATACTAGTACTAGTGAAAAAGGAAATGTATATGTTTCTTTTGGTATAATAAAAAAAATAATGTCATAAATAGCCCTTAAATTTATTAAATTTGTTAATGTGGTACTTCTATTTTTAAAATGTTCAATGTGGTACCTGTACTATCAAACCGTGTATCAATATGGTACTTTGATCTAAAATCGTTAAATATAGATAATGATGTGGCATTGACCAATTAGGTGATGACACAGGGCAGTACTTGAATTTTTAAAAATTAATATTTGAATCTTTATTAAAAAAGGAAAAAAATATTTTAAAAATATTAAAATATTTAAAATTATATATTTTAAAAAAAAATTATATTAAAAATATAAAAAATTTTAAAATTATATTTTTAAAAATTATATATATATTTTCTAAATTTTTTTTAAAAAGATTAAAAAATTATTTTAAAATTAAAAATTAAAATATTTAACTAAAATCATTTTTAAAATATAAAATATTTAGAATTACTTGTTAAAAAATTTATAATATCTAAAAAGAATTTAAAAGAATTTTTTAAAAGAATTTTTTTTTTAAATTACAAAAATCAAAAATCAAAATATAAAATTTTTTTATTTTATTTTTTTTTATTTTTTAAAAATAGTTATTAAAATGTTACAAAAATTAAAATATTTTATTATTTTAATTTTTATAAAAAACATTTATAAAAATGAAAAGGTGGAGAGAGAAAGAAAAAAAGAAAAGAAATTTATTTTTAAAATTAAAATAATAATTTTTTTAGTTAATACACATGGCATCACTATGTGGTGTCACGTGTAAAGAAAAAAAATAGACTTTTTATTTTAAAATTAAAATAATAATTTTTTTGTTAATACACGTGGCATCATTATATAGTGCCACATGTCAAGTTTTCATATGATACAAAAGTCACGTTATCAATATTTAACAGTGTTATTGACAGATGCTACACGGAGTGAAAACTTTAAGTACCAAAATAGATTTTTTTAAAGTATAGGTATCATATTGAAAAATTTGATAAATTTTAAAGACTATTTATGATATTATAAAAAAAAAAAAGTAAATGACGAATACCCGTATATTTCTATAATTATGAATTAATACTTAAAATAGAAATATGCTTGATCATAAACAAAAGTTGAAAATTTGATTAACTTTTTGCCCATATTAAAGATGACAATGGAATGGGACCGGCTGGGGTGAATTTTGTCATACACTTCCATCTTCTTTTTGGAATATTTCGTCCATTTTATTTAGGGATGACAAGTTAAAATACGAATTTGGATATTTATGGATATCCGATCTATTTTTTACGGATTCGGATAAGAGTCGGATTCGGATATCATAATTACTATCCGCAGCGGATTCGAAGCGGATGCGGATATGAAAATTCGGATATCCATTATCCGAATCCGCATTACTTTTGGATTCGGATAGCGAAATTTGAATCTGCTTATTTGTAAAACACATAAATTTTGTTTGGTTTTATATTTGTATTTTTAAAAAAATTGATTTATTGAATTCAGATTTTTAGCGGATTCAAATATCCAACGGATAATGTTATTTAATTCGAATTCGGATAGTAATATGCGGATAATTTGTGGATTCGAATTTTAAAACAGTTTTGCAAATTCATATTCGGATAGTACAAAAAATACAAATATCCGACCCGCTGTCATCCCTAATTTTACCTTGCTCCGGATATTAAAATATAAATATCATTTGATTTTCATGAATATTTGTTATATTCATAATAGTTTCATTTAGTACGCTTCACCTTATTTTTATTAATTTTTAATTTTTTTTAAATAATAATAATATTATTTAATTATGAATATTATTTTTTAAAATAAATTAACAATAAAAAAATTATTTAACTCACTTTAAGTAAAATCGATTACTACAAATTTTATTTTATTTTTGTATAAAAAAGATACCAATCTGATGATAGGAAAAAAAGTTGCAGATGTTGAGATTTAAACTCTAAAATTTGTTGGATGTCACCTCTTACGGGTAACTGTACGAACTAACTGAAATAAAAACTCGGATTCACAAATTTTTATTTTTATATATAATATATAAGAGTATATATAAAAATATAAAAACGTAAAATGGTAAATTTATAAGAAAGGTGAAGACAAGGAGGAGACATTTATCATAATCATCTCGTCTCATTTTCAAAAATATATATATATATATTCCACTTCTCATTTTTTTTTAAAAAAAATTCACCTATTCTGAATCGATAGAAAATTTATGAAACGGATCGAATTTGACATCCTACTCCATATTTACTTAAATGAGACAAATGATAACTTGAAGGGATAATGAGCTCTTAATTATTTTTATTTTTTTCATTTTGGTTTACTCTCAATTAAAACGTCATTTTATAACACGTGATAATTACTTTTTGGCTCTTATCAGTGTTCTTTTTCAACAATTATTATAATGAAACAATACAGATTGGTATTATGGTATCTAATTAAATAAAGTCATATGGCATAGTATGATATATCCATATAAACAATTTAGCTTCCATATGGTTATTACTTTTTCTTTTTCAACCGTTATTATAAAATAATTCTAGTAAATTGATAAAATGTAAAGTCATATTTAATAAATATATTAAATTATAATTATATTCTATCCAATTAAGATTATACAGTTTCCTATTTATAAAGAGTAAAAAAAAAATTATTTTGTTGTAAAAACAATTTCTTCTTATGTCTAAACTCACTCTCCACCTTTTACTTTCTAAAATAAAAAGTACTAACTATAATATTCATTGCCAAAACATGACGTATAAAAAAATTGATAAGTAATCTTGTTAAGGTTATATATATAATTTTTCTCTTTAAGCCAAAAATATATATTTATTTTTGAGCGAAATATTCGGATGTTTATTAAGCTATATGTATTTTATTTTGTACCATATGTGAATGTATTTTTTTGGTAAAAAAAATCAAAACCTAAGTGAGAATTAAGGAAGAAAAAAATTGTAAATGTTAAGAACTGAACCCAATTTTGTAAAAATCTAATTCTTAAGAAAGATGAATGAATAATTTTGGGTTAATCATAACCTGTATACTTATTTGTTGAACATGAAAGTTGGTCTGGAATTAGACCCATGTGATTGTTTAAGTAATTTTGAAATTTGTAATAGGAACGGCAAAATTCAATTCACACAACTGATTTTATATACCAATTCTTATCGAATGAAGAGTTTTTTTATTGAAAAGTGGGGAGGGATGGAACAGGCGATTTTGATAAATGCTTGTTCCGTCATGCCAGTCTTTTAAAATTATTATTTTATCCTTAAAAATATTTTTTATTTTTTTATTTTTAGTATATATATATATTAGATATATATTAAAATCATATATATATAGTAATATTTTGTATATATGTATATTATATATAATAAAATCATGTTCATGAATAAATTATAATATATTTTTTATAATAATAAATTAAAAATATAATTAATAAAAAGTGGGTGGAGCGGGATGAAACTGTTATGAATGTAACAAACATTCATGAAAGTGAAAGTTTTTAACATTCATGCAAAGCGGGACGGAGATGAATAAAATAATCTCGTATCACTCTATTGTCATCCTTAATTTGTAGTGAAATTATTAGATATATAATGTGGAAAACAAATAGTATTATCTAGTATGAGGATAAGGGCATTGCTTTGCTTCACTTCTAACGTCCGTGTTGATGAGCTTTTTGTGGAGAAGCAAAATGCTAATTATAGCATTTGGATACTAATGTTCATATATTGGGTATTCCCATCCACTATTTGAAGATTGAGTTTTAGTATTTATATTAATTATAAAATAATTGATTAAATTTGGTATCATTAATCAAGTGATACTAATTCAGTTAAAAAAATAAATAAATTATAATACAAATTACATAATAAAAGTATTCATGTCTTTTGGTTTTTATATAATATTTTTAAAAAAGAATTATCTTCTTATTTCTTAAATAACTACCCACTTTTTTTTTTTATAAAAAAAATACTTATAAATAACTTTTTTTATTCGAATTGGGTTAGACATGGAATATATTTTTATAATCTAAGTTGGTTCGGCTTGATCCAAATTATTATTTAAATAATAAAAATATTTTATTTAAATTTAATTATAAAAAAATATAAATGTTAACATAAAAATAATTTTTTAATATTTTAAATAATAAATAAGTTTTTAGATCAAATTTAACAAAAAATTTTTTTACTACTCAATCCTAACCCAACTCAATCCATAAACATCATTATTTTTTATCATTCAAAACATTTTTTTATACAATTTTTTTCCACCCACGTGTACAAATTTATAGTTTATATATTAAGAGGTTTTCGCCCATCCGTGTTGTTGACTTGGCTATTCCTATTCTTATTCCTATAGATATAATAATAATAATTTTTAATTTAAGGAATATCTATTTTTTTAATAAAAAAAAAAGGGGGAAATGTTCTTAAGTACATACATTGGAAATATATTAAATAAATAATAATGGAATAATGGGACTGGGAAGGCAATCTCTTCCTAGCGATTTGGTTGGTAAAGGATGCCGTTCAGTGCTATTAGGAAGTCGCTTTTTAAGTGTATGGTCACCATCCAACTACAAGGGGAAATTGGGACAGAATAACAGTCTTTTAAGCTTTTTAATTATTTTTCTTTGCTCTTTTTGCCCCCAAAGTCAAGGTTTGAAAACATCCTTACATTTGTCGTGCTTCCAACTTTTTAATTTTCATTTGGCCAAAAAAAAACTTTTTAATTTTCATAGATTATTATTAACTAAATTAAATATTTTTTTTGGGTCAATTTTAAAGAGGATTGGGATGGAATAAATAGGAAAGAAAGAAGCTTAGCAGTGAAAAGGATAAAGATTGGGATTTAAGAAAAATCACCCATAAAAGAAAAAGAGAATGAAGTGACATATAGAGAGGTAAGAAAAAAACAAAGGGAAAAGGCATTATTATTCATATTAAAGTATCTCATTGAATTTCAAATTACATAAATTTATGAGCATTTATGTCTTTTTTATTTACATTTATAAAATCATATTTTTTTCAAAAAAATATTTACTCTTAAAAAACTACTATCACATTTTTATTTTCATGACTTTCTTATCTTTAAAACAATTTTTTTATTTATAAAAAACATCAATATAATGATTGATCAAAATCAAGTATAATTTAAATTTTTAATTGAATTTGATGTTACAAGTTAAATGATTTTAACTCAATTGAAAATTAAAAAAATTTATCATGAAATAAAAAATATAAAAATATATTAATCTTTCATTTTATTTAAAAATATGATTTAAATTCACTCATTTCTAAAATAACACTTTTACCTATTTTTATTTCCAATATTACAAATTATACATAAAAATATAGGTCACTTTCATATTTTTTTTTTTACTTTAAATTTCAAATATCTATATATAAATTTTTTAACATTTATCTAAATACATTAATTTTTATTACTTTACTCGTAACCTTGGTATGTTAAAGACTAATAATAATATTTATATTATTATTCTGGAATTCATATTTGATAATAAAAAGTTTTAACTCGTGGGATTAAAAATATATCACGTATTTTATTTTTAATTATTTTTTTAATATATTATAAAAATTAGGAAATATGATAGGTAGATGCCTAGATCCGCGTAAAATGATGCCAAATCTGTTATCCACGTGCCAGATAGGTATTGATGAATGTCTAATCTAAACCGAATGTAGCGAATCAATGGTCAGCAGTCAGCAAGCAAGCATTAGATTTATGTCAATTGTCCAATCAATAATTTGGTGATATTTAGCATTGAATCTAGTCATAAGGAATAGGGAACAATTGTTAGTTTTTTAATCATTAGTAATTACTAATTTGGTCCTAAAACATTAGTATTTTTATCATTTCAATTCTAAAACTTTCAAAAATAAAATTTCAGTCTTAAAACTTATCAATTTTGTTAAATATTAGTTTTTTCGTTTCATTTCAAACAAAAATATTAACAAGAAGCTTAATTGGCATCTTATCTGACATTTAACAGAATAATTTTTTCTTACGTGAAATTCCATTACTGATCGATATAGATCGGTACTAATTTGTACAAAAATCGAAACGATACGATTTACCTTAATATCAATAAGTATTTGTTGATACAGTCGGTTACAGTACGATACCGACTACAATTATCTCAACAACATTTCCTTTATTTTTTAGAATATTTTTTATTTTTTGAACAAAGAATACGTTGTGTTACTACTCAAATGTCATTTTGTTTGTGTTATCATAGCTTTTTAGTTATAATTTGTAAAATATCTGTTTGATCAAATCAGAAAGATAAATTATGGTTCTTGAGTTTTTTACTGACGAATATAATTTTTTGGTTATAAGATTGAAACGTAATAAAAATTGTATAACAAATATATTATTTTATTATGTTATTTATATTTTTATTATAACTTTTCTCCTGTTAATTTTGTCTATTTTTAAATATCTAAAGATAATGTATTATATATTATATTAATTTATTATTTTTATTTAATTTTCAATCAATGAAAAGAAAGGACGGTTAAATTTTTTTCCAAGTACTGGAATGCCATGTAAGAAAAAAATATTCTGTTAAATGTAAAGTCAAATGCCAATTAAAATTTTTTTAAGTGTTTTTGTTTAAAATGTAACGAAAATATTAGAATTGAAAGTTTACATGTGAAAATTTTAAAATTGAAATGATAAAAACACTTATCTTTTTAGGACCAAATTGATAATTACCTCATGTCTAATCTAAACCGAATATAGCGAATCAATGCTCAGCAGTCAGCAAGCAAGCATTAGGTTTATGTCAATTGTCCAATCAATAATTTGGTGATATTTAGCATTGAATATAGTCATAAGGAGTAGGGATCAATTATTAATTAACAGTGGCAAAGAATTTTTTTTTTATGATATATAAAGAAATTATTTTTATAAAAAATGTTTCACTTCTAATTATTGTATTTTAATTAATTAATCGTAATTTAAAATTATATAAGATCCATTAAATTTTTTATTTGATTTACACTTATAAATGATGAATTTACATAATTTTATTGTGATTGAATAATTATAAAAAAAATAATCAATTTTTTGTCATTTAACAGAGCAAACTGAATCCAATAGCAATTAACATTAATAAAATCTAATGAAAAAGATAAAATGTACTAGTAAAATAAATTGAACATGATGGACAAAATTTTATTATTCTATACATTTAAAAAAGTTATTTTTTTCACTGATTTATATCATGCTCTCTCTATATATATGTCATGCTCTAAATACAATTAAAAAAGGCATGGGTTGTTAGATTGATTAAGACTTTATGTGAAATTGACAGCGTTAACAAGTTAATTTTTTTTTTTTGTATAAAATATTTTAATATTTATAATTTAATCTACTTTTGTACTATTAATAGAATATAAATAAATAAATAAGTCACTGATTAATTTATCAACAAATCAATTTGAATTAATATGCAACTTTTGAGTTAAATATAAAGTAAGAGAAATTATTTGATTTATCGTCAGTAAAATTTTTAAATTTTACAAATCAAAATAGTAAGATGACACATGCCTTTAAAATATATTTATAAAAAAATTAATTAAAATAGAAAAAAAAAAAGGAAGATTACATAGACATGAAAATGAGTTAATAGTTTTTAGAGACAAATGAAAAACCTTCAAAAGTTGCTTTTTTAAGCTTTGATGGGTTTCTTAATTATCATCCTCAAGCCTCAAATTTGAGTTTTTTTTTTTTTTTAAACAATATATTAAAAGTGTTTTTTATTTATTTTACTTAAGATTTATTGAGTTTTTTGTTTGTTGTTAAAAAAGAATCCCAAATTAAAAATCAAGCAAAAAAATTCACAAAATCTTTAAAAAGCACAAAAAAACCATCATCAAATCTCCAATAGTAATGAAAGAACACTTATTAAGATACATAATTTTTAATTAAAAATGAATTAATTGATAATGGACGTGATCCTTTTAAACTTCAATACTTTAAATGAAAATACATCACTTTTTTGTTGGTACATAAAAAGTCATCACCTTCTTGCTTAACCACGCTTTAAATGAAAAAAAGAAAAAAACAAAAGAAGTTTAAAACGTTAATTAAGAGGGATTTTCAAGGGGCCACCCACCTTAATAGCCACCATCTGTCGAGGAGAACAAATTACTGGGATCAGGAAATTATGATATATATTATAAGGAAATATTAATTAATAAATTTTGTTAATAAGTATTTTAAAGGCATTCTTTAAGATTATTAGATATAATAATATTTTCAATCAATGCATTGAAAATAATGAATAAAGTTGTCAATTTTTATATTTAATACAATGTTATTACTATAAATAGCATATTAGCTAACCTTAAAGAGTGTACTACGGGTACTTGTTAGCAAAACCTTTAATTAATTTCTAGTGGTACTGGTAGTGAAGTTGATATATATATATATATAAATTATAATCAATGATTTATATTTTTTTAATTTAAGAAAAATAATTTATTAAATTAAAAAAATTCCTAAATTGATAATAAATAATCCTTAATCGGTACCTATTGACATCAATTAAGCGGACCCTATATTATATATAAAATTTTTTGATTAAAATTAATTTGATATAATTATAAAAAATTAAAATTAAAATTTAGTATTAAAATAAAATAAAATATTCAATTTTTATTTGGTTTAACATTTCTTAAAAAATTATTTAAAAAAAAATACTCATATTTACTTTTTTTCATTAAAAAACACTATTTCATAAAAAATATATATATCTCAAATTGTAGGCGTGCAAATTTTAATATTTTTTTAATGTTAATTAACGCCAACTATCTTAATTTGACTTCCATTTTATTAGGTACATTTTTTATAATCAATTTGGTAAACGAGGAAATCAACCATAGCCCCCAGTCTTGGCGTTGGAATGCCACTATCTTCTTAATTTATTAAATGAAACAAATGGTGAAGGAAAAAAAAAAAAAAAATTCAACCTTCACATTTATGTAATATACTAAAATTAAAAATTGATTTTTCATTTAATATTTTAAAATTAACCATACAATATATTTTCTATAGCCAGTCGGTCAAACTCAAATGGCTTATTACGCAAAAAGAGAAGAACCTCTCTAGCTTTCCTAAGAGGCTTCCATCGCTTCTCTGCCCCTTTCTCTCTCTACTTAGATCGGAATATTAGATCGAGCTTTGTCGGATTATGTGCGTCCCCATGGCTACAGTTTTTACTACCGACAAATCTAAGGTTAAAAGGGTATGGATTTTAGGTGTTTCAAATTTTGTCTGCTGGTGCCGCCGTTGTTGGCCCATCCCATCCATTTTCTTATTACTACCAATGCTCGTTTTATCTTCTCCACTCACTTTCTGCGTCGATTCCCACCCCATACCTTTTACTGTTTCTCACGCTTCCACTGATCCGCCGACGCCTTCTTTAAAAAAAACCCAATCGCGGTTTCACCCTCAAATCGCTATTCTCGTCACTGTTTCTCTTGTCTTGCTTCTTGCCTTGTTGTTCGCCATGGGGTTCTTGTTCAAATTCCTCAAACGCGGTAAATTCACCATTTCAACCGCTCAGCCTGATCAAGAAAAGGGAAAATATTCTGGTGTCGAAGGTAAAGAAGGGCTTGTCAGGAAATTCAGATGGGACGAGATTAAGGGTGTGACTAAGGATTTCTCCCGTTTGATTGGTCAGGGAGGGTTTAGCAATGTCTACTTGGCTAACTTGTCTGGTTCCAATCTAGGAGCAGTTAAGATCCATGTTGGTAGTGATCGACTAAACCAGGTGTTCAAACAGGAACTGGATATTTTGGTCCGAATCCGTCACGACAACATCGTTAAACTTCTTGGTTACTGCGACGATCTAGGTGCGTTGCTGAGTCTTTTGCTTTACTCTTTAAAAAGAAAAAGAGAAGTCTTTTTAATTACTTTTTGAAATGAATATTTATTAATTGAAACTTTTAAATTCTGTGTCCAGATGAAGGGGCCATGGTGTTTGAGTACGTTCCTAATGGAAACTTACAAGAGAGGCTACACGAAAGGGAAAGGGAAATACTTCCATGGAAAACCCGCACGGCCATAGCTTTCCAACTTGCTCAAGCAATCGAATACCTACACGAAAAATGCACCCTCCAAATAGTTCATGGGGACATCAAAGCTTCTAATATCTTGCTAGACGAGCATTTTAATTGCAAGCTCTGCGATTTCGGGTCAGCAAAGATGGGTTTTTCTTCCACGGTGGTGCCGCCATCTTGTTCCAGGACGAAGCAAGTAATGATAGGCTCACCAGGTTACACTGATCCTCATTACTTGAGAACTGGTATTGCCTCTAAGAAGAACGATGTTTACAGCTTGGGTGTTATTATTTTGGAACTTGTTACTGGAATGGAGGCGTTTTGTCCAGAAAAGGGACAACTATTGACATCAATAGTGGCACCCAATTTAAGGGACATTGTTGAGTGTGGGGCGGAGGAGAAAATGACAGAAATGGTGGATCCACGTTTGGCTGGAGAGTTTGACTTGGAAGAAGCCAAAGTTATGCTTTCAATTGTTGAACTTTGTCTTCACCAATCTCCCACTGTTAGGCCATCTGCTTCTCAAATCATGCAAACAATTAAGGAGAAAATCACTTCCATCGACTCCCTGTTCTCACCAGGCAAAGATTGCCACTAGTATCTAATTGATGGTGACAACCATTGATTGGGCTTATTGCTTTGAAAGCTGAAATTGTTTATACATAGTTACATTTTTTTTTCCTTGTTCTTTTCTTGTAAGTAGATTTGCAAAAGTCAAAAATCAGGGCGTGTCCTGGATTGCGTGCCCCTAGATTAGAGAAAGAGAAGATTGGTGTGGAAATTTAGCACATGTAAATTGAATCATCAAATCTTTAGGACAACGATTTTACTGTAAGTGGAAAGTAAAAAAACACATTGAACAGATGAATTGGATTTTGAATGTTTTATTATACTTTGATTCTGGCCTTCTTGAAAATGATTGACCCCTTTTTTATTTTTTTCAAATCTGAATTTATGGGCTGTTTCTCGTCGTTTGCTTTGCAATTTGCATATACTACTTCAGTTGCAGCAATTCTATTGGACAGTCGATTGGGACGTTAGGGAAACGCGTGCCTGTTTGAAAACATTAGACCAAATTGGCAGCGCTTCATGGGCATGAAAAGTTTACAGCCCGAAGCAGAACCCAAGAAGACCCAAAAATCTTAAAAAATAAGAAAAGGGAGCAAAGTTGATTCATTGTATTCTTTGAAGAGAGCGGGAGTGGAAGTGGAACTGAAACCGACCTGTCGAGATGATGTCGAATTATCGATCTTAACTCAAATGCCCGCAATTGTTGCGGCCAAGGGCGACTCAAATTCAAACGATCATCCAAAATCCCTTTCCTTAAACCATCAGACTATGAAAAGCAAATATTTGGTTGGCATTTTTTCTTCCAGGTATAGAAAGCTTTGCTGCAAATCCCAGCTAGCAGATTTTGCCCCAAGTTGCCTCCGCTGCCTATGGAATTCTTCTATGCAAATCCCATTATTGGTTTCAATTTCCATCAATCTGAAGGAAAATGTTGCTTATTTCTTTAACAAGTTTCTTTATTGCCGCAAAGCTAAATGTAAGGTACCGAGAAGACTACAGATACCAAAAATAAAAGCTAAAAACAAGTTAACATGACTAATTGAAAATTGATGCTCATGGCATCATTTACTCGGATCAACTTTTTTTTGTTCAAAATGCCTCGGAATTCAATGCCAGAACTTCAATAGGATGCCCGTCCCACCTCCAATGGTTTTGTCTCCCAAAATGGCAGGCTGACAGCTGAACTTGACTCAAACAAACCAAGCTGAAGTAGGAGTTTCTTGATTAGTTCCCCAACTAGGAATGAGATGCCAGAAGCCGTAATCCCCAGGACGACATAGTATGATGCAGTCCGGAAATAAGTTCTATGTGGTTTTCTAACATGACTTTTCCAAAGTGCAAGCAAAATGATGCATGCTAGAGAAGCACCTGCAACTGCTGCAAGCTTGAGGTCTTTATCATCACTCTTACGAAATGAGAAGCCATAGACAACAGGAGGAACCAAGCCGAAAATGAGGAATGATAATATAGCTACAGTCACATGCAATGCAAAATTCTGTCTCCGCCCTAACAGTACTTGATACCGGTCTTCCTTATTGTTGATTACAGTGGAAGCTCCGCGAAGTTGGTCATTTTTCAGTTCTCTAAGCTGTGAAGTTTAATTGTAAGTTTAGTTTCCAGAAATGAGATAAAAATACAAGTGAAAGAAATTTGTCAATTCCAAAATACATAGCTATGGTCTATGTTACTCGGACTATTCATTTTTCTTAAAATATATGGGTATGAGAGTATGATCCTCAAAATATATGAAAAAACTTAGAAAAAAAATTAGCATAGACCTGTGTTGGATATATATCCATATCCTACACTCACTTCCGAGTCCAAGTAACATAGGCTATGGTTAAAGACATAAATAAAAACACTAAACCACCTATATGCAAGCCAGTTCATTACTGAAACCAAGAAATATATAACTATGTAAAAGTGTCTGACTCTGAAAATGCATAGCCTTCTGAGTTCTGGAATGTGTCTGTAAGAAGACTGATAATTAAAAAATCTATCCTGCACTTGTAGGCTTGGAATTGCTAACCAACGAATATTATTCACCATGAAAAAAAAACTTACATTATGACTAATGACGAGAAGTCCTCCAATCAGATTTGCCAATCCCAAAGCCAGAACATTCACTGCAATTACAAAGCAAAAACTTGGTGTAAATGACAAAAGCATAAAATTGTAGGCCATACTTATTATTGTGTCTGTTTCCGGTAGGGGATGCTTGGCCTATGAATCTGAAAGCAAGCATAACTCGAGCCATTATAAAATTTCAACTTCAAATTGTTCTTCATTCTCTATGCAAGGAAATGCAACTATTACAAATCATTTACTGGAAGTGAGAAATATTCTAGGCTATATATATGATATAAGGGATGAGAGAATATGACAAAATATGCATCTATTCAAACCATTTGATGGAATCTGGAGAGAAGGGAAAAAGATAGGAAACTTACGTGTATCAGCACCAGCACCTGCTGCAGAAGACACAACACCAAAACTTGTGATTGATTCAGTTAATCCACCGTAGACAATGCTTTTCAGAATTTCCCATTCATGAGCTTCACCAGCATCGGCACCTCTACGTTCATTTTCGGTTCTGCTTTGAGATAAAGGTGCCACTTCCGTCCTTGGGTATAATGTTGGCTCAAGTAGCCCAGCTTCAATATCCTCTATCTCATTGTCCCCTTGCATTATATTGCAATGGCAGAAGATGCAGAAAAATCAGAAGTTCTACGAATGTGACATGCAATAGATTGCATTACAACAATCAAGTAAACGAGTCAATACATGTGAGAGCAATTTTTTCCTGTTCAAAGGAAAGAAACTTAAAGATAAATATTTAATGGGCACAGGCATTGAGTGATTGGTACTGCTATAAGAGCAAGCAAATTAGCAAACACACATTTAACAGGATTAATCACCTCAAAGAGAAATGTATGAATTCAAAAGATTAAGATGGTGATGAATAACTATTGAGCTTAAAAAGTTCCATTTCATATGTTGAGAAAGAGCAGGTTATATCAAGTGATTAACACATTGTCAGATGCAAAGGAGTTTTTTTGGTGAGCGTCTAATTATCCATGTCTTTTTCTGCATAAAGCAAATACTAATAGGATGGTTTTTAGCAGTAAAATTATGTCTAAAGAAATGTAGCACACAAACTATCGGACAACTCCACAATTTTAAGAAAATCTGCAGCTTTTTGTTTCCATGGTTAGCTAGCCCCACAAACATGCACATACCAGCATTTCTCTGAAACATGTCAGCATCTGCCTCCTCCATGGATTCAGCTTTCACCTTATCAAGCCGTGAGCTGTTTGTTGAAGAAAATATGTTACTTATTCCGCGTTCTTTGGGTTTTATAACTGCACCATCTATATGTTCCCTGCTGGTAACTGAAGGGGTTGAGACTGCAGCACTTTGTACAGTCGAGGCATGACCAGCTTGAACAAATGATTTGAGAAATATTTAATATGAGGAATACATCAAGTTCCTCTATACTTGAAAATAAAGAAGAAAGTATACACCATTAAGCAGGATTTTGCATTTTCATATTCAATTCATCAAATCAAGAGAGACCACAGAAAACTAAAGGACGAAAAAGCTTACATTTCAAATGAAGGTAGAGGTAGATTATCCCAATCATTTTATTTGCATCTCAACTAAGAAGACTAAAGAAAGCAAAACAAAAAGTTCCATTTCATATGTTGAGAAATGTAGCACACAAACTATTGGTCAACTCCAGAATTTTAAGAAAATCTGCAGCTTTTTGTTTCTATGGTTAGCCCCTATGTTACTCGGACTCGGGTGTGAATATCGGACACGGGTATGGGTTCGACACGGGTATGTTCAATTTTTTCCAAGATTTCCATATATTTGGAGGGTCCTTGGAGGATCATATCCCCATACCCATTTCCGGATATGGGTCGGACACGGGTGTCTAACATGAGTACTTCAAGAAAAATAAAGAGTCGGAGCAACATAGGTTAGCCCCACAAACATGCACATACCAGCATTTCTCTGAAACATGTCAGCATCTGCCTCCTCCCTGGATTCAGCTTTCACCTTATCAAGTCGTGAGCTGTTTGTTGAAGAAAATATGTTACTTATTCCAGGTTCTTTGGGTTTTATAGCTGCACCATCTATATGTTCCCCGCTGGTAACTGAAGGGGTTGGTACTGCAGCACTTTGTACAGTCGAGGCATGACCAGCTTGAACAAATCATTTGAGAAATATTTAATATGAGGAATACATCAAGTTCCTCTATACTTGAAAATAAAGAAGAAAGTATACACCATTAAGCAGGATTTTGCATTTTCATATTCAATTCTTTGAATCAAGAGAGACTACAGAAAACTAAAGGACGAAAAAGCTTACATTTCAAATGAAGGTAGAGGTAGATTATCCCAATCATTTTATTTGCATCTCAACTAAGAAGACTAAAGAAAGAAAAAGAAAAAAAAAATTATATTTCTAACAGAAATCAAGGTCACATAGAATATGCTATTACTTCAAATCAAGCAGAGACAGGTTTATCCTGTAGTCAGAATGATAAGATGATGATGGCCAAGATGGTCACGCTTTCATCTAAGAAAGCAGACAAGAAATTGAGATGAAAAAGAGAAAGAAAAGACCCATCACTCATACAAAGACACTGATGAGAACTTTCCTTTGGAACTAAGGTTTAGCAGAGTCTAAATAAGACTGTTATCAAGCTAATGCACATGAAATACTTGAAAGGACATAACTTCGAACTCCAATCAATCCAATTCAAATATGCTCTGCTGACAACAAAAGATTAGAAACAGAGATGAAAACATCAACACAACAATTCAAAGGCAATCTGAAACCTTCTAAGCAACTACAAACTCCATACAAAGAGAAATGGTAAACAATAAACAGAAAAAGACAATGAGGAGCAAATAACCATAGCAGAATTTCATCTTTTAATGATTGGAAAATGGAAAGCTAATCCTACCTTTATCAACAGTAGCTTTGCCCTTATGAAATGCAAAAACAGAGAAAATCCAATTTGTCTTGGCAGTAAGCATCTTTTGAGGACTTTGCTTGCTTTCATTCTGGTTTATGTCCTGAGGACTTTGTGTATTTTCGTTGCGGCTTATCTTTTGAGGACTTTGTCTATCTTCATTGCGGCTTATATTTTGAGGATTTTGTCCATCTTCTTCATTGTGGCTTACCTTTTCATGAGTTTCTTTGTTTTCATTATGGCTTATCCTTTGAGGACTTTGTGTCTTTTCCTTCTGGCTTATCTCTTGAGGACTTTGAGTGTTTTCAATCGGGTTTATCCCTTGTGGACTTTGAATGTTTTCTCTCTGGCCTATCTCTTCTGGACTTTGTGTGTCTTCCCTCTGGCTTATCTCTTGCGGCGGGCTTTGTGTGTGTTCATTCTGCCTCCCCTGACTGAAGAACTGAATGATCTTGAAACACCCATTTCCTTCAAGATTTAAAGAATGAGTTAGGTTTCAAGTCCACGTAACACCCTAGGTAATAGAGGTGCTGGGTCGGGCCGCGCCGAGCCGGGTTTAGATATGGATCATATATTTTTTTGCCTAAGCTCGTCTTAGATCTCAAATTCTATCTAAACCAAATCATATTTGTAAATAGATAGTCCAAACCTATTTAGATCCGTCCGTATTTGTAAATAGGTAGTCTAAGCTCATTTAGCTCGCCCATATTATTTTTTTTCTAAAAAAATTTAAACAAATATTTTTATTATTATTTAATTTTAGTAATTTTATCCTTTTTTTTTTCTTTTAAGAAGTTCTAAAACTTAGATAACTTAACATATTGTTAAATGTTTACACTATAATATTATATATATATATATAAATATTTATTTTTTATATGATATAAATCACATAATATATAAAATATAAAAATAATATATTATATTATATAAAAGAAAAACGGGTCAGATCGGGCTGGGTTCGGGCCTTGATTGTTGGATCCAAGACCCTGCCCATTTTCTAAATGGGCTTCATTTTTTAGTCAAAGCCCATATTTCAGACCTAATATTTTTGTCCAAACCCTATAAAATATGGGCGGACTTTCGAGTTTGGACGGGTAACCCGACCCTTGAGCAGGTCTGTTAGGTAGTAATGATTTAAAATTTTCAAATTACAATAAATATATTTGATAAGAAACTCATACCATGGAACTGACAAACAAGATACAAGCATGCATCAAAATAGACATTGTATACACTATGTTGCTTCGACTCTTCATTGTTCTTAAAGTATATATGTCCGACATTCGTGTCCAACGTATATCCGGACATGGGTATAGGGATATGATCTTCCAAGGACCCTCCAAATATATGAAAATCTTAGAAAAAATTGAATATACCCGTGTCCGACACTAACATCAAAATCTGAGTAACATAGTGTATACATGTGAGGTTACTACTCTATGTACAGATCTTTATACCATCCTTAGTTAGTTGCTAACATACTTAGATGATTATATATGCAGCATAAGAAACACAATACCTATAGGAATGAAAAGGCTGAAGCATGATAAGCAGCTGAATGCTTCTTGATCTTGTTCTGTACCATTATTTTGCTCATCAGGTGCCGATGTTGGACTAACATTTGAATATATTTCAGGTGTGTCACCACTACGACCATCAGCCACAGAATCAGGAATTGGATCCAACTTTTGCAAACCCTTTGGCTTGCGGCGTATATTTGAAATTTGTGGCTTTCTTCTTCGAAGGATAACTTTTCGTGTGATACAAGAATTGCAATTTGGACAGTACAAATCATGTGTATTTTGTTTCTTTAAAACATTATCAACATCTAATTCCATCAAATCCTCTTCGATTTCTCCAATTAAGTCAACGTTGGCATCTATGTTGGTTGCATTGTTGAAATGATTGATGGATTCAGTGCCTGCAACCATTGCAGCAGATAAATACTTTGTTATGAAACTGTGGGCCTAACCATATTTTATATTAAGAAACATTTAAATTTAAATAAAAAAAGTCCAAATAATATGCCAAGATTTTGTTAAATATCTAAAACTTGCAATTGATAATTGGAATATTAGAATATAAACCAGCACTCACATTTTATAGTGGAAAGGGAAGTATTTACATATTTAAACACCATAAAATTACTGAGGAATTTCATATTACCAGCCAAAAATGACAACAACAAAAAATCTCATAGATACACAGCACCTGCACAACATTCTAAACGGAAGTTTAATATTTGTTGTAGGACAAAATAATCCATGAAGATATTATCTAGAAGAGATTTATGTTGTTCTGACTTTTTGTTTTTCTTAAAGTATCTGTGTCCGACACCCACGTCTGTGGCATATCCGAACATGGGTATGGGGATATGATACTTCAAAGTAGGGCAGAGCATATCTCGATTATAACCGAGATAACCGACCGACCGAACCCAATTCGATTAAAACGGGTCGATTTAGGGGTTAAATCGGTTATTGAGGTCCGTTTTTTTGGTTAATTCGGTCGATTTTCGATTAATGTTTTGAGTAACCGAACCAATCGAATTAACCAACCTTTAATATTATATTTAATATATTTTTAAATATATTGATATTTTTAATTATATTTTGAAATATATTTATAATATATAATTATATATATAATTATATATTTTTAATATTATATTTATATATATTTTTACCTGAAATAACCGACAAAATCGACCGAATTAAATCAGTTCGGTTAATTCGGTTCTACAATGAAGTCGGTTCGGTTATCGGTTATTTTTTAGTTGAAGTCAGTTAAGTCGGTTTTCTGTTTTTTGAACCGAACCGACCGACTGCTCTACCCTACTCCAAAGACCCTCAAAATACATAAAATCTTTAAAAAAAAAATTGAACATACTCGTGTTTGACACTCACACCAAAATACGAGTAATATTGGAAGAGATACCCCAATGCCAGGAAATTAAAGCAACTGGTCCACTTTTAAGGCTAGTAGTATTTTAGATGGACATGAACACTAACATAAGCAAGCTATAATGAAAGAAAACAGCTTGCCATAAATCACTAAAATAATCCGTTGACAAGGTTCAGCCTCTCTGCAGTTTGACCAACTGCCAATGCTACTGACCTTTAGTTTCTTAAGTGGAACACAGTCCCCACTGATGTAAGGTTTTGGTATTCATCGCCATGTGCAAATACCCCATTAGGATTCTGGACATAAAAGTATGCAAAGGACTTCCAATTTGGTTGGTCCAATTGCAATGGCGACATTTCCATATTCCTTCAGCCACAAGAAAATGAAAAACGATGGCATTCTTACCAATAACCCATATAAGAGAGGATCACGAGGATGAATCAAGTTATAAGAAAATAAGATATAAACAACAAACCAATTCAAGTGATCTCAAAGAGAAGATAGATGACACTGGTTTTGACATGTAAAAAATGGTTGGTTAAGGTTAAGTACTGGTATTTGACAGATATGAATTGTTGGAAAAGAAGATTCAGGAGAGGATTAATGTACAAAAAGTTTAAAACTTTAGATTGACTGATGAGGGTTATATTTCACCATCTAGCAAACAATAAACAAAGAGGAACAACAGCAATAGGAATAAGATACGGTGAAGCTCTTAAAACACCAATGAGACTTATAATATTAAGCCGTCTTCAATGAAAATTCTTGCAATGTTGACTGATTCAATCTTTTATAGATTACATTGGCAAACCCAATCGCCCAAAAATTTCAACTTAGCTTTGATCAAACATCTTAATTGAAAAGAAAAAAAATGCAAAAGTTCAACAATCCTGAGAACTATTTTTTTACTGTGAATAAATGTGAAGCTTAAGCTGTCAGGCATGTTATCGTTATTATCAACTTTTTTCATGATATATATTCGAGCTCCAAGTTGCTAATAATGGCAAGGTAGCTTCTTCTTTTGACATACATTGAGCAGTGAACAGAAAGCGCAAACATTGAAATTAAAGACAGGAGAAGAAGAAGAGATTCGCTGGGATCATACAGTGATGAACCCCTTGTCCAAATAAGTGTGACAATCTATGATTTTATATTTTTAAAATTGTACAAAAAAAGTATAAAAAAAAATATTAAAGTTTTAATCATCGTATTTCTTTAATCTTTCACTTTTACTTTCTATTAAATGGTAAAACATTATGGGAAAGTTGAGTACCTTGAAGTTTGTCAAAGTAAACGCTGTTTACAATTCCATCGCCTTCCCCCTTCACAACTTTGTCTTCCCCTTTCTCATCGCCCACCTCTTCATTTCGATGACTGTCATCTGCTGCTGCTGCTTCTTCTTCTTCCTCTTTTTGGTCAAAATGTTCAAATGAAGTTCCATATGTAGGGGCCGAAGCAGGGACAGGCTCAAGCTCACTACTAGAAATAGAAGTAGTAGTAGTAGTAGAAGTAGGAGTGGTTCCAACTCCATTGGTTGGATGGCTCGAGGACCTTGCTAACAGGCCGACGCTCACTTCTTCCACATCCTCTTCCTCGACATAGTCTAGCCGCAAATGTTTTTTTGGGTAACCCTGGCTGTGGCTGTGGCTCAGGCTCAAGTTGTTCCATTTGGTTATCTCTCGTTCTTCCATGTCTTCAAAGGTAGAGAGCCTCACACACACTATTCACTTTGTTTCCGCTTTGGACTTTCGATGATAAATACTCAAAATATGGGTGCTTTATTAATGTTGCTTTTAAGAGAAAGTACTCGGAGTTTGAATTTTAAGATACATTTTATGAGAAAGGACTTAAATCAATGAGAATTTGATGGTTTGTTATTTAAGTAGATAAAGAAATAAATGAGAATTCTGAGATCCTGAACTATGAGCCGTTGGATTTTGAACACCGTATCTGATCCGGGTCCCACAGCCTAAATAATGTAAACTAAAGTTGTCAGTTCTCCGCTACCGGCCGGACCCCAATCTTTTTTTATTTGGTCTTTCCTTTCACGAGGAAAACGTGAATTCAGAGTTTTTGATATTTCTGATTAATAAGCAACTAACAGCAGCGTCGTTTAATAGACCTGTTCAAGGTCGGGTTATCTGTAAAAATTTGAAAATTCGTTAATATTTGGAAGAATTTGATCAAAAATGTTAGACTCGAAAAATGAACTTGAAAATCCGTTTTAAAAGGGGAAAGCCTTATCAACTGCCTTCCCTATAAAGATATAACTGGAGTTGGAAGAAGTTACTAAAGCTGAGATGTTTGATCATTCAATTTATGCAACAGCAGGGGGACAACATTGTTTGGAAATGGCCTGGCACTGGATATAAAATTACATTTGTGTGGAATGAGCTGAGAAACAAACAGGAGAAGGTGACATGGCATCGACTGGTGTGGTGCCAACTTTCTATTCCCAAGCACTCACTCATTGCTTGGCTAGCAATTCAAGACAGATTGCCAACCAAAGTCAGAATGCACTCTTGAGGTTGTCCTGTCACACTTGAATGCTTGTTCTGTGCAGAGGAGATGGAAACAAGAGATCATATGTTCACCAGTTGTGAGTACTCCAAGCAAGTGTGGAGCAAAATATTGCAAGCATGTGAGCTTATTGGACCACAGGGAACCTGGCAAGAGGTATTTTCTTGGGCTATCAAGTTGAAAGGCAAGGCATTAATCAAAGTCATTTTGAGGATTGCTTGGAATGCCTATAATTTATTTCCTCTGGCAAGAAAGAAACAGAAGACTCCATGGCGGACAAGCAAGCATATGCATGACTTGTTCAATTTGATTCGCAATGCTGTACGTGATAGATTAGCAGGTTTTACAAACATTCCTAGTGACCAAGTTAACCTTTGCGGTGCTTGGGACTTAATGATGTTGTTTTAGATTAAAATTGTGGACTTGTGGCTGAGACTACAAAGTGTAATATTATAACACAGCTTTTCGGATAAATAAAATTTATTTATCCAAAAAAAAATGGACCTGAATAAAATTTTAAATTTAATTTTTAAATGAGCCGAGCCTCGGATAAAAAATTTTAAACTTGGACCCGCCCGACCTGAAACGAACAGTATATTATATATGCTAATGCTACCACCCGAATAGTTCAAAATTTTAAGTCCATCTTTTCGTTCAATAAAAAATAAGCACAGGTTTTTAAGTTTATGTCACTTTACTTTCTTGTCTCTTTCCAACAAAAATGAGTAGACATATTTTTTCTTTGGTTAATATGAAAAACATGCATTTCATAAGAAATTATTGTTAAATGATATAATAAATAAAAATTATTTTAAAAAATAATAATTAAAAATTATTATAAAAGAAATTGTAAAAACAAAATTACTCAAAAAACTTACTTTTCTTTTTTCTTTCATTAAGATAATATTATTTTTTTAAAATTTTAATTGAAAATAAATTTAAAAAATAAAATATTTAAATATATATTTTTTAAATTTAAAAAAATTTAAAAAAATAAAGAAAAATTAATTTTAGGCATTTTATTTTTATTTTTTAAAATTTTTTAATTAAAAAAAGTAAATAAAAAATAAAAAATTTTATTTTTTGAAAAGTAAATTAAAAAATAAAAAAAAATGAGTAGAAGATTTTTTTATCAAAGATAATTTTGTATTTACAATATCTTTTATAATAATTTCTAATTATTCTTTTTTTCAAATAATTTTTATTCATTATATTATTTAACAATAATTCTTTATGAACTGCATGTTTTTTATATTTTCCCTTTTTTTTTTTTGTGATTGGTGTGGGTAAATGTAATATCAGCTTGGGTTTTGGTGAAAAAAAAAAGGAAAATGTGTGATACGGAGAAAACGTTAATTACACGTGAAAAAATTAGCCAGGCCAAGCCGGACCTCGGTATTTCTTTGATAATTAAGATCAGATTTGATCGATAAATTTTGCTCATATTTTAGATCGGATCGGATCTGAACAGACATAAAAAAAATTAGTATTTTACATGAATTCGATCCGAATGATTGATCCTACTCATATTCAACTAACTAGTAATAAATTCTCCGAGTAGTGTTAATTGCAGTAGCCCTCTCTATTTTTTAGTGAGTAACTTCTTCATCTCCATCCTCAAGGCTCGAAGTGACTGCTGGATAATTACTACTACTAGTTATTAAAAATCTTAAACAACATAAGATTTTTTTTTTTTAAAAGCAGAAAGAAAAGAAAAGAGCATACCGTTGAAGACAACAAGGACAAGCGGAAGATTCCATAGACCAAACTTCTTCAATGCCGAAGAGTTTAAACTGTTATTTAAAATTAAAAAAAAAAATTATTGTTATTTCAGTCTCAATTTCGATGAAAATCTTAATCTTCCTGCCCTCGCTAATTTTCTAATGAATAATAGCAAGAAAAATAACTAAACAAATAAATTCAGTATCGGAGCCTATGATGAAAGAAATGCGGCAATGGGTATCGAGACGCTAACCTCCGGAGGCGGAGGCGAGAGGAGATCAGAGTGAAGCCGACGATTCGCCTCCTACATTGTGTTTATGTATTGTTTGGTTTAAGAGAAACGGGGAAACACGGGAAAATTGGAAGGAAATCTCGTTGCCCTCCCTTTTTCACTTCAGACAATACATCCTGTATTATTGGGAGGAAACTATAAATTTATTTAAAAAAAGAAAAATTATAATTAAATTACCTAGAATCAGTAGCAATGTCTTTCTCCAAATACCCAAGAGCTCTTTTAAGTTTTTAAGCTGCTTAAAATCTTCTTCCTAAAAAACGAGACGTTTCCAACTTCTTGAACTAAATTCACAAGGGATTTCCCAAGAACAATTGCAGGCTTGCAGCAATGTCTACATGAAAGATTTTTCTTGGCATTAGCAAATCCCAATGAAAAAAAAATTCAATAATCTTAACCAAAATAACCATAACATAGGTTTTTTACTTCCTTTAGAAGCTTCAGACGCCAAAGTTTGCACAACTCTAACGGGTTTGATCAGACTAATCAAATCGTGAAGGCTTTTCTTTTTGATAGGGAGAGGTTCAGACAATGTGATTATGTGCTAATTATATTGAGGTTTGCTTGGTAGTAGAGTTGACTCTAATAGGCAATATTCAAGTCCAATCTACTCTGCAATTGCTGCTTGGATAGTGGTAGACATGTCAATTCGTGTATTCGTGTCGTGTTCATTTATTTTATCGTGTCATTATCGTGTTTAAAGTATTTTATATTTATATAAATTTTGATATGTTAATAATTCGTATTATAAGATTTTGAGACATTCGTATTATTTTTTCGTGTCGTGTCGTGTTACGTTTGTGTCGTGTTTTTAGTTATTTTTTATACAATAACTGTTGACACATAAATCCTACAATGAGGAATACAGTCATTGATAGACTGCATCTATACTAATTATAAAATGACTGATTGAGTTGTCAACCGAGTACTAGTTCAGATGGAATGATGTTGTTGACAGACTCTTGAAGGTTGAGGGTTTGAGAGTGCTTAAATGTGTAATGTTTTTCTCAAATGAGTTAATTAAATAAAGGGTTGAGAGCTATGAATAGATTAAGAACTTCAAAAAAAAAAAAATAGCTGAATGAGTTTGGTCTTAGTTCGTGATTTTTTTTTTTAATAAAAATAAATAAATTTATAACATCAAAAAGTAAAATTAAATATTTATGTTTTTTAAATTTATTTTGTACAATATTTTTTTAAAACAAAAAATACATAACTATCCATTCTTTTTAAAAAAACTATTTTATGTAACCTTTTTTTTCTTCTAATTTTTTTTTTCTTCATTCACTCACATAATGAGTGTAACTAACTTAAGTTATATTTATGTTTTATGATCGGGCCAGAACAAGGTTTGTACTTTGTACCCTTCACATGCATTCAATATATTTTGTACACTCACCAACTGTAACTTAAACTTTATACACAAACATATATAAATGTAGGTATCTTCAAAAATCATAATTACAAAATGATCCTATATTAGTCAGTGAAATTTTTAAATTTGTTAAATAAAATTAACAAAATGATACATATTTTTAAAAATATATTTAAAAAATTAATTAAAAAATAAAATATAAGGTAAACTCGTAAATTTATTTATAAAACTAAAAAATTCGACCATAGGTGTATCAAAAGATTCAAAACTAAACTAAAAAAAATATCCTCCAACTTTGAGAAACGGACATCGTTAATAAGCCCAACTCTCTCGGTAAATGGAAGACCACAAGGTCCACAACTTAAAAAGGGACGAATACCTAATAGCGTTGGGTTTGATATCAGGCCGAGTAAGGGGTCCCGAATGGACCCAAAACCCAATTAAAATTATTGAAGAAGTGGGCCAAAGTCAACAGAAGAAGCCCTTAACCCATTGGGTTACGAGTTCGAGGGATGGCAATTATGTACTTTACTAAGGAAAGGGCAATAGCAAAATCAAAGGGAAAATATGAACAACATTGCACTCTATCAAGAATTAGTGTGAAATGGTATAATGAATAAAAGTTATTTGAAAAAGAGAAATAAATAATTAGAAATTATTATAAAAGATATTGTAATGATAAAATTACCCTTAATGAAAAAACTTACTTTTTTTTTTTTTTCATTAAGTAAATATTATTTTTTAAAAATTTTAACTAAAAATAAATTTAAAAAATAAAATATTTAAATATATATTTTTTTTTAAATTTGAAAAATAAAAAAAATAATTTTAGACATATTATATTTATTTTTTTAAAATTTGTAATTAAAAGAAGTAAATAAAAAATTTAAAAATTTACTTTTTAAAATTAAAAAGTTTTTATTTTCAGAATATTTATTTTTTAATTAAAAATTAAATTAAAAAATAAAAGAAAAAGGGAGGAAAAGATTTTTTTTCGGATAATTTTGTCTTTACAATATTTTTTATAATAATTTTTAATTATTCATTTCTCTTTTTCAAATAACTTTGATTCATTATACCATTTTACAATAATTCTTGATAGAGTGCATGTTTTTCATATTAACCCAAAATCAAATAGTGCAAGAGTTGAAAATGGAAGGGTGAAATTTTCAGAGTCTATATAGCAAAGCCAATACGTAAGCAAATAAAGAAAGGGAAGTAAACTAGATACATTGAACCTGGACAGTTTTGGTTGAAGCCTCGTAGGCTATAAGAGAGTCTTCTCCTCCACAATGGTTGATCCATAACTGCTTTCTACTCATTTATCCACCAATCAAAGTTTAAAAAAAAGAAAACATAAAACAGCGAGCGAGCGAGCAAAATGGGTCCAACAATGGCGGTAGCTGATTCCAAAGCCATAGCAGCAAAGAAAAAACAGGAAGAAGAGTTGAGAAAGAGAAACCAGGAGTTGGAGAAGGAATTAAAGGAAAGCCGGGAAAGAGAAGAACAGATGAGAAAAGAGTTACAAAAGATATGGAAAAGGTTAGAGGTGGCGGAAGAGGCGGAGGAAAGGCTGTGTTCTCAGTTGGGAGAGCTAGAAGCAGAGTCCGTTAATCAAGCCCGCGCTTACAACTCCCACATCCGCTCCCTCAGGGACCAGATCTCCAAAGGTAACGTCGTTCTCGTCAACAACCACCGTTCCCCTTCACCCATCTCCATCCTTTGATCTTTAAATTTCCCAATTGTTTTCAACTATTAGTATATATATTTGTTGGCTTCTGCTTTTGTCTGATGTTTTATTATGTAACAAAGGCGTGAGGCGTCTAAACCAGTTTGTGTTTGGATTACGGGTCCATATTCCATACGTATATTAGTTTTAGTTTATTGTTAATCAGCATGGAGGTTGATGCTGAAGCAGCTGTGTAAACAATGTAAAATATTCATATGTTGATTCTTTTTTTTTTTCCCGTTATTGCAAAAGTAAGGATTATCCATAGTTGTCAAACTCAAGAAGTTTGCGCGTCTAATTTTCTCATTTTCTTTTTCCGGTTTTGATTTTTCTTTGGGTGCGGCGTCTAATTTTCTTATTTTCTGGTTTTGATTTTTTGGGTAAATGTCAGGGAGAAACAGAAGTCTATTATTTATTCGGATTCACACGTGTTAATGAATTCAAATATTTGTCAAAAGTAAAAATTCGAATAACATAAGAAATCTATAACCGGATCCACCTTAGAGATTACAATTGAGCGGGGTGGAGTGGATTTTTGTATTCGTTTTAGCACTGTTTTGCAACGAGAGTGTTGAAATTTTAATATTATTATCATTTTCACTCGTTCCGTTGGAAATATTGAAATTTAAATACCACTATTATTTTCATGGATGTCGGTTACATCCATAACCATTTCGTTTCGTTCCATTTGATATTTATTAATTATTTTTATTTTTTTCAAATAACAAAGTATTTTTAAAAAATTAAATATAAATTAAATATAAACGTGTTTCTAATTTATTAATTATTTTTATTTTTTTCAAATAACAAAGTATTTTTAAAAAAATTAAATATAAATTAAATATAAACGTGTTTCTAATATAGGAAGAGAAAAAAATAAAATATTAAATTTAAGTTTTTAAAAAGAAAAAAAAAATAATAAGTTTAATTATATTATTTTATTATTTTTTAAAAGTTAAATATTTAAAAGTAAAATTATAATTTCAGTATCCGGGACGGACGGTGCGGAGCAGCCTTGCCTTTCAAATAATAATAAATAAAAAAAACTCCGTCTCCATTGTTCAAAAAAAAAAAATCTCTCCATTCGAATCGGATCTATTTAAAATCTATCGATCGGATCAAATTTTATCATTCTTACCCACCTTTGAGCCCGTAAGGGCCGGTGAACCATTCAATTTGAAGCAAAGTCGATTTGAAGCAAAGTCGTGGTTCTAAAGATTATTATCGTTCTTATTCCAAGCATTGGATTCTAAGAAATTTTTGTTGGTTTCTTTTTAACATCCACGGAATGAACTTATTTTTAACAAGTGTGAATCCGAATAACATAATAGACTTTTTCTCCTTGACATTTACCCAAAAAGTCGAAACTATAAAAAGAAAATTATACGCGGCAAACTTCTTAAGTTTGACAACGATGAATTCTTAATGACTTTCCTCATAATCAAATTTTTTGGTTTCTTGTTCTCATCCATGGGATGAAGAAGTCATTCAGATCCATAACATTATTTTAAAAGGAAAGTACATTTACTCACTGTTCATCTACCGTTTACACCCCTTTGACTTTGCTGCCATTTGACTAGGGAAGATGCGGAACAGTGAGGAGTGGAGAGAAAAAAAAAAGATTTAGTTCTCGTTTAACATTATATTTGAAACAATTTCTGAAATCAAAATTATGTTTCACTGTAAATGTTATTAAACGAGTAATTTTTTTTTTTTTACTTTTTTACAATTCGAAAGCTAATATTTGGATAAAATGATTTATTATTCTCACATCTCTAACTTTTATTATTTTAAACATATTTTTTTTTACATTTTAATTTCTCACAATATTTTTTTACAGCAATATCAAACATTTAAAAATTTTAAAATCACATTTTTTTCAACTCAAATTTTTTCTATCTCAAGCTTTTTCAATAGCAATGCTAAACTAACTCTTAGTAATAAGGAATTAAGTTACGATAACGGATGCGTTTTTCTATCGCAGTTGTGAATGTAACGATTACTATCGTGATCATTGTGAACATCACAGTCATATTTTTTTTTTATTTTGTATAACTTACTGTAAAACATAGTAATTATAATTATAAAATTTTATTTTTAATGATTTATAAAATAATTTATGACACTTTATTATCTTTTATTCATAAAAGAAAAAATATATATGTATAAATTGTAAATTAAATCTATATACATGTAATTCACGATAATTTTAACTGCTATAGACAGCTAACCATTTACACTAAAATTGTGATTAATATCAATAACCAAAAAAACCAAAATTACAAAATAACAATCATAATAATTCGTTGCAACTGCTATTTAAATCTTTGTTTAATAACTAAAAGAAAGAGATGAGGAGGAAATAGAAAGGGAGGAATTGTGATGGTTGGAGAAGGAGATGAGGAGGAAATAGAAAGGGAGGAATTGTGAAGGTGGGAGAAGGAAGGAAGGAAGAACAAAACAAAAAAAAAAGATGGGGTTAGGGAGGGAGACAAAAGAAGAGGAAGGTCGGAAGGGGAAATTAGTAGTAGCGGCGTCGAAGAGATTCGCACGACTGTAATTTAGCTAACTAATTTTATTTTATTTTAAGCTGCATTTTCCTTTTTTAGCTTTCAGATATTGGTAGCTGTAAAACACTTTCAGAACCATCTTTAGATTTGTTGAGTTCATGTTTGTATAAATTTACGCAATTCGAATCTAAAGCAAATACTTTGGCAGTTTCTAGGATCTAAAACAGCCTGTATATATTTTCAAGCTATGTTGCTCTTCTAACTCTTATTATTTTTTTTTTTTCTTGAAGTACCCATGTCCGACACCCATTAGATGCATATCCGGACATGGGTATGAAAATATGATCTTTCAAGGACTTTCCAAATACATGAAAATCTTGAAAAAAAATTGAACACATCCGTATCACACATACTCGTATCCGACATTCACACCCAAATCTGAATAACATACTTTTCAGGTATATGAGTGCTATAATTATCATATAAAATTTACCTTGCATTTGGATGCTACCAAAAGGACAGCACAGTTACTGCTGTTACTGGTTATAGCAGCTGCTGCATTAACCCTGTTAAACTTGGAAATCATTAATGCTTTGGCTAGAAAAAACAGATGTAAATACCAAATTTACTGCATTCAAGCTCATGCAAACTAGCATCTTTATCCGATGTTTAGTATAACAGCAACTGAAACTACTCAGTAAACTAAAGCTAGAGGAAACTTGTTTATCTAAATTGGACGTTAAGGACAACAAGAAACAAAAAGAATTCATTTCATTGCAAAAGATACAAACTACTTCCCTCTTCTTTAGTTTAAGATATATTGGAAATTGCCCCTTCATTGTGAACCAGCTTGACAATACAACTTCACCCACGGCGCCATTGCTTCTCTCTTAATACTGGGTCCCTGAAGAGAAATATTTAACCAGAAGGTGAGAAAGGATCCAATGGTCAAGGGCAATATATAATTACCCCTATGTTACTCAGACTCGAGTGTGAGTGTCGGATACGGGTATGTGTCCGACACGGGTATGTTCAATTTTTTTTTTATAGAATTTCCATGTATTTAGAGGGTTCTTGGAGGATCATATCCTCATACCCATGTCCGGATATGCGTCGGATACGGGTGTCAGACACGTACGGGTACTTCATGAACAATGAAGAGTCGGAACAACATAGAATTACTCTACATGGAATATTGAGTCGAACCTCTGAATATGATCAAGAATAAGGAGCCTGGGTCCAGGGGGTACTTTCACGTCTCTAAGAGCACTGAAACACATCATGTCAATTTAAAGGCCATCAGAATATATCTACACAGTTCATAAAATATTAATTGGAAAGTTAAATTAAGATAAAAAAAATCCGACTGCTTGCCTATCAGTTAGCAAAGGCAATGTGCTATCTGTTAACAAGCCTTTTTTGAAATTCTTCTCGTAGTTCTGCAGGCCAAGATTATCTAACATGGATCTTGTTTTGGAATAATGCACATCCTCAGCAGGTGGTTGAGAAAACTTTTGCCCTAACTGTATAATCACAAAAAAAGGCTGTTAGACCAGAAGAGCAATATTTCAAAGCAGTACCCATTCAGAATATTCAATTGTTGAAAGGGGAAAATTTACTTGAAAACTATGTTGCTCCGACTCTTCATTTTTTTGAAGTATCCGTGTCCACGCATATCCGGACATGGGTATGGAGATATGATCCTCCAAGGACCCTCCAAATACATGGAAATCTAGAAAAAAAATGAACATACCCGTGTCCGACACTCAAACCCGAATCCGAGTAACATAGCTTGAAAAGTTCATGGATATAGACACTCTCAACAACAAATGATTCCAAAATTTTAGCACACCATGTTCACGGCTTTTTGGTTTATGCATGTTCTATCATGTTCACAGCTTGAAGAGCAGTTAATAACATGGCTGAAAATAAAATAGTGATCTCAGAGAGGCTAATGAGATAAAAAAAAAAAGTCACCTGGAAAAGGCCGCCTTGAACAAGTGCGAAAAAAAGTCCAGAAGTGACTGCATTTGCAGCCTGATTTGGGCCACCCATGCCACTCACTAATGAAAACATGGCCCCAGAACCAAAAGCTGCCACCATGCTGCAAAATACAATATTTATCTTAAACACCTGTGTAAACCTAAAGTATTAAAGTCCACCAATACAATACAAAACAAACCAATGAAGTCTACATTTATTTATTCAAACAACAAGATTGAATCATCTATACAATCTTCGGATTACCACACACAAATATCCAATAATGCTCTCCATAAATAATATTGCAATTCTAATTTATGATGGGACAGTGGAGGTACAAAAAGCAGATTTCCCCCTGGAGAACAGGGCATAAAAGTGGGGGAAGAGGTAGAGTCTAGAAGAGCAAATGAGAGAATAAAAATACTAGTGTGCGTTTTTATCGATAAAGCACCTCCAAGTTTCTAAATTCATAGGGAAATAAGCTAGTTCAAAATGACAAAATCTTCAAAAATATTATCTCATTTGCTACTCAAAATAATATATAGTCAGTTAATCACCTTTTAACTGTACCAGTTAAAATGTTTGCAGACTTATTTCTATTCATCAGATGCCTACAAATTAAAATAGTAAGAGGACCATGATAGTTTCAATAATAATAACGGGACCATGATCTTCACATAGCTTGACACACCGTATTTTCCCAGATTAGCTAGAATGGAAAATCAAGTTGGTTCCTAAAAGACAACAACCTTTAGAGTCTCCAGGGAAATTAAAGAGAAAATTGCCTCCAAAGAGTGACTAGAAAACAAACCAGAGGGATACATGAGAGTTCATCCTTTCTCAAATACTCTGTTGATCAATCTAACTGTGCTACTTTTAGACCAAAGCAAGAGAGAACACTTCTTTCTAACTGACCAAATTCAGAAAAAAGCCAGCACAGGTATACTACCATAACATTTCCATGGTCTGGAACAACCTGTTTGACCAGAACATTTGGAAAGCTCAGATTGATTTGACCTTAAAGAATGACATCAAGATTTTCTTTGCATCTCAACAGGGATCTCATTAAAAAGATTCAATACACAACTGAAGACAAAAAAGGAATAATCAAATAAGAATATAGGGTGAAAAACAATTGTAGTGTGTAGGGGTATAATTGAGCCAAGCCGAGCTCAAGCTATAAGAAGCTCGAGCTCGACTCGAAATTCGAGGTTCGAAGCTCAGCTCGAGCTTGATCGAGTTTCACTTTTAAGTTCGAGCTCGATTCGAGATAAAAATCGAACTGCTCGAACTCGCTCGATTAGGCTCGTTTACCTAGTAAAAAATGAGCTCTATTTCCCATACTCGACTTGAAACTCGATTATTTGTGCTCAAGTTCGAGCTCGTGTTTGAGTTCGAATTGAGATTTTTCAATACTAATTAAAAAAAGAAATTGATTAAGCTCGCGAGCTACTGAAGTTAAGCATTAGGATACTCGAATTCGGCTCTCTCGATAGCTCGAGCTCGACTCAACAATTACCGAGCCGAATTCGAGTTTTTTTCGAGCCGAACCCGAGTAGCTTGCGAGCACAGGTATCTCGTTTACACCCCTAGTAGTGTGTATGTGTTCAGAAACAAGCCCATTTATAGCATTACCTGTTGGCATCTTTTTTGGGTTAATTGTGCATATTGCAGCATATGATAGTATGTTGTATTCTGATTGAACTATGACTAGTAGCAATATCCTCTAGCTATAGTATAAACCAACAGAAAGAAAATCAGTAAAGATAAACAAAACTGTGATATAAAAAAGGTCCACCTAGATTGGACATCCTCCTTCCCTCTCAATCTTTTCATAACACAAGATATGCCAGCATTGACACCCGTCATTATGGCAAAGTTGCGAGCTTGTACCAAGGGACCTCCTGATAGAGCCTGTAATTCAAAGTAAACTTCTATCATATATCAGTAAAATCCATTTATGGACGATTAATCCGATGCTGTTTAGAAAACCCTTCAATGGTTGTAAGTTTTAACTAACGCTTTCTAAACAACAATAAATTCAATTAGCATGCACCATATAAGAACCTGATCCTCCCCAAAATAACACAATCAGCATTAACCCATGAATTCATAGAGCAGCAAAATAGACAGAAAGCATGAAAGAAACATAAAAAAAACAAAAAAAAACCCGTGGCTTTGGGTCTTCACCCAAATTAAAAACGACCAATTGGAGTAAACGAAAATTGAGAAAGGAGGATTGGAAATGGAAACCGTGTTGTTGGTTAAGTAACAGTAAAAACTATTAAACAATGAATATTATTTTTTGAGATACGGCGATTATAGTTCTTAAAATATCGAGGTCGTAGATGAGAACAAAAGCAAGTAAAAAAGACGAGACCTGGGTTTGCTTGAAAGAAGCCATGGCTTGAGGATTGAGGGAAGCTTGAGGAGGAGTTGGAAGAGAGGAGGAAACATCGTTGGTAAGGGTACCCATGACAGCACCGATAACAGCACCTTGAGCAGCGCTGGTGGTGGTTACCACAGCCGCCTCGACGGGTAAAGACTGCTTGGCTAGCCATGACCTGAACCCGTTCTCCACTTCCTTGAACTTGGCTTGAAATTGTTCCAGAGGGTTTTGCTGGGGCACCATCATTCCTTGCTCTTCTACTCGCCCCATTTCGTTAAATTTTTTAATGTGGGTGCTGCTATTTGCGGTGTTGCCTGATGTTGTGGCTGGAGATGGATATAGATATATCTGGTACAGGCAGCCGCGTTCATGAATCGGGTTTGAGTGGGATTTACGTATAATATAAACGTCATAATTATTTGGATTATATATATTTATTTAAGTTTGATCTAATTCGAAATATAAATTTTAAATTTTATTTAAATTTATTCATATTTTAAAATAGATAATTTAAATCCATTTACATCATTCATATTTTATTTTCCTAAAAAAAATTTAAACAAAAATATTATTTTTTATTTAATTTTTAATAATTTAATTTTTTATTAATTAAATTATAAAACATGAATAATTTAATATATTTTTAAATATTTACATTAATATTATATCTTTTTTATAAGATATAAATTATATAATATATAAAAAAAATATTATATAAATGAGAAGTTAAGATTTGATCTATCATATTTTTTTCTCAAATTTATATTTTAATTTTAATATTTTTATTAAAACTTTTTTAAATATTAAATAAATCTTTAAATTTTAACGGATAATTCAATGTTGAAGAGGTAAGGCCAGCAACATCATCTTATTTTCTTGTTTTCGGTTTTATTCTATCAGAAACCTCTTTCAGCCCATTTATTACGGTCTCTCTTCTTTTCGGTTAGTGACAGCCCAAATGTGAGCCTATCTCATAGCCTATACCAGAAAGTTTATAGTCCCCCAAAATTTGTGGTTTGAATTTGAAAGATGTCAATGTTTATAATTGAATTTAAATCTTTTTATTTTTCATCTTTTGATTTAATAAAAAAACCCAATAAATTTTTATATTTATCTGAAAGAAAGAAATCGAACTAGCAATTTGCTTTTGAAATTAAATTTTCCATCTTTTGGAAGTTTTAAAACTTCAAGGTAATAATAGTACTAGTATAGTAGTTTCAAGGTACTACTACTTATTTGGGTTCGAGTAAACGTCGGATATGAATTCGTGTTTGATATGATATATTTATTTATTTTTTAAATTATATTTTTGAAATATCATATCTTCGTATTTAAATTTAAATATGTGACAAACACAAATATTAAATACAAATTTAAAAAAGAAAATTGAATAACAGAATGACTTACTACAAAGGGGATGTTTGGTACCTTCCCTGTGATTTCTGAGAATGTGATTTTTGGGAATGTGATTCCTGGGAATGTAACTTTTCAGCGTTTGGTAAACATGGAAAAATGCTAATTAAAATCCTGAGAATGTGATGATAATTTTCGAAATTACCCTTATAAAAAAATGTAAATTTTATTAATTTTAAAATTTTTCAATGATATTTATTATTAACAAATATTTATACTAAATATTTAAAAATAATATTTTAAATTTTAGTTACTTTTAGGATAAAAAATATTTATCAATAATAAAATTTTGAAATTACTCTCATGTAGTTAAAAAATTAAAATGCTGGATGCAAATTAAATATTATTTTAATATTTTAATGATATTTATTATTAATAAAATTTTGTACTAAATATTTAAAAATAATATTTTAATTGATAATTTGAGTTATTTTTATGATAAAAAAATATTTGTTAATAATAAATTTTGAAATTACTCGCATGTAGTTAAAAATTTAAAAGACTGTATGCAAATTAAATATTATTTAAATATTTTAATGATATTTATTATTAACAAACATTCGTACTAAATATTTAAAAATAATATTTTAATTGGTAATTTGAGTTATTTTTATGATAAAAAATATTGTTAATAATAAAATTTTGAAATTACTTTCATGTAGTTTAAAGTTAAAAGACTGTATAAAAATTAAATATTTCAATGATATTTATTATTAACAAACATTTGTACTAAATATTTAAAAAGAATATTTTAATTGGTAATTTGAGTTACTTTTATGATAAAAAATATTTGTTAATAATAAATTTTCGAAGTTACTCTTAAGTAATTGAAAAATTAAAAAGGCATAATGCAAATTAAATATTATTTAAATATTTCAGTAATATTTATTATTAATAAATATTTGTACGAAATATTTTAAAATAATATTTCAATTGATAATTTTAAATCAAATAGAAAGAGGATAATGTTGTCTTTAATATTTTTTTAACTTTTCAACTACATGGGAAAGTTATTTTTCCACAACTTCTCTTGGAAATCACATTCCAATGCTTGTGGAAAAGTAACTCTCCAAGGAAAATTACATTCCCAGAAAAGTGAGCAGTTCTTAGCATACCAAACATGGTAATTACATTTCCACCAATTACTTTCTATAGGAAGTGATCACTTTCTATCATACCAAACGCCCTCTAATTGATTTGATTGAATAAAAAGAAAATCTGACAAATTCAAAATAACCAAAATAGAATGGTGAAAACTAGACCTACTCACGGGCCGGGCAGCCCGCCAGACCCATATTGGGCAGGGCCTGGGCAGAAATTTTTTATTCTGGGCCGGCTCGGCCCCAAACATTGTTTTTTTATTTAAATAATATTATTTTATTTAATTTTAATTATAAAATATTAATACTTTTTTTTAATGTAATAAATAGTGTTCACAAGCCGACAGGCCGGCCCGAGCCCACTCCGGGCCGGGTAGGGCAAGGACTTCGAAAAAATTCGAGTTTCGACCCGACCCATAAGCACCTCTAGTGAAAACCCATTAGTTAAAGAAAAAAAAAAAGGAAAAATCAAAATTTCCTGGTCCAGCCCATCGTCCAGCCCAGTGCCAAAAGACATCAACAATTAAAATAATATTATTTTAATTATGTGCATGTTATATATATATATATATCAAAGTATTTCAAGTTTTGCTTGAACTTCAAGATTGAACCAAATTCATTCCAAATTTTATTTCCCGAATATTTTCCATAAAGACCGAACTATAATTAACAAAAAAAAAAAGTTCATTTTCTTACAAACAAGATTAAATCTTTGTGGATATAAATCAAAATTCAATGAATCTAATACATTAAAACTAATTTAAAAAAAAAAAAAACCAAATAGAACAAATTATCGAATGAGATTATTGCAAATTAAGAATGAGAAAAATATCAAATAAAAATATATATGGTTCTCAAAAAATATGACTGATTATCCACGTGGCATGATGTAAGTTAAACATAAGAATTAACAAGTAGTTTTAGCCTGGCAATCTGGCATCAATCATCAACAATTGGGATTACCTGTAAACTATTTTGGACAGCTAAGAACAGAACCAAACATGTTTATGGAATCCAAATATTAAATATATCATACTAAATTAACTGCTCCTAATTTATAGCCATTAACGCAAATTCAATTAAACAGCTTTGGCTGCTTCTTTTACTCCTTTTAATAATTTAATAGTATTCTCTGAAGCTTCATTCTTACTTTTTTTTTTTTAAAGAAAAATGGAAGCTTCGTTATTATTCTAAAAGAATCTGGGTTTAGCTCAATTATTAATATTTAACGAATTTAAAATTTAAATTTCAACATTTAAAAATTTTTATATTAATTTTTTTTTAAGTGCTAAAGCAAACCGTTTCTTTGACAGTTTTAGTTTGACGACAAAGATTCTCATTCCTTTTCTTTACCTTTTCTAGTTTTCCTCATTTCTGATTTACGTACATTTAAGGTAAAATTCGTTGCTTTCAGGGCAAGGATTAGGCCTTGATTTCCTGAATTCCTCTGTTTCTGCCTCCTTAATTTCGCTTTGTCTGAGTCGGGAAAGAAAGAAACACCAATGCGAGCTTTCCTTTTTTTCATTTAACAAAAGGAAAACTCGCCTTCACTATTAATATTCTTACAAAATTCCCTTCATCGATAACCCGTTTTCGAATTTGAGATCAATCGATCAATCAAAAATGGTGATGTTGTTTCCAATCCTTTTCCATGAATCCGCATTGTCCCTGTTGTTGTTGCTGCTGCTCCTCGTTCCTTTTTCCTCTTCCTCCACCATCGGATCACAACAGAAAATCTCGGCCATCCGATTGCCTTCCGAGGCCGATCCATGCGCCAGTTCGCCCCGACCCAATTCCTGCCCCGTCAACTGTTTCAGGGCTGACCCTGTTTGCGGGGACGACGGAATCACCTACTGGTGCGGCTGTGCCGATGCTCTTTGTTCGGGTGCTAAAGTTGCCAAAGTAGGATTTTGCGAGGTTGGTAACAATGGTGGAAATGGATCTTTGCCCGGTCAGGCTCTACTTTTGTTGCATCTAGTTTGGCTCATTGTTCTGGGCTTCTCTGTTTTGTTCGGCCTAATCTGATTTTCTTTTCTTTTTTTTTTCTTTTTTTTTTTCTTTTCCTTAACAAGAACAAAAATGGCTCTTTTTAAATCCTAAACTTTTTAGTGTTACCAGAGACAGGCTTATATGTGAGCATTGATGTAAGTAAATATTAGATTTTTCATTTCCTGGCCATCATTTTACTCTGTTCATCTCTTATTTTTGTTAAAGCTTCAATCTTGTTTGGTGTTTAGATGGTCAGGAATAGATTTGATAATTTTGGGTATCAATACGTATAATAAACACAAAAATAATGTATTAAACATGACACTACGTTTAAATGTGGTTAACAGGATTAACAAAATACATTTAATATATTTATCATATTCGTGTTTTAGATTTTGACACATTTAATAATTTGTGTTATGTTTATATTTACACGATAGACACAAAAAAAAAAAAAGAGACACAACACGCGTACACGAATTATCCGATTTTCTTAGCAATTAAGATGCTTGGTAATTCCTTTTTGTTCTATAATGGCGTTTTTACTTTTGAATAATTGTATTGATACTATTATGATTGTGAACTGTGATGTACTCCATGCTTTTGGTTTTGGATCATATTCCATCACAAGTAGCTTCTATTGCATTCGAATTTCTTGAATTTTATTTACCGGACTTTAAGTTTAAGACCTAAAGTAGGGACCAAATTGGTTTAAAGTATAGTGTGTGAGGACTTGCAATTGCAAGCTTTTTTCCAGTTGACTAATTATATGGGAAAGGGAGTATATGAGTTATATATATATCATTGGCAACAAAAGTAGAGTTAATCTTAGTTAGGTTAATGCTTCAGAATTGGGATTTATGTTAGTTTAGCCAATTGAATTATAGTGTGTAGATTGTTTAGAGATATTTCTATTACGTTGTACATTGAATTTGTGGCACATTACTTAGTTTGTATGGGGAAAAGGTTACTATCATTTTGGTTGCCACTTCTTGCTATGGAAATGGAACTCTTTGGAGCAGAGATAGGTGGCATCGATTTTGTGACTAAAATCTCGTCTTAATAATAATAAAAAAAATTGGACCCAAGTCTTTCCCATTGGTCGAGTAGAGTTATAAATAAATCAAACTTGAATGAATAAATTTTTGTTCGTGTTCATTTGTTTATTTTTTAATCTGTTTGTGTTTGGTTCGTGTTCGTTAAAAACTTTTAAAATTTTATTCGAGTTCGGTTCGTATGAAATTGGGTGTGTTTGAGTTCAGTTCGTTTAAATTAAATTAATTTGTTTGCAAACATTAAACAAACATGTTCATGAATATACAACTGAACTTGTTCGCGAACAATTAAAAATATGTTCATGAATAATAAACAAATAAATTAAAACAAACAAACAAATAAACAAATAAGTCAAACTTTAGTTATTATTAAATATAAATATTATTAAAATTAAGTTATTATTAAATATAAAATACTAAAACACATATTTTTAATTTTATTATAAATAAATAAAATAAAATACATATAATAATAATATTAATTATATTATAATAAAACAATAAATGAGTTTTAAACGGGCTTTAAACAATTTAATAAACGAGTTTTAAAAAATTTATAAACGAATTTATTCGTGAACATAAATGAACTGAATAGACCTTATTCGAGTTCAATTCGTTTAATAAACAAACCTTAAATCTTGCTCATAATCATTTATTTAACTTGATAAACAAAAATAAACGAACAAAAATCGAATTGTTCACAAACCATTTATCGATATCGATGATCTAACTCTATTAACAGTTTCACATAGTCAATGGTCTAACTCCCACAGACCTACTAGCGGTATTACTTAGCACCATATACCAAGCCATGCGGCAATGCAATCATGTTATCATGCCTGCCCTAAATATAAAAGGGCAAAAATTTTGGGCATAAATCTGAAAGCCTTGCCATTTTATGAACACACCTGGAACTGTTGGTAGTATTTTTCATGATTCGCAAAGAAATGGTAGTAGGTAAAAGGGACTTTATAAGCTTGAAAAAAGGAGGAAAAATAAAGATCATAGTTCTATTTGTTTGATTTAGTGTCAAAGTTCTATTTGTTTGATTTAGTGTTTAGACTGTAAGCATAAGAAATCAGATCAGATCAAATCAAATCAAATCAAATCAAATCAAATCAAATCCAATGCTTGTACACTCATAACCCTATGGCTACGTATAGGTTTTAACTGCATGATTTTCAGGTGTTTCCTGAAAAATTTTTAACCTTTAGCTGAAGTCTCGAGGCTGAAAAACATATCCGGCCTGTATTACATTGCAGTCCTAAACTCATACCAAATAATTGAGCATCCTTTTATGATCAATTCGAAAATCCCCTAAATCCTTGCCTTTCTTTTTGAAATATTCAGAACCTTTTTAACTAGTATCAAGTTAGTCTCCATACAAGAATCCAGAAACAAAATCCGGTTTCAAGCAATGAAAACTTTGGTAAAAATCAGTTTCTATTCTTTCTTCTTGGAGCTCTGAAGTGAAAATCCTGCTTCACCAACATGATTTGTGTCCCTTACTTCCACAGCTTTAGGGTTCAGGATTTCACCTTCAGTCTCTCCAGAGGAAGCATCCTTTTTGCTTCTGGATAGCTCAGAGGAAATTTTTACCTGAGAATTATCAGTGCTGACCAGGCTTTTGTACATGGTGAGAGCTTGGGCAATCATGTTGGCAGGGTTTGCAGCAGAACTAGGAAGCAACATTGTTGTGCCCTAACAATGAGCAGAAAAAGACAAGTTCAAGGAGCATGATAGAATGAATAAAACATTGATAATAACATTAATACTCGCAACACGTGTCTGAGATCTCCCTTTTTTACCTCCTTGGCAATATTACTGAATGCTTGAATGTACTGCTCTGCAATCCTCAAACTTGCTGCCTGCAAAAGAGACCATCATTTTGAGTCCCATTTTTACTTAGCAATGAGCATGACATCAGTACCTCTCATCTACAAATGATTTCAGAATAAACAATTTATGATTCATATAACACCCACAAATCAGAAATGCTATATGTAAGCATAAATTTATTCCTTCAAATAACAAATCCTTTCGGGCAGCACCTCAGGATCTAAGAAGGGTTTTCTATCTCTCTCTGAGACTAATAGTTCTCCTAGAGCATACAAAAATACAGGGAACAGACTGAATATCTCCTAAGATCTAACTAGAGTTGTACAAACAATTGAACCAAGCTTTAACTGGAAAAGACAAAGAAGGAAGAAAAGACAAGATTATTTTAAAAAAAACTGAAGTCTTCAGTATATTCCCTATATCTGCAAAATCCAGACAACTAATGAGCATCAAGTCATTAAATCCAGACAACTAATGAGAATCAAGTCATTATACAAGTGCAGACACCAGGAATTGAGATCTCTTCAGCATAGACTATTTGACATTTATAAGTATCACGATGAGGCCAACATGTTTACGAACTTCTATCATGATACCATAAAAGTAGACGAGGAAATCTAGTTTGAATCCTCCTCTAATAGTTTCAGGTTGGATGGTATAAATGTTAGCACTTATTATGCACACGCATGATGATAAAGATGGAAGAACGTCACCTCAACTCCCCCATTTTCCTTCAGGGACTGAGACACCAAGGCGATTCCTTTAGCTGTAGCTTGTGCTCTAGCAAGGATGGCTTCCGCTTCACCTGATAAATTAATTAGTTAAGAAGGAAAAACTGAAGACATCAAGGAAATAATCAAAAGAGACAAGAACAATAATAAAATCGTTGCTCGATCAGCTTGGGTTGTCCATATGAGGAGAGTTCATGATAATATAAATAGATAAATAATCAAAATTAACCACCCACATCAACTTCAATTACAATTCATATAAAGCCCCATCATTTTTTAACATAATGACTGTTTACAAGTTGAAGATCACTTACCTTGTGCTCGGTTAACCTGATCCATTCTTGCAGCTTCAGATGCTAAGATCACAGCATTTTTGCTACCATCAGCAATATTTATGTTGGCCTGTCTTTCTCCTGTTAGAATTAACTTCTATGAATAAATCATGCTGTCTAAATCAACTATTAAAAGAAGCTGATATAGTGCCATTAGATACTACCTTACCTTAAAAAGGAAAAGAAATATGAAACTACTGCATTACCTTCAGATTCAAGAACTTGAGCTCTCTTTTTACGCTCTGCTTCTGCTTGCATCTCCATAGCTGCCCTCACTCCACGAGGTGGAGATATATCCCCTGGGATGACAGGCATGTGAAATATATATGGAGGATGTATTGAGAACATAAAGAATGCCAAAAAGAAAATATTGGATAAACCATACTCACTTATCTCATAACGGAGACATTGGAGGCCCCAGTCTTTTGCAGCCACGTTGATGGACTCCTGCAACACTCATGTCATTTCAAAAGAACCATCATCCTTCTTCTATGGTGCAATTGGAGTATGAGATTGATACAGTATCATTCCAACTATTTTGGCACTTTCAGAATTACTTGTCAATGGAAAATTATCAGACATTTAACAAACTAGATAAAAGAAATATAACACATTTGGCATAAACTTGTCATAGCGGGCACAACAAGCTTTGACACAGAGGTTAATCATGAAAATTTTATTGACCTACATCAACTTGCCCAACCTACTGGGGGAAAAAGCTACTATATAATATACAGTTTTCAACTTGACACCATTAGGCAGGAACCATCAAAGGCATTCCTTAGCCTTCCACAGAAATAAAATGCTTGGAAAGGTATAAATTTATCAAATGAAAAATGAAAAACAGTCATCTATGTTGCTCCGACTCTTCATTTTTTTTGAAGTATCCGTGTCTGACATCCGTGTCCAACACATATTCGGACATATCCTTGGAGGGATATGAGTGACCCTACAAGGATCCTCCAAATACATGAAAAACTTAGTAAAAACTGAACATACTCGTGTCGGACACATACCCATATCCGACACACTCGAGTCCGAATAACATACACAGTCATAACCAATTTCCAAAGTGTTATATATATTCCACAAGGTTTAAATAACATTTTTATCACTGAGTGAAAGTAAATAAATGGAAAATAGAGTAGTTATTCACAATGCCTCCTCCCAAACTGTTGGCACAAAGTCAGAGTCACATTTATAGCTCATCTAAAGAGACAAAGGGTTTGTATAGAGCCTCGACCTATCTTCTACTTATCCCATTATTGATCTAGAACCAGAATTGTACTATAAACTTAAACTATTTGTATGTCGGGTTGATTCATGTAATAAGGTTAAATTTCAATAAGAACAAAAAAAAAGGAGAATCAAAGAAAGAAAACGAACCACAATCTTTTCGTTGAGAGTGTCTCTCTCTTCAAAGGTCTTGTCGAGGGTAATTTTACCAAGCTCGCTACGCATGGTAGTTTGAGCAAGCTGAATGACGGCATAGATTGGGTTCTCAACGCCATAAGAGGCAAGCTTGGGGTCCACAATCTGCAAAGTTCCAAAGCAAATTATAGACCAAAGGTTTTAAAATTGAGCAAAGGGCAAAGAAGAGGGTGAAAGAAAGACCTTGACATAAAGAACGCCATCGATGAGAATGCTGACATTGTCCTTGGTAATAGCGGATTGGTCCGGGATAGGAATAGCCTCTTCCTTAAGGGAATGAACGTAGGCAATTCGATCCACGAGTGGGATAAGGAAATGTATTCCAGACGGCAGCGTTTTCAAGTATTTCCCGAATCTTTCTATCACAAATGCTTTCTTCTCCGGTACGATGCGGATGCCCCAGTTTACCGGAGGTGTAGTCTCGTAACTAGAAATTCAACAAAAAAAAAAGTTCATTTCGGGCTCTAGAATAAAGTATAAATATACAAATATTAAACTACCTGATGCTAGGGTCGCGGCCGGTGCGAAGGTGGCGGACGGTGATGGCGAACGGCGGAGAAGAGAGACGAGGAGAGGAAGAAGAATGCTGGCGGATAACAGCAGTTGAGAAAGAGGATTCCTGCAGATATCTAAGAGTCCTCAAGGCGTTGTTGAGGGAATTCACTCTCCACATCTTACTCATTTCAATCTTTGCTATCTATTTCGTTTTTTTAGGGATTGATTTCTATTTCTATGATTTTCTTTCTTCCTAATTTTGTTTATTTGTATTTTCCTTTTCCAGATTCAAGACAAACAAGAGGTTTTTTCTAAAATATAATTAATGAGTAGTGGAAAAGCCCTAGTAAAACCTTTGAATTGGAAAATCTCAAATTTTTTCACCAACAAACATTGAATGGGCCGGGCCTTACCTGATCTTCTTAAGCCCAAACTACAATGAAGTTTTTTTTTTTTTTTTTTTTTTATTTCTTTTTAGTTTGGGGAAGTTTTTTTTTTTTATATTTTGGGATGGGGAATATACAAACTACGACTTAGTCAAAGATTCGGATGCAAAATTGTAAATTTTTTTTATAAGATAAAAATCATTTTCGATTGTTATTGTTGAGTGGAAACGATATTTAATACCAAAAGATTGGACTATAGCTTATATGAGTATTGAATATTCAAATGAACCAAACCCAACACAAATATTAAATCTGCTTTCCAAATCCGATAATTACCAAATTATAGGTAATTCAAACCCGATATAATCAAGTCAGATAATATCGCATACCCATTTAATAATTATCCGTTGCCATCCCTAATTTTTCCGGTTATCAAAACTCATGCACATGTTGCATGCCAAAAGAAATAGTTAATTTTCATTATTTGCACCATATTTTCAGGACAAGATATACAATATACATGTATATTCATCAATTTATATGGTTTCTTTTTAGTTTGTTTTCCCACTTATGTTTATGGATGCTATTTTTGATCCCTTGGAGTAATTATTTGCTGTGCAAGGAACAAAAATGGAAGGACAATTGATGGTCTTTCCAGCTTCATTTCACTATGTGTGAAGAAAATGCTCCAGTCTATAATTGGACTCCCATTTCTACAACTGCAGGGGCACGATAAATCTGTGGGATATTCATATTGTTGTGTCAAGCAAATGGACTTGAATCAGAAAAGCATTTCATTTTGGAGGGAAACATTACTTTAAATATTCTTCAACTGATGGAGTTACCAAAACTATCGTATCAGGAAGTTTATCCCAAGTTTGAATTCAATTGTACATCTCTTTTTTGTATTTAAATGTTGTAATCTTTATCTTAAACTATAAGGTATGTTATCCGGATTTTTCATGTTCCTTAACATATCTATATCCGACATTTGTGTCTGATACATATTCAGATATGGGTATGAGAGTATAATCTTTCAAATATATGAAAAAACTTAAAAGAATTAAGTATACTCATGTTGGACACATACTGTATCGATGATCAGATCGAATTCGGATAACATAGACTATAAGTATAGTTGAATGCAATAAAATAGCAATGAGCCATTTGTCGTCCGAATTCTATCTGATATCAGTTTCTTGTGAGCATTTTTTAATTCTTGAAATACTTCCTGTTGAACAGTAATATTTCAAAGACTGAAAAAAAAAACAAAAAAAAAAAAACATAGTGTTCGCAGTTCGCTTGAATTGAAATTAGGCCACTGCACCAGCCAGATGTGCATTTGGTCTAATAGTAGTATCTTATCTGGTCGATTCAAGTGGTTTCTTTTACCAAATGACTACATATCTGGTCTTAAAATGTGGCAAACTTTTGGTGGACCTAAGTAGGCTTCACCATAAAAGTATATGTTCGTAGATATATAGGTATCATTTATGTATAGAATCCAAGAGTTGAAAAGGGCATTAAACAGAGAAAGTTGCTTAGTCCAGTCTCCAGAAGAGTTAATCAAACGAGTGCTTAAACAATGTCAGCCGACTCAGTCCTTTTTTGGTCTCTTTATAATTTGTTCATAAGTTTCTAAACACAGGTCAACTTGCTCAGTCCATCGAAATACCAGCCAACGCTGATAACATGCATCCTGACGTCCATACAATCAGCAGCTATAGGCCTATGCTTAGACAGGCGCAAGGCCGCATGGAGATTAGAATGGAACTTGCAGCTGGTTACTATAGTTTACTCGGAAAGTTACTGATCCATCTCTCCATTTAAACTTTTTAAGTTCTATATATATATATATATATATATATATATATATATATATATATTTTTTTTTATACAAAGGAGGCCGCAATTTGGAATAGGAGAAAAAGAGTACAAATGCAAAGATTCGAACCTCATATATGTTGGATGCCACCTCGAAGACGAATATTTGAATCAGTTGCTAATTGTTAGGCCTACGATATATACTTACGATAAACAAGAGTTTACTTCTGCAGGGAGCACTAAGCACCGCAGCAACATTCTGCTTACTTACATGGTCTATTGGCTATTGCTAAGCGAGGCCCCACTTATGCCCCTATGTTCAATCCTCTGGCCCTAATTTTCGATGCCATATCAGAAGCTTTAATACTTGGTGAACAGATGAGACTCGGAATGTATGATGATCTGTTTCCTTCTACCAATTTACTAGAGATACAAATATATACAATCCTTTAACATGCATATATACATCGTTTAAAACAATACTAAAATTTACATTCTCTTACATTACTACAATGGGTTCATGATTTTGCCATAAATTTTGCAGTTGAAGACCTTGGTAATACCAACCACTACTTCACCTGTTAAAAGCGTTTATGCTATGGAGGAAGGAGCTCTAAAAGATACTGTAAAAATATCCTGAATTAAGTAGGAACCCATTTTTTGTGAGGGTCTATACTCGAAAAATATAACCCACCTTAATTCCTAAGAAACTAGCTAGGCTCTTGATTTTAGAAACTTGACGAATAAATTGAAGGGTTTTGTTTTAAATCAAGTATATTGCATTCTCTAGTTATTTCCTTTTCGTTTCTTCTTATTTCTCTTCAAATCCATCTTTGACAATTACAGAGGAACAAGAATTTCAAAATATTTCCAAAAGGAAGAGGTGGAGTAAGGAGTAGGAAGCAAAGTTGGTGCATTTCACCAAACAAATAGTATTGTTTTTTTAGTAAATCAGGCCGCAGCTCGGAATAAGGGAAGAGATTGCAGATGTTAAATATCGAATCTCACATTTGTTGGATACCACCACTATACGGTTGCATGAACTGTCATAGCATTTTATAAAGTACTAATTCACAATTAGAATGACAAGCGTCAGGTTTTCTGGTTTTGTATAACTTTTCCTTGTGCCCCTTTGCCCATCGATTAAGCAGTAGAAAGTCCAACTGTCATAGGACATAGGACAAGAAAAAGAAGGATTCATAGCATGTCGAAAGAGAAGGGGGGGAAAAGGGATTCATATTATATGCAACAAATTAAACCTAGAAAATTTGTATTTGTTTTCTTCTGTTTGCAAAAGGTTTTTTAAAAGAAGCAGGGGACCAAGAAAGCCAGGCAGAGAATCTGTCAGATGACATAAAATTGATGTATTCATGAGAAGTTAGCCATGGTGAAGGATTAATTAACCTGGACCTAGTTATCATTTTAGTTTTCAAAATGCTTCAGCACAATTTCTTGTTTAAAATATAACAGAAAGCTCAGGAATTCTGGGAAATTGGTCTGTTGTGCGCTTGGATTTGTGTCCGACACATATTCGAACATGGGTATGATCATATGATCCTCCAAATATAAAAAAAAAAAAAAAAAAACTTTAAAAAAATTGAGTATACCCGTATCTACACTCACGTCCGAGTTCATATAACATAGGTGCAATGTGCATAGACAAGATACAAGAATTAGAAGCATATATTTTCCAGTTTGGACATGATTTTACAAGCCAATTGCCAATGTCACACTTCTAATAAAACGAAAAATACATTACATATAAATTATAAACAGTAGTAGACGCTAATAAGAATGAAAATTAAGAACGACACAGACTCAGAAAAGCATTTAGAATAACCTGATGAACATCTGGTGAGTTGAGAGCAATGTAACAGTAAACCAACTCTTCCATTGCATTCCAATCATCATGTATACCTGCATCATCAATCATTTCTAATATGGATTCTCTTACATCAGAAAATGGGTCCTTTGACAACTTAACTGCACAGACAGTACCAGCAAAAACACCGCTAACATCGCCTGGCAGGGTGGCTGAAAAGCTAATTCTCTCGTGCCGCTGCTTTTGCCTGTTCTTCTTGATCTTCTTCTTCTTCTTCTTTTCCATCTTGTTGGGTTCCTCAACACCATCCATGGCTCCTGCAAAACAGTGCATGCCAGCTCACTAAAGATAAAAACCTGTCATTTGGGCAATTGCATGCTTAAAAAGGGTTATCAAGAGGCGCGGTAGGTTAGGATTTGTCTCGTTGTGGCCATGAATCCCAATCCAATCGAAGGAGCTGGGAAATGATCAGATCAGTATATAAACACATATAAATAGGCATGTTACAAAGGCATATAAGGCCATGAATGCAATCCCCTGCATGTTGTTAATTAATGTTACGAAGGCGGTTCCTAATTAATGTTCATGTGAGGTGGTTGAGAACTCCGTTGAACCATTAAAGGACTACTGTACCATAGAATGGTACAAAACGGATCAAAAAGCCGTGTTGATGAGGAAAACTAAGAAGTCTTGGAATGTGATGCGAAGATACTAATTGATGCAATGTCTATATATAAATACGAGAAAGATTCACTTATATTAGTGTAAAATTAAATCAATTTTACATACTTTCGTAATTTTTTATACGATTTATATTTTAACAAACCGGCCGTTAAATTTAACAATATAACTGTACATGCACGTAAAGTTTCGAATCGATCCGATATTTTTATCATATCAATTGAGAATACTGTCTTTTTTAATATATATTTAACGGTTGAAAGTTTTTTACATAGAACAAATAGTTAGACATTTTTAATTTACTCGAAATTCGACATGTATAATCTACGTGAATGTAACATGAAATACGATATTCAGATTAAATAAATATAAATCCTATTAAAAGCTATGAAAGTGTGTAAAACTAAAATTAATTTAGTTTTAATGGATCCCTCTTTTATAAATATATATATTAATAAATAAAATTATTTATATTTATTTTTAAAATTTTATGAGTTTAATTAAATACTTTTCTATTAATAGTAACTGTTGGCAAGATCCTTGGTAGTATCTTAGGAACACAATGCTTTCTGTCTCTAATGATGCTGACACAGAAAAAAAATTCCCAACCAAAGAGAACGAAAAAAAGAAAAGGAAAATTATCCAAAAAAAAAAAAAAAATGGAAGTTTTTCAAGTTGAGAATGTACAAGTGTCATTAATTGGGTATTGGGTAGGCCTTTTACACAAACTAGTTTTAAACCCGTACGAATATATAATTAGATATAAAAAGAATTTAATTATATTTTTATTAATAAATTTTATATAAAATTAAAATTTTAATATGAAAAAAATATATTTTTGGATCATATAGCATCCAATATTGATATTTAAACAGAATCTAATAATTTTTTTGATTCCAAATAAGTGGAATGTACTCTTCTTAAAATCAAAATCAACTCCATTTATAAACTTTTTTTCATTCTTTCATGGGAGATTATTTTATAAATGTTGCAATTGATTTTTTAGGGATTCTTATTATCTTTGAAGAGGTGTTATTTTAATAGCTCAATAAATAAACTAGCTGATAAAGTTTAATCTTTTTTACTTATTTTAAATTAATAAAATATGATCTAAATAAATATTTCATTTAAATTTTTTTAATTTTCTAAGACATATTTAATCTTAGCTAATTTATAACTACTTCTTCCAATAATTTGCGACTCAAGTTTAGGATTAAAATTTGATAAACATGATTTAATTTATAAAGTAAAATAATTTCATGAAAACATCAATTATTTTAAACCATATCATGTAAAGTAAACAACATAATTAACATTAATTTATATAAAATGAAAAAGCTAATGTTAGTTTATGCAAATTGTTATTATAAAAATGCTAAATAGGAAACTATAAGAATATATATAGTAATAAGTTAAAGTGCATTGAAGACAAATTTAATGTTTTAAGATTAATTTTTGCTCGTTGGCCAAAAAAGATTTTGTGCTAAAATTTTATCAAAATAAAGACTATTGCAAGATTTTATCTATTAGAAACCTTGAATTAAATGCTCAAAAATTAGGAAAAAAAAAATCTTATAATATAGGAAAATATTATTCGTCCCACCATGTTTGTTGCAAATATTTGTACTGCTTAACATGATATATAATAATTAGTTTGATTGTAATATCTCATTTATGAGTTAATTGACTTACTCATGAATTGATAGATCTCACATTTGAATTTATTCAATAATTATATCTCATATTTCGGACAAAATTGATGAAGCAAGTATCATGACTATTATATATTGAGAAAAAATAAAAGTTTTTAAATTATTTGTCTTCCAAAATAAAAGATTAGAAAACACTGCATTCATTTAAAACAATCATTTTTAGTTTAATATTATTGTTGACTGTTACCTTTTATATAAAAAAGTTAAATTGAATTGAAACTTTAATCCTCGTAATACATGAAAAAATAAATATTAATAAATTTGTAAAATGATAGATACTTTATATATTAATTGTAAAAAACTTTAATCAAAGTATATAGTAATTGATAGATTTATTTTGTTAATCAATTAATGTAAAAGTTTTAATTGATTAATTAGCATATGACATAGCATCAATTTAGGCAGTCTATGTGTCACAATAATAAACTGTCGACATAAGATTTTTTCTTTTTTTGTCAAAGGCTTTGGCTTTTTATATATTAATATAAAATTACCTTAAATTAGTCAACTTGTCAAAGTATATTATAGTAATTGATAGATTTAATTTTGGTAATCAATTTATGTAAAAGTTTTAATTGATTAAATAGCATATGACATAGCATCAATTTAGATAGTCCACGTGTCACAATAATAAATTGTCCATATATGATTTTTTTCTTTTTGTCAAATGCTTTAGCTTTTTATATATTTATATAAAATGAAACATATGATATGTTACTATGTTATTCAAATTTTTTATTTTTTATTTTTTAAATATTTATATTTGATATTTGTATCCACTATATATAAATATGATTTTTCAAATATATATAAAAAAAATTAAAATAAAATATATCTATATCGAACAAATATTTGTATCCGACGCTACTCAAAATTTAGATAACATAGGTTGAGGGTGCTTTCTATGTATTTGCCCTTTTTTTTTTCCTTCTTGAAATGGTCTTTTTAACTCTATAGACATTTGGAATTCCATTGTATTATGTCGACTATCATATCAGGCATTGTTCATTTGTTCTAGTGAGGCACAAAGGAAGAAGCGGTGGGGTCTGGTCTTCCATTTTGAAGCAAAATTATCAAATGGTTACTTGTAGATTAAGCAATGAAGTGGTCCAATTTCTGTTCCAGTCTAATTCTGTTGATTCCTTCCAACTTAACCTTGTCTGTTGGATATAACAGCTCTGTTTGACTGCCGTGCATAAAAGAATAAAACTCTATTTTTTTTCCCTTATCCGTACTTTCATTATCATAATAAGCTGCGAGTTTATTTTTTTATCTCGTTTTTTTTCGTTTGTTTTTAATTTTTTAACGAAAGTTACGAAATATAAATACGATCGATTGATATTTTATCGATGATCGAATAGATAAATTCTACGACATCATCTCTTTTATTTATATTGTTTTTGCATCTGTGTTTTTTTTTTCTTCAAACGAAATTGATTTTTTATTAGATAAAAAATCGAATCAAACATTAATAATAAACAGACACGAAAAAAAATAAATAAATACGTAACTCGTTACGAGAGTGACAACGAAATAAAAAAAATGAGATAGAAGACTTGGGTTATGCATAGGAGGACTATTTTAGAGCTATTAACTATAGGGAATTGCTATCCAATGATTGTGGAGACCGGGTTGCTACATGTTGAGAGTAGGCCAAGAAATTCTCATCGTGAATACCCATTTGCTGCTTTTTCCTCACAATTCAAGTTTGTGCATAACATCCTTCCTTTCATTGCATCTAAGCAGAAATTGTTCACTAATTACTTTTCTTACTTATTTTGATCTCCTGTTATATAATTCTTTTGGCAGGTCTATAAAATCTTGATATTTTTTTTTTGTTTGATAATTTTATATAAAAAATTTTTAAAAATTTTTACATGAATATAAAAAGAATCGATCATATATTTAGAGGTTCAATTTTTTTAATTTAATATTTATTTTTAATAAAATAATTTTCATATATAGAAGATTAATTTCTTTTATTTTATTTCAATTTTCGAAAGAAAAAAATTTTACGCTCTTAAAAAGAGTAAAACATTTACGATGAAAATCATAAGAAAGCAAAAGGGCCCACATTGACCACCCAATTGTCGTATATTTTTCAAGCTTTTCAATTAGTTTGGGTTTTCTTTTTCCAATTTCCACGAAATCACTTTTTTGGTGTTCACACTTTGTCTGTGTTAGGTTTAAGTGACAAAAACAAAGGTGGGGTAAAAGAGCAGAAAATTCATATAGTTGATGATTTTACCCTTTGCATCAAAATTGTTCTTCTTATGGTCAATACAGTTTTTAAATTTTTATAAATTGGATTAATAAAATGATATATATTTTTTAAAAATAAAAAAAAATTAATTTAAGAAAAAATGTAGAATTAAAAATTTCATTGTCAATGATAAAAAAAAAAACTCTTTTTTCAATTATTTGAAATCAAAATTTATTAATAATTTCTTTTTGAAAATATTCAAACTCTGTCATTGGAGGTTCATGGTTGATAAAGTGGAGAAGAGTTCAAGGGCTTTTCTTTATAATTTTTTTTTGTGTTATTTTTTGTTATTTTTATTCTTTAATTTAAAAAAAAAAAAATTTCTTTAGTAATTACCATTTCCAAAAAATTTATAATTTGTTGATCGTGGTTTTTTTTCCTATTGTTTTAAATTTTTTGTATTACTTTTGTGATAGTTGGCGGACATTGGTAAAATTGATTTTTGAAAAAAAAAATTGAAACTTTTCAAAACAGTTTTTTTGTTGATGTTGACATTGAGTTTGATTTAATTTTTTTAGAAAAAATATCACATGTCAGTATCAAACTAATACATGCACTTTAAAAAATTAAATATGAGAATTTATTTATGCATATTGTATTTTATATTTTTTATATTAATTATGTAAATATAAATTTAAAAAATATTAAATATATTAAAATTTTAAATATTAATACGATAAATATATTAAACGTATTTAAATATATCATATCATATTTACTTTATCAAATATATTACATTCATATGGTTTTTTCGTATCTTAAACAAAATTAAGAGTTGTTCCCAAAATCCCCCAAAGCGGGCAGTGATAATATAGACAATTGATGTATTAATTCTTTGAACAGATTCGGACGCATCCTTTTTCAAATGTTGAAAAAATAAATATAAAAAATAAAATTTTAGCAAATTAATTGCTTTTTTCTTGATCAAAAGAAATAATAAATTGATAATAATTAATAAAATACCTAATTGTCATAACCTATGACATAAATAATATTTAGAAAAAAGATTGGATAGTCACATCTATCCCTCCAACCGCATTAAAGAATTAAGAAACCTAAGCCAAAAAAAGAAAAAGGGAAAATGAAAAGCCCAGCCAGAGGATTAAAGGAAAGGTATGCAGCACTTTCATAGGTTGCCACGTAATCCATGTAGACCCCACGGTTTCATTATGATGTTTTCCACGTGTCAATACCTTATTCGCTGGCTTACTCAATGCTCCACTTGGCTTCGGAGAATCCACCCTTAAATTTTCTGCAAAATTACGCCGTTGGACACTCTAACAACAACGAGGAGAGGAAAAAAAAAGGAATCTCGGGGGTTGGAAAATGGGCATAATGGTAAAAGCATAGATTAGCTGACAAATCCTACGCGGAATATCCGAGTTGAAACGCGGGTACTAATTGAAATTGAAAAAATAAATAATTATTGACTTTCTAAGCTCTTTTCGCTATAAAATATCCTTTGAAAGGCAAAAGAAAAGCAAGCAAGCAAGCTATGGGACATCTTAACTAAACTCTTCCAAATACTAATTCCCCTTTTAATCTTCTCAGACTCCTCTCCCCTTTATTATAACTTTTAGGGTTCCCTAACAATCCCCTTTTTTTTATTGGGTTAACAACATTTTAGCATGGCTGTTCCGTCACTGAATTCACTACCCGTCGGGTTCCGATTCCGACCAACGGACGAGGAGTTGATCGATTTTTACTTACGGTCTAAGATAAACGGGAACAGGAATGATGAGGTTGGAGTCATACGCGAAATCGATGTTTGTAAATGCGAGCCGTGGGATTTGCCTCATTTGTCCGCTATAAGGACTCGTGACCCAGAGTGGTTTTTCTTTTGCCCACTCGACCGGAAGTACCCCAGCAGTAACAGACTCAACAGGGCTACTGAGGCTGGTTACTGGAAGGCTACGGGTAAGGATCGCATGATTAAGTCTGGGTCCAGCTTGATCGGCATGAAGAAAACTCTGGTGTTTTACAGCGGCCGGGCTCCTAGGGGAAAGCGAACCAATTGGGTTATGCACGAGTACCGTACTACCCTCGATGAGCTTGACGGCACCAAGCCCGGACAGGTTCCTCCTTTCTTTTTCTTACTTCTCTCTTGTTCCGAATTTCAGTTTCTGTTTAGTTACCCTTGTTATTACGATCAAGGAAAATAAGGTCAATGTTGTAATATCGGTAGTGAAAATTAGTTGACATCATGAATTCCTTGATATGATTTATATTTTGAGACAAGATTATGCGAGTCCGTTTGCATAAATTCCTGTTTTTAATTTGGTTGATGGTTCTATTTTTCTCCAGAATTACTTGAATCAGTTGCTTGATTTACATATATTGGTCATTTGATGAAAGTTTTTTCTCATTTCCTTGTTTTCCTTTTCTCCTTGTGCAGAATGCGTTTGTAATTTCTCGTCTATTCAAGAAACAAGATGAGACAATTGAAGATATAAATGGTGATGACGTTGACCCTGGTGTATCGTCTCACACTGAAGACATGCAATCTGAGTTAGAAGTGCCTCAAGACTCTCCTGCGGTGGGATTGGAAGCTGAAAAAATTCCCAATAGCAGTGAAACTTGTCCTGTGGGTTTACATAATGAAGTGATTTCTAACGCTGTTGCACCCATATTAGAGTGCAACAACAATGAGTATAAAGCTTTTGATGTAACAGGTCAAGTGGTAGAAATAGCACCTGCAGAGGTGAGAAAAATGAAACTGAATTTGAATTTAGATTTTGCAATCGTAGCTGTAGCAGCACTTATGTTGTTCAATTTCAGGTGGATCAACTTGGAGAAGCTTTGGATCATTTTTATGATCCCATGATGGAGCCACTGGACTGCAAACTCTTTTCTCCATTGCACTCACAGATTGAAGCAGAGTGGGCACCTTGGATGTTTGATCATGATAGGAACAGTGTCAGTTGGGTGGAGTTTGAGCATGGCACAAATGAAAATGATGCCTATAGTTCTGACTTCGTGGATTCCATCCTAAAAAATCCGGATGACTACTACAGTGATGACTCTGGCAGTCGGAAGAATTCAACTATTAAAAATGAGACCCCTAAGACCATGGCCTTTGGTAAGGATGGTGGATCATGTTGTGAATCAGATGCTGAAGTGGCCCGAGTACTGGTGAGTAGAAGCAAGCTAGTTACATATTGTTTATCCGATATTCTTACTAGTTTTACCATTGAATATTGTAGTGCATCAAGATTCATTCAAATGTCTCATAGTGCTCTTATGAATTATAATCATGCGTATGATATGCACAATTTCATATTTGCATCTTCAGGCATTAGGAACACTTTTTTTTGTTAAGAATAACCTCTCTTTTTTTTCTTTGGAACAGCTTGGGACAGAAACTGCCAACAGAGGGGCTCCTCTAGAGATTAAAGCAACTGCACAAGATTGCGCAATTCCAATTTGCAACCCGGATGTTAACTTTTCTGGCGCAGGGGCATTCTATAATGTGCTAAATAGTAATGGAGAATTGAGCAATCATGTGAATACAACTTGTAATGTTGATAGTGCTATCACTGGAATCAGGATTAGGTCTCGCCCTGCTCGAACTCAACCAGACACTGAGAACTCTGTGACACAGGGTAATGCGCCAAGAAGGTGTATTCTTCAAGTCCACTCACTTTACTGTGGCAATGCAATAAATAACTGGAGTAGTGAAGAGAAAGAAGATGATTCAAAACCAATTGTTACAAAGGTGAGAAGTTTGTGACTGATGATAGTATTAAGCCCACTGCCAAAATCCAGATAATGTATTGGACATTAATAAGTTGTCTTTGCAGGAAGTAAAAGTCATGGAAGAGGATATCATTGTTGGTGGTGAGGCTGCTGCTTGTGGCACCATGGACGAACCCCAAGAAATACCCTTTTCTGAGTCGAGCAAAAACAATGTTTTGAGGTCAAAGAGCATTATTTCAGTTTGTGAAGAGGTTCCATCTCGATGGTCAAAGAAGTTTTCAGCTCGTGGCTGGCATAAGCCATTTGCTGTCATGTTTCGGGTAGCTGTGATGTTAATCTTGTTTATAGTTTTGGTTAGTACATTGAATGTCTTGTAATTTGATGCTCCCTTATTTCATCGTGTATAGTTTTACAGAGCATCTGTCTATGCAGTATATATAACTGCTTTTCCCTCTGGTTTTTGCATAATGCTTCACGAAAGCTATGCCATTGGGCATGCTGACATTTTGATGGTAGGGAGAGGAGGCACTCATATATTATTTATTTTGGTAAAAACGAGGCCTCAGTTTGAGGACGAAGAAAATAGTTGTAGATGTTGGGATTCGAACTTCAGACTTATTAGATTATACCTTTTAAGGGTGTTATATAAATTAGCTGAGTTAAATCCTGTGTTCTTCACTCGTATATTATACTTACAACTACTATATAACTAAAACAAAATCTTGGCACTGTTATTACTATAGGGTTTTCTTCTGACTCTTGTAAAAGTATACATTTTGAATTACAATGACAGATTTTATAAATTTTGGTTATATTGCCATTTTAATCAACATGTTAGCTTTTTTGAGATACTATGGACTTAATTTTGGTTATATTTAAAATTTATAAATTATTAAAGCTGATTTTTTTAAAAAAAATAGTATTATTTATTTGTGTGATTATTAATTAATATGGAAATTAATACACAAATAATAGTTAAACTTTTAAATTCTACTAACATGAAAACTTAAAAATAAAAAATAAAATAAAATCAGTTTTTCACCTTGATTTGGATTAAATATTTATCACTATATCATATTAAAAAAAAGTTATCACTTTTCATTACTATTTTAACTTTTTAAAATCAATAAATATTAAAAAAAAAAATCTTCTCTCAGCAACGCGGAGTTGTCCTAAGTTTTTATATATATATATATATATATATATATATATATATATATATTCTGATGGTGGATCTTGATATTTTTTTAATATATATATATATATATTAAAAATATATATATAAAAGCTCGTGAAAAAATATAAGATTAAAAAATAGGAAAATTCAGAATTCGTATTGATGGTGATAAAAGACTATCCTCCAAAACTGAAAAATTAAAGAAAAAAAGAATTAATACCAAAAAAAATGATGAAGATGATAACCTAACACTAAAAGACTTGAAAAAACTTATAAATAAAAAAATTAAAGTAAAAAGATTAGATATTTATTCTCTTTTAAAACTTCATTTTAAAATTTTAAATATATTTGTTTTTTGAACTTCAATTTAACTTAATTTAAATCACATTATTATAAAATTTTAATAATTAAAATTAATTCATTATATTTAGAATAAATCACGTGCAACGCACAAATATGATGAAACAGAGCCATAGCCGTTTGCAATTTAAATGTCTAATTAATTTGAAGTATTAACAAGAACAGATATTACACTGGCCAACTCTTGAGCTTTAGACTGTTTAAGTAAGTGGTTTAATTTGTATATACTAAATAAATGCCCGCGTTTCATTGCGGGTATATTATCAAATTTAAATTGATATTTTATAATAAATTTGAAACATAAAAAAATAAGAGGAGTAAAGATAATTTAGAAAATTAATAACTGCTATCCTTATACGACACTTGGTATAAAATTGAGAGTTATCTGAAAATGATCAATTAGATCCGGCAATTTCAAACATAAAAATAGGCTTGGGCAAAAAAATTGGCCCTTTAAAAAAAAATGGACTGGGCCTTGGCTCCAACATTCAAGACCCAAGCCTGATCCGGCCCATTTTCTAATTAAATAATATAATATATTATTTTTATTTTATATATATTATGTAATTTATGGCATATAAAAATTAAATATAGATAATATTATAATGTAAACATTAAAAAATATGTTAAGTTGTTCATATTTAAGAACTGAGTAAAAGATATATATATATATATAATTAGTAAAGATTAAATAAAAAATAATATATATTTTTTCATTTTTTTTAATATGGGATGGTCTAAACGGGCTTGGGTTATCCATTTATAAATATGGAGGGGCTTGGACAAAATTTAAGGCCCATATTTTGGGCAGTGCCAGGCTTGAGCAAACATATATGGTTTTAATACCATACATAGACACGACCCATGGACACTTCTAGCTGCGAGCATGTTATAGGATTTGAGTTGATACTTTGTAACAAAATTTTAAAGATAAAAAAGCAATAGAAGTAAAGATAATTTAGAAAACTAATAACTCTCCCATCATTATACGACACCTGATATAAAATTGAAAGTTATTTGATATGATCAATTAGATCTTGCAATTTCGGACACAACATAATTATACGATACGAACATAACATGGGAAAAATAATTAAAATACGACACAAAAAATAAAATGAACATGACATAAATACACGAACGTGTCAAAATCTACATAAAATGAATTATTAACGTATCAAGATTTATATAAATATATAATAGCTTGAATACGATTATGACAGAAAAAATAACACGAACACGGCGACACGTGATACAAAATTGAAAGTTATTTGAATAGTGTCAATTAGACTTGACAATTTCATACACAACATGCATTATACGATACGAACAGAACATGAAAAAAATTAGAAATGACACGAAAAATAACATGAATATGATACAAATACACGTACATATCAAAATCTACATAAAACTAATTATTGTGTATAAAATTTATATAAATTTATAATACTTTAAACACACGATAAAATAATATAAACGCGTTATGAAAATACATATTTTTCTTTTTCTAAATTGAATCATTATAACAAATTATGTAAAATATGGAATGAATTGAGACAAGACACGAAAACACAAAATTTTCTCTAAATTGAATCACCATGACAAACTATGCTAAATATTTGAATGAATTGAAAACGACATGAATACAACATGAAGAAAAAAAAAATTAAAATACGACACGAAATGAAAAATAACATGAACACAAAAACAAATACACAAACGGTTCAAAATCTACATAAAACGGATTATTAACATGTAAAAATTTATATAAATTTATAATACTTTGAAAACACGAATACGATACGAAAAATAACATGAACATGACACGAATATGTCAAAATCTACACTAAATAAATTATTAACTTGTAAAAATTATATAAATTTATAATACTTTGAACACACGAAAAATAACACGAATACAAATACTTTGAACACACTAAAAAACAACGTGAACACGACATAAAATATTTGAAACTGAAATGATTTGAAAATGAAAAGATCCAAATCCGAGAAGGTACGAACCCGAAAAGATCCAAACTCAATATGATCCGAACCCGAAATAATCCGAGGTCCAAAATACCTTATTAGTGTTAATTAAAAGATAAAACAAATACAAAAAATAATCTAAATAACCTAATTAATTCAAAAATCATGTGCCAAAGTCCAAAATACCCCCCAAATTATAGTTATGACATGTATTATGTGGTAATAAAAGTGTAATACCATAATTAACCCCCAAATCATAATTAATGACATGTGTTATGTGGCAAAATGTGTGGGTTTCAAAATTCTCAATTCTCATGTATTTAGGAGATTACTTATAGTAGGTAATAGATAGAGAATAGATACTTTAAAATCCGTTTAGTGAGAGCAGCAATGCTGTCGACTTGGATTTCAAGCAAAGTGATGCAGTCCGAATGCCTTGAGAAATAGTTTTTGTAATTTAAAGGTTTTTATCATATTTATTTTTGGATACAATATTAGTCAAATATTATAATTTTTTACAACAAAATTTACTAAATATATATTTTTTAAAATTATAATATTTAAAGTGAATAAAAATATAATCAACAAAACATCTATTTGTCATTAAAAAAAAAAACAATAATATCTATTATTCTATTTTCATAGTTGAATAAATTTTTCGCACGAATGAAGGATAAGAGGCAATAGTTCCAAACAAGCAAAGACTCGTGCAACACCTAATTCTCAACTCTCCAAACTCAAAGTGACGTTCGTAATGGGCTACCCTTGATAGAGGGGTTGTCTCTGATATTGGGTTGTTTTTGGATCTCATCCAAGGTGTGTGAATTTACACTTTACAGTAGTTAAAATCATCTTTTGGTGTCTTCCTTTTAAAAAAACAAACTCAAGCGTGATGGTGCTGAGGATGCCATTTAATTCTCACTTCTAAAATTTGGGTCTTTAGCTTCAAGTCTTCGCCTTTCGTCTCTATCGGTATGATCAACAAAGCCGATGATACTATGCTGTTTTTGACTCTATTTACTTTTTCTTATCCATGCAAAGTTTGATGCCAAAATTGTTCTTTGTCTGAAAACTGAAAAAACTGTTGTTGGTTCTTGCAGAAGTCGAATTTTCTGTTTTTTTGGGTTTTCGATAGGTGCTCTAAGCTTTGAGTTTTTTTGAGACAAAACACGATGATGGGATTTGGGTCTTATGGTGGGAACGCTCATGGAGGAGGATCTTCAAATTTATCAGCTTTAGCTCCACCTTTCACCGTCGACCGATCCATCCGAAAACCTACAGCTAACCCACTTGTTGATTTGGGTGAACCCTTGAATTGGCTTGATACTAATCCTTATACTTTTAATTCAACCCAACTGCCTCAGTTGGATTTGGACCCAATTCCCACTCCTTCCTATAACCAAAACTCGGATCTTTTTGAACCCAAAACTTATTACCCTTCCTATGTCTCACCACCCCATCATGTGCCAAATTTCAATGAGCAGAGCTTGTCTGGCCTGGACCATACGGTTCAATGGGGTGGTGGTGGCTTGTGGGATTGGGAGAAAGTGAAGCCGGCTCAGCTTGGTGGGAGTTTTTATTCAAAGGATTCGAATGTAGCTCCTTCCTCCATTTACACGGATCATGTCAACCTTGGTAAGTTTCCCTTTTGTCTTTCGATCACATATACATGCTACTTTTAGGTAAACTTGTTCCTGAAATTTGTTTCTTTCTTTGCTTTCTTATGATTTGCTTTTGTTCTTATTGTATTTGTCTCTGCTGTCTACATGGTTCTTGTATTTCCATTACTTTCGTTTTTGTCTTGCCTATCCCCCTGTGCAGAATTTCATGTGATCAAATGCACTTTGTGTACATTGTCTAAGTGAGACGCTGGAATTATGCCTTCTTATTGTTAAAACTCAAATATATTAATCTGCTTGATTTAGGGTTCTCTCGGCTGGCATGACTGGTAAATTTTTCTTTTATTCAAATATTGTCTGACCATATTTTGTTCCCTTTTTATTATTTTTATTGATCATGGTCTTTACATGCACTTGAAAGCTGGATGCTGACTCATGCATTTTTTTCCTCAGAACCTGGACTCATACATACAAAAATTTGTGATGTTTTTACTCTCTCACCCTTCACTATTACACAAAAATGAAAAAAAAAAGAGTAATAACCACTTTGTTCGGTTTCAAATGTGATTCCTGTTATCATTTTGCTATGATCACAATAATTGTAGGAAAATGCTTCTTCACTCTTTCTTTACTCCCGCCTCACTTTCTATTCCTATGTGCTTTTTGGCTTGTCAAATTCAAATTTTTGAGAAGAGCTGCATGTGGGAAGGGGGGAACTCACGGATAATAATGAAGAACGGTCAGGTGGGATGTTGCGTAACCTTTTTTTTTTGTCTCCGATTGCAGGATCTCATTCCCCCGAAAGCCTAAAAACATGTGAAGAAACATCACATAATTTTTATTCACTAGGTAGGGAAAATCAAGTCGGGCCTCCTAGTATAGAAAAACTAGATTATAATCCTGTCTTGGGGCAAAATCTCTCATTCATGCCTGTGGATTACTTGAAGACATCAGTTATCAGGTCCAGTTCAGCACTTCCCGAAACCGATTTGCAAGTACCTCCCTTGAATCTAGTAAATTGCAAGAACAAGCAAGTGCCATTCAGTGCTCCATATGAGAAACCTGTGAGACAGCACGGTACTTCTCCAAGTGATAGTATACCTGCCATGAAGACTTCACCTGGGATTATTATTAGACCACCAGCTGTTGGTGCCTGCTCTTCAGCATCCAATACTGTTTCATTCAAAAATGTTAATACTGGCATCAATGGAACTGATACAAATTTGACTGGCGAAAATCCCTCTTATGTGAAGGAACCTCATTATTTGTCAAACTTTGATAGCAAGAATGAGTTTGACCCAAGTCAACTCAGCTTTTTCCTTGATGGAAATTGTTATTTGTCTGGGGAATCATCAGTAACAAAGACTGAAAAGCTTTCAACATTAAATATGGCATCTATGGATGCTTCTGATCATTTGTTCAGAGCAAAATCTGGAGTTACTTTTTCTCATATTAGTCCAGATAATTTCAGTTTGGCACTTGATAATAATGAACCGGTCACTGCAGTGGAGAATTCTTTAGAGAGTTTAGATCATTACAACCCTCCTGTTGACTCACCTTGCTGGAAAGGAGCTCCAGCTTCTTATAATTCCCCATTTGGATCTTCTGAGTCTGTTTCTGTGCAGCTTGTGAAGAAACTTGAAACATGCCCTATCCCATCTTCTAGAGAACTTCAACCTGATGATGCTGGGAAAGCAGGATCCTATCACAAAAAAACAAGTTCTGCCTATGAGATCAAATACTCTCATGATGCAAGTGAACTGAAGAAAGATTATGTCTTATTCAACAAGTCAGTGGATGAGGTTGAGAAGGCGTCTTGCACCATTCAACAAGGTCTTGCAGAAGGTAGATTGGCTTCTAAAAATTTGTTCACATCTGAGACTGGTGTTGCAGATCTTGAGATGAAGATAAATGATGTCTCAGGCTGTGGTTCATCTCATATGTCATGTCATGCTGTAAAAAACCTCTCATGTTCTCCATCCTCTATAGAAGATGTTTCTACTAAGAATTCTGAATTCTTAGGCAAAGAACCAGTTTCAAATAGCAGCACCAGTGTTCTAGTAGATACAATCCATAACCTGTCAGAATTACTTCTGTATCACTGCTCCAATGAGACATGTGAATTAAAGGAACAAGATCTCAAATCCCTTGAAAAAGTAATCAACAATCTTGATACATGCATCTCAAAAAATATTGGACAAGCATTTTTTAGTGAGCTTCTTGAGGTATGCTTCCCTGTTTTTAGTTTCTTTGTCTTGTCTAATTGATTTGTAATTAACTGTAGGAAACTTTAAATGCTAAATTCTGTTGCTCTTTGCTATTATGCTTAGTCCTTTGGAAGTCCTTCATGGAAATGCATTTTCGGTTAAATCACTTAACTGAAAATTTTCTTCTCAGGGCATAAGCATGGGAAAGCCCCAGGTGGCAGCAATTGATGTTCTGAGTCGGTATGTACAAGAGAAAAAGAAGCATTCTGGTAAGAAAGATGAGAAATTTTCTGATTCCATTTCTGTCAAGAGTGGCAGTGGCACAGACATAAAAGTGAAAAAGGATAAGATGACCCAGGTATTTACTTATTTGATTCTTTGTCTGTACTGTGATAGATAATGTTTCATTTCATCATTTGTCCTTCTATGGTAAGAAGGAAAAAGAGATGAAAATTGAAAGCACACATATTCTATCTCTCTTGGTTGGCGATTTGCAGGCTATAAAGAAGGTTCTTGTTGAGAATTTTCATGAAAAGGAAGAGGCACACCCACAAGTTCTCTTGTATAAGAATCTATGGCTTGAGGCAGAAGCTGCTTTATGTTCCACCAATTACATGGCTCGCTTTAATAACATGAAGATTGAAATAGAAAAATGCAAATTGGACTCTGGAAAAGGTTAAAAAATTTCTTTACACTCGTTACATCACATCTTGTTCATACTAAAAGGGAAACCTTGAGAATTTTCTGCTAAAAATCCTGGACTCTTTCATTTGGCTATCTGATACGAGGTTTATACCTTTTGTTTTGGTTTAGATTTGTCAGGAGTCGCGCCAGATGAGGACAAAATTTCGAGATCTAAATTTTCTGCTGAAATACACACTGATAAGAAATTAAAAGCAGTAGCTGAGAGTGGACCAACCCCGGCTGTTTCTAACCAAAATTCTCCTATCAAAAATTCCAGCTATCATGCTGATGATGTAACAGCCAGATTTCATGTACTAAAACAGCAGCTTAACAGTTCAAATTCTGTTCATACTAGAGATGTCAATGAACTCTCGAGCTCCAAGCTTTCTTTGGATTTGGATGAGGTTGACAAATTGGCAACTGAAGTAAAGGATAGCTCAACCCCAGGCCTGCCATCCCAAGGCTCCTCTGTACCAGGAACAGCCTGCCATACAGATGATGTTGAAGCCTCTGTCATGGCTAGGTTCCATATCCTAAAAAGCCGTGACGTTGACGATTTCGATTCTAATGAGATGGAAAGGAAACTACTGCCAGAGGTTGTTGATCTTGGATTTGCAGGAAAGAGAAAGCAAATACCTATTGATAAAGACACAGCAGAGGATGGAATTTCAGGTGTTAATCTGGAATTAGTTTCACAGCACCAACTGGCCAACCATGCTGGAGAACAGTTAGATGTGAAGGATTTTCATCTCTGTGTCCAGCACGATTGCACGATTCAGTCTCCGGGGAGTACCAGGCTTGGAAATCAACCATCGACAGGTTGGTATGACGGCTGTTCTTCGGACTGGGAACATGTGTTGAAGGAGGAACTGTCAGGACAGAACAGTTGAATTTAAATTTTGGTCCAGGCTGTTTACCCTATGGTGAATGATTATCTTTGTTTCCCCTTAAAACATTTGTATAAAGTGTGTGGAACACCAACTGTGAGTTGCTCAGAACATCATTCACTGCTCTCCCAACCTTGTAAAAAGCTGTTAAAAACTCATTTTGAATTAAACCTTTTATGTTATCTTTCTTTTCTTGCTCGATTTGGGTCATCCCTCTCGTTAAAGCTTTTCAATTCTTCTTGGTTTTATGTCTGCTAGCTAGCAAAATGTGTTCTTGTGAGAAGTGGTCTCTGGCTGTTTCATCATGGTATTGGTCTATTTGAAAGGCAGAAATTACAGGATGCTACTGCACATTTAGATGTCATCAGCTGCTGTGCATGCATGGTGGAGTGTGAATCAAGAATGATTTTATGACATCACTATGTTAAAATCAATGATAAAAAACCCGGACTCGATCGGCCGGTTCAACTGGGAATCAGCAGGTCCGACGGTTCAATAATATTCATAGAATCGAAAAAAAAGTCAAACTAGTAAAAACCGGTTAAAAATCGAAAACCTGAAAAATCCAATAAAACCGGAAATAATAAATTTTTTTATTATTTTTGGGTTTTTTTTTTTTTAACTCAATTGGTTACAAATTAAAATGCCCAAAGTTAGGTTAAAACCAAAAATAATAATTTTTATTATTTATTTGTGTATTTTTTAAAATTTAGAATTTTTTTTCTGATTTTTAAAAAAAAAATTAACTACTAATTATTATTATTTTTGTTATAGTTCAACTGGCGGATTGAATTGGAAACTGGAAATCTTACTGGTTCGACTTCCGGTCCAATTTTTTATTCCTTGGTTAAAAATCAAAACAAAACTCATCATGCATAATTCTTGGTGGCGCATTAAACTATATGAACATAAGCAAATTTGTTACAAAACACTAGCCTTTTCTTAAATTTGTTTGAAGATGATCTAGCTTCAGGTGCAAAACATGAGAAAAACAGGGAAAAAATAAAATAAAGATGGGTACTTCTCTCTATAAGCAAACGAATATTATATATGTATTAAACGTATCGTATTAGTTCTGTTTAAACATATCGTGTCATCAAATTTTTGTATCGTATCCAAAATTATCAAGTCTAATCATTATACTTCTTTTAGTCATGTAAAGATGGAAGGAGCTCCATGTTAGGAGTTAAGAGTAATGGTGCTAAATCAGCACGAGGGGGTTGATTGATTTGATTAGAGTGACCTTTTTACTGAAATTGCTCCAAACTTCTAAAAGACAAAGATTTTCCCCACGAGAAAACATCAAGTTTTGGGTTTGTCAACTGCCTGTCAAAGTGTTCAAGAATAAGACTGTCTAAATTTGAAAAGTATCTCTGCGGAAAGAATTTCTGTACATATAGCAGTAAGTAAACCTAAGCAGAGACAATAATCTTTCAAGCTTAATGTTTCATTCACATAATATAACATGTTAAACCACCTAAAATTGTACATAAACTCATCCCTGTTTAGAGTCTAGATACTGGCTTTCATGAAAATGTTACTTAGAAGTAGCCTATTTCTAGCGTCCAAAAAGGCAAAAACCAAACTCTGAGCATGAGTTTGAATGCAGTATTAACTGCAACAAGACATTAACAGAAGGGCTATAACCTATATGTCAAGAACCAAGACATAGACATGGAGGAGCTTCTTCATAATTTACGAGGCCGAAGCCTGAGTATCCTCACCTTCCTTTGAGACTTCCAATCCTCAACATGTTCTGAAGCATGACAATGTGACATCCAACACTCACATGGAGCAGCTGAATCACAAACATAACAGTAGCACTGCATTGAATTAAACCAAAAAATTATTTCGAATTCTTAAATCAAATGCCAATGCTCCGACCATAAACAAGTTAGGACTAGTTTAACATTACTGTTGAAAAACACTTAGATTAGAAAAAGTTTAGGTTGAAAAAAATGTATTGAAAAGCTATGGTTTAAAAACTTTTAAGTGTTTGGCATTGCTGTGAAAAAATATTGTGAGAAATTGAAATGTCAAAAAAACGATAGTTTAAAATAATAAAAGTATAAAGATGCGAGGATAATAAAGTCGTTTTATAAAAAAAAAAATCATCTTTTAAAACTCAAAATCTCTATTTTTTAGCTTTTTAGTTTGGCTTGCCAAATTATGGTTTCAACTGCAAATTTTTTTTTTACTCGTTTAACATTGCGTTTGCCGGAAACATAACTTTTAACTTCAAAAACTGTTGTTGGTAAAAACTGTGCCAACAACAATGTTAAAACAACAATGTTAAACGAGTCCTTAGTCCAAGTCCAACGTTAAAGTAAAAGAGTGTTTTTTACATACCAGGTCGCAATGTTTGTCATGAGGTGTAGTATCAAACGGAAATTGCAGACAAAGATGCCTTGAATGCGGATAATCTCTACAAGCCACCTATAACCAACATCAAGAAGAAGTTAAAAAAAAAAAAAAAAAAAGAGCATTGTTGTTAGGAAATAATATACTTTTCTGGGTCGATTCTAGGTAAAATATCAATACCCATAGACTAAATTAAACTACTTTTTAAGTTTTTGTCCAATAAATTGAACTAAAGCATGTTTGCCAGAAATTGAATTTAAAGAACAACATATATATAGCAAAAGAGATGGAGAAAAACCTGGCCATTCTCAGCGACGACGGAGAGATCAACATCATCGCCGTCGTTGGTGACGGGGAGCTTGGCAATGTCAATGGAATTAAAAGGGTTAAAATCAAGAATAAAGCAATCCTCCGTCTCCTCAATGCGCTTCATGTCCACGATCTTTTTCAGACAAAATATGGATCTCAAAGGACTCTTATCCTCTGGATCTTCCTCATTCTTCTCCTTTTTATTTGTCGGGTTTTTTAACTTCTTATCTTTCTCCGCCGATGAATGTGATATCTCTATCACTACCTTTTCCGCCATTGTTTCCCTTCTGCTTGGTTTTGGTCGCCTTGCCATTGATCCTTTTTTTCCTTCCACTACAGATTGGAGCTTATATATATATTTTTTTGTTTTTGTTGATAAAAGGAGTTTAAATCTTGAACATCGAATTTGAAAGACAACCGTTAGACTTAGTTTGGCTTCCTCAAATATAATAACCTCGGGAAAGGGGGAACGCCATGGTTTTGGGGTTGGGCTGTAGTTTCCTCTGAATCAAATTTTTTTTGAATGATTCAATTCAATAACTCAAGCTCGGATCAAAATTATTGGGCGTTCAATATTACAGATCAACCCACGAAATAGCACTCTAAAACCCACCTAGGCTTTTGCCTTCCCCATAATAAAGCCCAAATCCGTAAGTGGATTGTTTCTGCTGAAAATAAAAACCATTCACTTCCAGCCCGAATCTCTTTAAAACTTTTTCTTTAGAATCTATACTATACTATATTTTTAACTACATAAAACTTCTACACGTTGACACTTGGCGATTTCTTTTTTTTTTTTTTTTAAAGATAAAATTTATTGTGTTTGTGTTATTTTTTATGTATTTAAAATATTATAAATTATATAAACTTTTACACCTTAATAATTTATTTTATGTATATTTTGACACGTTTGTGTATTCGTGTAGTGTTCATGTTATTTTTTGTGTTGTGTTTTAATTATTTTTTTTATGATGTGTTCATGTCATGTCTCAATTCATTTCATATTTTGCATAATTTGTCATTTTGATTCAATTTAGAAAAATATTTTTGTGTTCGTGTCATGCCTCAATTCATGACATATTTTGCATAATTTGTTATAGTGATTCAATTTAGAGAAAAAACTGTGTGTTCATGACGTGTTCGTGTTCTTTTTTGTGTGTTTAAAGTGTTACAAATTTATATAACACGTTAATAATTCGTTTTATATATATTTTGACACGTCCGTGTATTCGTATTGTGTTCATGTTATTTTTCATGCCGTATCGTATTTAAATTATTTTCACATGTTGTGTTTGTGTTGTATCTCAATTCATTCTATATTTTGCATAATTTATCATAGTGATTCAATTTTAATTCTAAATTCATTTAATTACGATATTAAAATATAAAAAAATTTATTTAATATGATTCGACTTATATTTATTTATGACTTTTAATTTAATTAAAATTTTATAAATATTAAAAAAATCCCCTAGCGGATAAAAATTTATATGTTCGTGTTATTTTTTTCCTGTGTTTAAAATATTATAAATTAATATATTTTTTTACACGTTAATAATTCGTTTAATGTATATTTGACACATTCGTGTATTCGTGTGTTAATGTTATTTTTCGTGTTGTGTTTTAATTATTTTTCTTATATTGTGTTCGTGTCAAATCTCAATTCATTTCATATTTTGCATAATTTGTCATTGTGATTCAATTTGGAAAAAAAAATTATGTATTCATGTCGTTTCTCAATTCATAACATATTTTATATAATTTGTTATAGTGATTCAATTTAGAAAAAATTGTGTGTGCGTGACGTGTTTGTGTTATTTTGTTTGTTTGTTTAAAGTATTATAAATTTATACACATTAATAATTCGTTTTATATAGATTTTGACACGTTTGTGTATTCGTGTCGTGTTCATGTTATTTTTGGTGTTATGTTGTTTTTAATTATTTTCTCATATTGTGTTTATGTCGTATCTCAATTCATATCATATTTTGCATAATTTATCATAATGATTCGATTTTAACTCTAAATTAATTTATTTATAATATTAAAACATAAAAAAAATATTTAAATAAATAATAATTATTAAATATGATTCACTTTATATTTATTTATGATTATTAATTTAATTAAAATTTTATAAATATTAAAAATATAGAGTACTTCTTCTAATATTAGCTAAATCGAAACTGACCATTTATTATAGTAATTTATGTGGCAGGTGGCTCATCAAAGACTGACAAACAGGCAAAAGCCCAATTTGACCGTGAGTCTTAAGCTTCTGCCACAAAAATTCACAGCAAACCACAAGAAATATGAAACAGAATGAGAATATTTGATGATTTCAAGTTCCCCACGAATTTCCCATCGCTTATTTCCCAAGCCAAAACCTTAATCCTTAACCAACAAAACCCAAACTACCTTTTCGTTCTCTAGTCTTGTTCCTCGTAGCGTACTGGGCTTGACCGCCCCCATCGAACCATCGCAGCTTCTTCCCCTCCTTGGACATAAGCATATACCACTTCTGCAACAAGAAATCATTTATCAGTAACATGTCAAGGGCGCCAGAATCTATAAACAATTCCCAAACCAACGCCAAATCCAACTTCTACCTTACCAAGCCAACAGCTACTCTCCCTGACATATTCCTAACTGCAATTTCTCTGCTTTTCATCTTCTCTTCCACTAAACCCAACCATTCCTTTCTCCCCAAGTTCCTTCCTTTCCCTCCAAACCCACGTCGTTTTCTCAAAATTCCCTCCATGTCTCACTCCAGGAGCCCCTTTGCAACCCCACAGGCTCTCTCTGATTGGCTCAAACCCCGGTTACCTTCTGACTCGCTGGCTTCCTGGGGGGTGAAACCTGGAACCAAAAACGTCCACAACCTCTGGCTGGAACTCTCCGAAGGCGAGACATCGCTTGTCGACTCCTCCCCTCCACTCCGTACAGTTAATGTCGTTTCGGTTCGTATACTTGGCAAAGACAACCTTATCCTCTTCGAATCTCGACAAGAATTGTCGGATGGTAGTGTCAGGGATCGGTTTAGACCACTGTCCGAGAAAATGAAGCCCCATGAAACCCCTGAAGAAGCCGTGGCTCGTGCAGTGAAAGAAGAGCTTGGTTCGATAATTGATTCTAGGGTCGTGAGAATTGTGCCAGGGTCTTATCAAAAGAAACTGGAGGAGCGAAATTCGGCGTCATATCCGGGTTTGCCGGCGCGTTATGTTTTGCATTCCGTAGACGCGTGGGTGGAAGGTTTGCCTGAGGAAGATTTTTGTACTGAAGAAAAGGAAGAGTACGAGGATTTTGATGGGACCAGGGGATTGGAGAAAGCGGTGTCTGTAAGGAAGCATTACTGGAAATGGGTTAGTTCTGCTTCGGTTTGTTCTTGAATTTCCACGTATGGATGCGGAATTTTGGCTGAATTATTTGAAAGTTTTAAGGGTTTATAGTTTTATCTTGTTGTTTGATCCTGTTTTGAAGCTGAGAAGGTAAGGAATTAAAGTGCCTATCTTTGTGTAGTAAAAAGGAATATTTGAACTTCTATATATAACAATATACATCAAAACAGCAGAGTTGCATACTTCATTTTTTAATTATTGTTCAAATATTGAGCTTCATGTGTTGTTACTATTTTGTATGTATGCTTGTATAGACCGTTGCGGATGTGTCAATGAATTTATGTCATTTTTGATTGCATACAATAAGCTACTGTTGCAATTGTGGAGCCAAATTGTTTTATTCCTTCTGTTCTGATCTCACATACATGCTTGTTTTTAATTTGAATACTTTCTGAGTTCCAGATACTGGAGTAAGGGAGGTTTCTTTTAGTTGTCTTTGAACAATATAAAGGAATTTTCTTTTCAAACTGTTTGTGGAAAAAGATTTTTAGCTTCAAGTTTCCAAGTGCCATTGAAGTTAGGTTGTTGAAGTATTAACCAGATATGACCCGTAAATACAGCAAGCAAATCATCCAAATACTGATGTGGTACTAGAGAAGAAATAATATGAGAGGGATGTAGTATGCCCGTTCATGTGAATGTGAAGCCTTAATATTGAAATTTAAAACATTTAATTACACAAAAAGAAATTAATTTCTTATTGAGCAGGTTAGTTTTAAACCTGTTTCTCTCAATTCACAAGTTTGAGCAAGCGGCTTAATCCTTGTGACTTGGTTTCATCTTTGTACTGGGTTCCTGAGCTTAGGGATTCCTGAGTCTTGATAAAATGTTAAAGTATTAACTTGATAATCGATGATAGAGGAATGAATGCCATTAACAAGTGTGATGTTGGCTGCTAAGTGCTGGCTGTCCACCATTGCATTGTGGTTAAACAGAACCTAACTGCTAAATCTCTAGTTAGATTAATATTAATAGGAATACTAAAATATTGAATCAGTACTCTGGATTACTCCTATTTCATCTGATATACTGTCTATGGTCAAATGCTTAGTGATAGACAAGCTAATGTTACGAGTTACATAGCACTATGAATTCTCTCTTCCCAATTGAGAGGAGCTCTGCTTCAAGGTCCTTATGTTTAAAGAGTTTATTGAATAAGTTCTTTCGAGGTTTCTTATGAAAAATTGAAGTGCTTTCCTCTTTATTGCTTTTGTAACTGACAAGAAGCAAGTGGAGTTGGTGAACTGTTTCTTGTATTCAAACATTCAGACTGAGCTTCTCTGACTCCTATGGAGCATAATTTGATTGAAGAGTTTGGTATCATTCTAAGTGAGTAGGATTTAGGAACTTAGAGAATGGCCTTTGGGGTTTTTGCCTACAGAAGTTTTGCTGAAGTCAGCCTCAAGAGTTTAGTTCTAACAATGTTAACTGATGCTGGAGTTTTACTGAGGATGTATTAAGTTATGTCTTTGACAAACTTTTCATGCTGGTATCTGCTTGGTTTTGCCAATGATGTGAAAAAAGTAACTGAATGCAATACAGTCCTATGGTTTTTGCCTATGTTGCTCCGACTCTTCATTTTTCTTGAAGTACCCGTGTCCGACGTATATCCGGACATAGTATGGGGATATGTTCCTCCAAGGATCCTCCAAATACATGAAAATCTTGGAAAAAATTGAATATACCCGTGTTCAACACTCACACCTGAGTCCGAGTAACATAGGTTCTTGCTGTGATGCCTTCTTGCACTCTTTGAGTAGTAGTCAGCAATATACATCGATTAGATCCAGCATATGCTAATAAGAAACTGTATTGCATAGAGAAATAGCTCAACTTCTAGGTGGAAAGTATAATGTAGTTGAACTTGATATACTAGACTTTGCCCTTTGGGGGGATTAAAAGTAAAATGCATAAGCTTTGTGAAGTTTCGTAGCAATTTCGTCATTCACATTATTAGAACTGATCATCAGGTGGGAAATCACTAGCTTTTCAATATCCTTAAAAAGTTTGGTCACTTTCGAAAATAGTTCCTCTGTCTCTTTCAAGTTTTTCTGTTTTTCTGAGAGCACTGATAGTGAATGGATTTTGTCTGTATTATACGTTTTTTGCTGTAGAAATCAATTATTAGTTGCAAAATAGGTGCATCAAACAACTAGTGTATCAAGGTCTCGTGCCAATAACGTTTGATCTCTTCCCTTTACAAAAAGACGGATTGTGCATAAAAGGGCTGGCACTTTCTTTTTCCTACCTCCTTTTTCTCTTAATTTATTTATTTAGCAAATGACCCTAGGCATGGCATGACCTGGCAATTCGTATCGTGTATTTACACGTGTCATAGTCGTTTTTAAAGTATTATATCTATATTACTCGGATTCGGGGTTGAGTGTCGGATAAGGATATGTGTCCGACACGGGTATGCTCAATTCTTTCTAAGTTTTTCTATATATTTGAAGGATCATACCCCCATACACATATCCGAATATGTGTCGGATACGGATACTTCAGAAAAAATGAAGAATCGGAGTAACATAGTATTATATATTTATATAAATTTTGACAAGTTAATAATTCATTTTATATAGATTATTACACGTTCTTGTATTCGTGTTTTAGTTATTTTTTCCGTCTCATGTAATCGTATTGTGTCCAAAATTGCCGGATCTTGGCATCCTCCTTTATGTTGTCCTAGTTAAAAATGTGAGGTTTTACCTATATAGGAAAGAGCTTGTAAAATGAAATTTTGGAAAGGAAGGAATAATGAACCAGCTTCTGGATTTCACTTGTTCTTTCAGTATATTCAATTATTCATATATAGTTGACAGGGAAAGAATAGAAAGAATCAGTCTATACATTATTAAAGGTGAAGGGTTGACATGGAAGGAATTTGCTGATTCCTTAACCCACCAAAGCAACCTATTTCCCGCCTTTTGCAGCCCTTTTTTTTCTTCTTCTTTTCCGATTAGAATCTCAGTGAACGACCAAAGGAGCAAAGGTGAAACAATCCCTCATCTTTCCACGAAAAAAGTAAGCTATGCATCTCCTTTTTTATCCTCCACCAAGCAAATGTGAAAAGCAAAATCAGGCCATAATGATAAACATAGAAGATAAGATACTGTTGAACATTTCTAAACAAGCTTTTCATAATCACTTACAACATTACAATCCATAAAGTTTCAATCTTTCTGATAAATTAAGTTTAGTTTACGTAATACAATACATAAAAACAATGAAAATTCTATAGAACATCATCAAGCTGATAAAAGTTGGCAATTCAAACGAACGATAGAACTAAAATAACTGCTAAACATGTTAGTTAAACATATCATCTCACACAGCAGTGGAACACTGAGTCGCTTGATTTGAACTCAGTGGACCTGTTGGGGCAGTAGGTCCAAACGCCATAACTGAAACACAGTTAACGTTGAACCGATATCGGCCGGAAACCCAAGTCCCAACTTTCCACCTGAGCTTTCCGTTTACTTTCAGGTTCAGGATTATTCTCCCGGCGGTCTGATCACGTCCAACTTCGTAACCAAACGATGAAGCCACAGGCAGCGCTGTTCCTTCTAAAGATGCAGTTAACAAGTTGCTTTCTTCATGTCCTTGGTAGAAAGGAGGAATAATGGTGTCAACAGTTATCTGTTGCCCTTTATATGCAGCATAAGCTTGCAACTCGTCGTAGTAAATGCCAACTTTTGTATTTGGGTTTTTAGAGAGCAAGGTGAGTTGGATGGACGAGTTGAGAAGGTAAGGGCGTGAGAGATTGAGTTGGTAGATATCAGCTTCTGTGAGGGAAAACTGTGGTTTTGCAGGGTGAAGGATAAGCCAGATGAGGAATATGAAGGCTAAAACTATGGTGAAAAATGCAGACAAGGCAAAAAATAATTTCTTGTAGGACTTATCAATGCTTAGGCCTTGTTTGGCACAGTGTTTGGGAGACTTTGAGAGGACTTGAGACATTTGCAAGAGCGAAAACAGAAGGGAAGTGAGAAAGGGGAAGAGAGAGAAGGTTTACAAGGCTAAGAAAGGGAGGGGAAATGGTCTTAATAAAGGGAGAAATTGGAAACAGAAAGCAGCAATTATTTTACTATCATACTTTTGACTGGCAGCTCCTCCTTGTGGTGGGAATTGGCTAAGAGATATTCACTCGCTAACTTCGGGAATGTAAATTCAATTAAAATGTCGTAATTCATATAGTCACCTTTTGAAGGTGACATCCAGCAGATGGGTTTGAATTTCAACCATTTGCAATCTCTTATCTCATCTCAGGCTATGATCTCCTTTGTATCAAAAAAAGATTGAATTAAAATGGAACTTAGTCCAGTTGGTTTATACAATCACTTTCAAAAGGTGACATTCAGCAGATCCGTCTGTAGTCATTTGCAATCTCTTCTCCTATCTCAAGCTGTGGTCTCCTTTATACCAATAAAAAAAAAAATTGAATTAAAATGTCAATGATACATCTCCAACCATTGGATCTGTATACCAAGCTCCTTGCTTTGGTCTCTTGTGGATGTAGCAGATCTGAATTATCTGATGGGATGGTTACACAACTGTGGTGGAGTTCAAGTGCTTAACCTTTTTCCAAAAGCAAATAAGATAGCTACATGTTGGTACTTAAATTTTCTTGCAAATACTATAATATATTCATTTCAAAATTGCACAATGATAGACAAATCTGATTGCTTCCACATTAGAATCAGGGAAACAATCATCAACAAAATTTTATTTCATTTGTAGACAAGCATGTATGCAATGCTTAACATAATTTTCTTTGGCTGTAAAATGTAAATGATGAAAGACAAAATCAAGAACAACTTAACATTCCATTAGATTTACTAATTACAGGAATGAATAAGCCTACAACATGATCTCATCTAAGCATTTGGTCATTTTTCTGCATATTTTCACCTTTTTTTTCTTTTTTTCTTTCTGTTTTTACAGAGCCAAATGAGTACTGCTTGGTGATTACCAGCTGTAACCACAACCATAGTACAAATGACACTCATCTATATATGGATTACTCAATATATAATGGGTCCCAAGATCCCCCCATTAGGATTTAGGACCCCCTCTCAAATCATGAATATACATGCATGATCCAATCTCAGAGAACCATGCAACAGGCTTGAATTACAAGTTTTTATACGTTTGAGTACTTTACAAGAAGATATGTTTTAGTATATACAAACTTGATGATTGAGTGGAGGAAGATACAGGGAATTCTTATTTTTAGCTTTCTTAACCAGAATCTGGAATGGAAACGCTTTTTAGACTAATTGAAAGGAAAGTAAGGCTTTTAAAAGAGCTTTAAGATAGAGTAGCCATAGCCTTTCTAGTCGATTGGAGTGGCCTAGTGGCATCTTCATTTCTCTTCATTAGCCACCTTGTTTAGTGAAAGTAAAATGGTTTTGCTCAAAATGATTACTGAATTAATATAATCTAAGATTTGAATTGAGCAGTGCATGGGAATCATGAGTTTTTACATGAAAGCTGTAGTTTTGAAGTTATACTTGAAAAGTTTCTTATATTATCGAGCTGTGCCCAAAAGGGTTCAAAAGAAGAGAGTGAAACATGAAGAATCTGTAAACTGACTTTATTTTGGAAACAACCGGGAATCATCCTACTGATTTCTGGGTGTCTTTATGTAACCACTAAGAAAAGGGTTTAAAGTTTAAACCATTCATAAAAAATCTGATATATGCCGGGTCAGTAAATGAACCTTCCCCCTCTATCTTAGCCCTGGATTTTTGGTAGATCAAACTCATTAGTCAGTCAGGTTTGGTAGATAAATAAGCTAAGGGACCCTCCTAATTAGGATCTTTGAAAGGAATATTACAGTCTGGGGGTTGCAGAGACGTTTGAAATTAGAGAAAAGAGAAGGTTTGCTTTTAAAAAAAGAAAAAACTTTTCAGTTTTGGAGCCCTTCAATCAAAGAGAAAGCTGGATGACCCCATGACTATTGACTCTTGAGTCTTTGAGTAATGATTTTGATTTACTTCTAATTTTTTTGCTTTGGGGCCAAAATTTGGCTCCATCATGTCTCTCTTTCACTATAACAGGAAAAAAATCTTAAAACTTATTTCTTTGATTTTTAGAGATAAAGCATGTATTGATGATGGGGTTGATGATAATGGATAGTGGCAGGCTAAAATCATTGTTTCCTTTTTCTTTGTTTTTGCTTTTGTGGGGTGTTGTGGGAAAGGTGGCAGCAGGGTTTTGTAAAGTTGAATGTAATAACTTCATTAAAAAGCTAATAATAATATAATTTTATTGTCCTGTTCTTTTCATTGTTTTGATCAATTTAAAGTTTTAAATCTATAAGCAACCAGACTCAGACAAGAGCAAGAACCAAAAACAGAGCAAAGTGCAAGAAAGTGGCTACCCTGGATTAGTGACATATCATCTCCTTGTAGAGAGTGCCTTTGTATAAGGTTTTGGATTATTGGGTGGTCACATCGGTTTCAAATTCATGTACTTTGGTGATCATTTGTCCACTCACTCCTACATGATAGTTTGTATTTGTTACTAATAAAGCTGGGATTACATTAAATTACAAGCTATTAAGATGGGCCACATCCTAAGGGTGGGGTCTACCCCAAGTCTGGATCATAAAAAAAAACAAAAAAAAAAACATCAGTGCTTGGGAGGTAAATTCGAAACTTAACCCAATTTTGTTTATACAGTCATTTTTAAGAGGAATTAATACGAGCATTTGCAATCCTTTTGGGAAGTAAATTCGAAACTTAATTCAGTTGGTTCATGCAATCATTTTTACAATCATTTTCTTTATTTTTAAGCTGTAGCTTCCTTTGTAAAAAAAAAAAAATTAACTGTGCTTGGTAGGTGCTATTGCTAAATCAACAATTTTAAACAAACTTTGGATGAAATCTGTTGCAAAGTTTAAGTTAAAACTAGTAACATATTTTCACTAAGAACTAACAACAATTTCAATGTTTCATCCACTGAAAAATGAAATCAAAGAGAGTTAATACTCTCAAGGTTGAAAAACTTCAAGACAGAGGATGGCCTATTCCTAAAATTTATCAATGGTAATGTCTTTGAGTCACAGAACATAATTGCTCTTGAGCTTGGCATTTCCAATTGAAAATTCAAGCTTTCCAAATTCCAAGGCATAATTAGAGGGGAAAAAAATGAGAATAGATTTATATTTTGGAAAATCAAGATTGACATAACTTTGTCTATTAGTATTTAGTATTCCAGCCGATGATATAAGAAAATGAGATTACACCATATTTGTATTTACACCAAGTTTGTATGGTAATTGCAACTGGCACATACTACGGTTGAATGAACAAATCTACAAGGTAACCAAATAAAGAATGACTCGGGCAAATCCCAAAGGAAAACAGGGAAGAAAACTCTGAACTAAAAGCTCAAAATATTATTTTACAATAAGTATATAGCAACCTGTGTCGATAACCACTAATATGTATATAGCATCTTTAGAATTCTGCCCCCTCTTTTTTCTTCAGCTTCTGAAAACAAAAGGCTGAAATAGCCAGTGCCACCATTTCTAAAGATGCAAGCAAATTAGAATCCATGCTCTCCTCCTTAGTTTGCAAAGTTGTAACTAGCCATCAGGTAATGAGACTCAGCTTGTGTATGTGTAGGATCAGCCTGCACTTGACGAACAAACTGACCTTTAATTCTTGGGCGCTGCTCCGCAAGTTTCTTTCTGCTCTCATATCGGACCTGTAAAAAGAATTCGGTGGAAACATTAGCTGCTTCTAAGTTGCTCAATCTATGTGAATGTGATCTGTACATGGTTGATGGTTCTACATTTTACTTTGCAATTGAAGAGTAACACCAGAAAATTACTTATTACTTTCATGCAACACGAGTATCTTATAGTATTAATGGATCTTAGAAGAGTATTTCTTGTATACAAAGTAGCGTATCACTGTATCAGTAAACATGTAAACACATAATGATGGCAACTGGTGATAATTCTGTACCTTTTTTTCATAGCATCTATCTTTCCGCTTTAAGCGGAACTTGGTTAGAGCTGCTTCTCTTTGGATAGAACGGTGTGAATTTCCACCAGGACTGGGAAAACTGTCATCATTCTTGCTCTCTGTAGAAGCTCGGACGATAGCAACCTGATCAATATTGCCATTACTTGCAGCAGTGCTTCCATATGCAATACCATTAAGTTGACTGAAGGAGCCATTACAGAAACTGCTGCTTGCACTCTGGTCAGTGGTAGGAGAAATATGTCCTCTATCCTCAGTTGAATCCAACTTCTGATCCAGCTTGTGCAAAGATTGGTTGGTTAACTGGTTTGCATTGGAGGCAAGTCGATCATACAACTGTCCCGAGGAGTTAGTTTCAAAACTGGAATGACGAAATGGATTCACACGAAAGACAGGTTCCTGTTGGTTGGCTGAGCTTGGACTTGGCACTGGGGATGAACTTGACTGTGCACAAAAGATTGGAGGAATTGCAGAATTATAGCCATCGCACAGGTTATTCAATCTTACACCCTTCACTGGTACCGGGACAGGAAATACTATCTGCTGCGTGCATGGTGCTGCGACTTCAGTTTGCTTCAATTGACCACTAGTTCCAGTAGTCAAAGGGATCATGTTTCTTGGAGAAGTTAGTGTGGGACTAGGAGTATCAGAGTTATATTCAGAAATAATATTGGACAACATCTTCTCAGAATTAGTTCCGGATTCTTTCTTTTGATCACCGACACTTGTCGTTGAATGCAGGGGCTGTGATAGTCCGCTAGAGTACCTGCATTAAGGATCATTGATATGATTATAGCAACTAAAAAACACAATTAGTGGATATAACACATGCAAAAGCAAAATCTGATTCAATCTATTTGTTCCAAAACACTTCAAAAGTTTTTGAGCTAAATTCTCAAGAGGATAATGACAAATACAACAGAAACCGACCTCGTAAAGGCTGATGAATTAGGATGCCAGAGAGTAGGCCTTTCTTGAGTAACATGATTCTCAAAAACATTAGGATTACATCTTCTCAAGGAAAGATCCAAGTGTGGAGAAGAATCAAACTTGCTTGTGCTATTTATTGAAGAAGAGTTGCAATTTCTACTAAATGTTCCCATGAAGTCAATAGCTTTTCTTGGTGAATCAACAAGGGCATCACCAGCCTCAACCAAGATATTAGTATCCCTCCTTTGACTTTCCAGTTCATCATCACCCTTGTACACAGTTGTTGTGTAAGCATCGTTGCAGGCATCAAAAACTGCTCACAAATTTGATTGAGTTGAGAGAAGGTTAGATGCTCTCCAACTAAACAGAAAAGACAATGCCAAAATTCAAAATTTAGTGTCTTACTCTCAGTTTCCATCTCATGCATGAGCAGTTTCTGATTGAAATTTGCATGAACTTCGTGCTTCTGCGACTTACTTGGTAGAGATTTTCCCTTTATCAAGTGTGAAAGTTCCTGCATATTTTCCATGTGGGCACCCTCAGCTTCCATGTCTGGCTTTGTACAAGAGCTCTGCAAGAGACAGCAAACATGCAGTCTATATGAAACTTCATGTAGCCAACTTAAACTGAAAGAAAATTCCTTTTGACCATGTGTGACCCTCATCAATACATATATGACCTTTACGAGGTTTCATTAAGCGTTCCCAGAACTATTTTTGGCTACTCCATGAGAAATCTAAATTAGCTATATGGTTGTCAGCAAGCTAAATGACAATAAAACCAATTTATGACAATTTTGCACAACATCCAAAACAAGCTTGTTAATATGCTGAGAAGTAAAAATTAAATGTATAACTTAAGTCGAATAGAGCAAGGCATGGCTATTGTAGAGCATCTACATTCATCCCAAGCATCTTCTACGATCAGTAGTATTTGTTAAAATGTTTGTGGCAAATTTGGGTTAAAATATTTCAAGGTTTTTTTAGCCTCCTTGGTTTTTATGCTACTCTTTGCTCCTACATTAGTTGTCAATAATGAAGATGACAAAAGGGTTTTCAATGTTCGCATAAAATTAGTAAATTTCAGATGAGCTGAATCAGTCCATACATGAAAAAATCACCACTCTAGAAACAGTAGATTGTCTTTAAAAACTATGTTGCTCCGACTCTTCATTTTTTTTGAAATACCCGTGTCCGACATCCGTGTCCAACGCATATCCGGATATGGGTATGGGGATATGATCTTCCAAAGACCCTCCAAATACATGAAAATCTTGAAAATTTTTGAACATACCCGTGTCGGACAAATACCCGTGTCCCGACACTCACACCCGAACCGAGTAACATAGTTTAAAAAGGCACAATAAAGGCAAATCCTGTATAACGCCCTGATCAATCACAAAAATAAAGCTCATATGACAGATGAAGAGCACTGACCTGAGCATCACTCTCTTTCTCAGTTTGTTCTTTATTTCTTTGGACACCAGCCAAGCAACCACTGGAATGATTACTTGCAGCATTATTTTCAGAAGTAGCTTCAACCTTTTTCTGTCCAACGCTCTCATCTTGGGAGGTGTTTCCACCAACTATTGACTGATTTGAACAACAGACATAAATTCGGATCAGAAAAAATACAAATTGTAACTTCAAAGATACTATAAAAAAGAGAAGGAAATGAAGTGGAAGAAGTAAGCATACTGATTGTCTTCTCCATACATGCTGCCATAAATTTCTAAGCTCATTTCTCCTTATTGGCTTAACAAGGTAGTCAGCAGCCCCTCTTAACATGCATTTGTATACTGTGCTAATTGAATCTTGTGAGGACATCACTGCACAATCATGCCCAAAGATTAAAAAAAAAAAAATTAATTGCTTTGTCATAGACCCATAGTAGAAAATCCTAGCAACTGTACAAATATCTAGAAAAATATTATAGCATCCTTCATATCATACTTATAACAGGGATGCTTTTACAAATCTCATGCTCCATGATTAGTGTAAGAAGAGCGAATCCTGATATAGATGGCAAATCCTCTTCTGTCAATATGAGATCTATGTCATGGGGTTTTCCTTTCAGCATTTCCCAAGCCTTCAAGCCATCAGAAACAGCAGAAACTGCTCAAAAAAGGGCGAAAATCATTTTCAGTTCCAAATATAACATATTATAATTCTGAACAATTTCTTATTTGAAGCAAGAATCAACGTAAATTTTTACTGACAATTAACCAAATCTATAAGATTTATTCATGGACAAAAAAAAAAGGTATGTTATTCATGTAAACTATTTGAGCTAGGAAGAGTCACTGCTGAGAAAACATTTAAATGAAGAGGAGAGAAGGTAAGTTGAACTATGGCTCTATAAGCTTAAAGTACCCATTAAAGCCGAAGCAACTGAAAACAGGGGAAAAAATAATATTCTGCTAGCTCAAATTTCGTACATTGAAATCGAAAACCAGCACTAGTAATGGATCAAATTCACATTACTGCTGATGAAAGGCACGTTTTTCATATTAAAAACTTAAGCAAGGAAGTCATGAAACAGAGAAGATTCTCAACATGGAAGAAATAAGTACCCATCAGAGCTGGAGCAATTGAAAACATAAAAAAAAAAAAAAGAAGCATTTTCCCCTGATAAAAATAATTCAAATAAAACCCTCTCCGTACATTGAAAAGAGAAACCAGTAATAAATTCAGGAATAAAATGAAAAACGCCTTACCAGTCAAAGAGAAACAGAGAGAAAAAAGAAAAAGAAGGGAAACTAACCTCTGTAACTGCACTTCCTGAGAAGAGCAGCTACAATCTGCCTGGTTGAATCATCAGCTTCGACCAACAAAACCCTCAACGCCATTGTGGGCAAAAAACTTTCCCATTTCACCGCTTCCCCAGAGTCAGAACTCCCAGGATTCTTCTTCCTCCTCTTATTCCCTTCAAACTCCCCATTTTCCTTCTCAGTTTCGCTCTCAGTTTTCACGTCCTCCACTTCCTCGCTACTCATCACAACCTCACCCATATGTTTTTTTATTTCCCTCTTTTACCACTAAAATCTAGTACCACCCAGTATAATTTTACTTCTTTGAACTCTGAACTTAGCAATGAAAAAAATGAAAGCAAAGCAAAGCAAAAGCAATCGGAAAATCTATCCCCTCTTTCCTCTAAAATCTACATGGTTCTGCTGCCTATAAAAGAAATATCTTAAACAAGTCCTTCATCGGACGGCTACAAAACAAAATTGAGTTGCCAACTGACTCTAATCTAAAGGTCAGAAATATCTCAACTACGAACAAGGAAAATATCTCTAAGTCTGATTTGTATGGCCAAAGGAAGCCATGTCAGCCATGTGGAAGGATCGGATCTAAAGGCTCAGAAGTTATTGGATTTTGGGGCTGTCGTTTAATGTTTGCATAAAGCAGAATAAAAAAAATTAATTAATTAATTAATTAAAGGGTCAACAAGGCGGGCCTTCGGCTTCGGCCTTCTTTAGATTTGGGATATTTTGTGTGTGGGGTCCACCGCTAATGCCGAATGATATTTTCCGGTGAGTGTAATTTCTTGGACAGGAACCCGACACGTGGGGGCATTGCAAGGGAACGCTTTGTTTTTGTGGTTTCGAAGTTGTCCCTTTTTCATTTGTGGGCGGTGGGTTCCACTCGCTTTCCTATTGAATGCGAGTTGCGAGTGGCAACTGGCAAGTAGCAAGTGGCTCGTGCCATTACTTTAGGTCACTTTGAAATGACGGAGATTCCCTACTTGATTGTCTACGTGGCCGCTCGCTTATGGAACGCGTTGGTTGTCAAATAAATACTACAGTTGCGACTGCGAGTGTGATCATACCTTGAAGACCATATATTATTTTGCTCAAATAAAATCACGACAAATTATCTCATCCATACGTTTACGAAATTAATAGATAATAATAATACATATTTTTTAAATAATATTAAAAAAATTAAAATATGTGGTAGATTCTTAAGATTGTTCAGTTGTTTGTGAAGTTAAATTTTTTAACATTAATATATCAAAAATAAACTCATAATAAATATATATATATATATATGAAGAATTTATTTACATTCAGACTTATTTATGGATCAGACAGTATGTTCGAATCGATAGGTCTGACTTATATTGGATCGAATTTGGATAAATATTTTTGTGATCCGAACAGGATCGTACGGTTCGGATCACTGTTCATATAATAAAAATTTATTTTTTTATTTAAATTTAATTATAAAAATAATTTTTTATTAATTTATGAACAGTAATTCGAGCCCGCCCAAGGCCGAGCCTAAGCAAGAAAGTTAGAAAAATTATGAGTCGCGACCTAATCCATGAGCAGTTCTACTTATATTAATATAAAATTAATTTAATTTTACATGCTTTCATAAATTTTATGTACACAAAGATTATATTGCTAAAAACAATAATTAAGTTTGTTGGTATTTCAAGATTAGAGAGGGTGAGAGAAATTTCAGTAAAAAGAACATTGATTTTCACCATTGAATGTGATAATTAAACTGTAGTATTTTTATCATCTTCTTTTAAAATTATTTTTCTAATTACAATATTCAAGTATATTGCCATTTCACTTGCTTCTTTACACAATTTTAATATTTTCCCCCTTTTTTATTGAGAAGATTTAAATTGTAATTTCTATTCATCTATACACATTTTAGAATTCTTAAATAATCAAAACTAGGTAAAGAGGAGAAACTAAAATTTTAACATATGTTTTAATTTGATCCAATTTATTAATTGGTTTGCATGTTTAATTTATTTTCATCTTTTTTATATAAAATGCAATACGTTATTTTGATTATAATTATTGTTGTAAATGCAACATTTGATATAAATTATCTCATTCTTCGTGAGTGGAATTTAAAAACTCTACAAATAAAATTATAAATTATAAGATTGTCACATATCATATATAGTATATTTGAAAATAATAAAAATTTTATATAAAAAATAACCAGATACATAATAATAATAATAATAATAATAATATTAAAATATCCATTTGTAGAGTTAAAAATTTTACCAACATTTTGTATAAAAAATAAAATCTTATCAAATATAAAGGAATAGTAGTAATAGTAATAAGGGTGACAAGAAATTAAGAATCATTTAATTTATTTTATTTTATACTATTACCTTCAATAGTTTTAGATGAAAATTTAACTTTTATTTTTCAAATTTAATGGTATGTCCCATAAGAGAATGGTGGTAGTATACTGGTTTTAGATGTTAAATCCAATGGAGTTTTCTTTTTTCAAGCCTTCCTTAAATAAATCTTAAAGATGAATTATTACTATAAATGTTAATCAGTATCAAAGTAATATATAAAAAATAAAAGTGTAATTAATGTTTTTTTATTTAAAATTTGATAAAATAATATATTAAATATAATTTTTTTAAATTAATAATTAAATAATTTTTAATTATACGTATAGTCATTAGTTAAGCGGACTCAATTATTATAGGCAATAGTAAATTGACAGTTAAGATGTAATTATGAATGAGCAATGATGAAGAAAAAATTACTCAAATCCAGTTTCTTGAACCCAATTGGGAACAGTTTCATGTACATTGAGATGGAACCAAGATAAAAGCAGGACCAGTTTCATTAAGGGTTCGAATTTCATTGGACGCTCCTCTATTTTCTCTGTCAAATTAATCATCCAAGGCAAAAAAAAAAGTTATCAAGATTGATGCTTTCTTACTCCAATAGTGAGATTTCTTTTACTATTTTCAAGTTAAAGCATGTAAAAGAAACCAACTAAATCATAATGGGGCACTCTGTTTGCGATATATTTGTTTTTGCTTATTATATTACCATCTGCTTTTGGTTTTTGATGATTTTATAATTCCCATACCAAATTTGCTTTTGGTTGTTGATAGCCATGACCATCTGCTGTTGATTTTAATTGATTTTTATAATACCCAATACCAAAATTGTCCTGTAATTGCTGAGCAAATAGAGGGAAAGATTAGAGAAGATTTTTGTTTTGTTGGATTTCAAACAGCAAAAACTTTAGAGTTTGATCTACTTTTACTTTCCTTTCTTCTTTATAGTTTCACTGTACAGTCAAACTGGACTGAGCCATTCCTTTTTCTTGTTTGCTTTAATAAACTCACAGTTAAGCAGCATGTTGAGGAGAATTAATGTTGGTAAGGCAGTTCAGAAGCATAGCATAGCATAGCCATCTGACCGACGTAGCCAGAAATTTTTTCAGAGGGACCAAAATAGATTTGTCAAAAGTCCCATATTGGCTATGTATACATCTTACAGCTAAACTTTTTGAGGTTGAATTTTAATTTCTTTAACTTGGTATCAGAATTAAGTTCTTTGACCATTCCATTGAATTTCGTTAGGTATCTGCTGAGAGGGTGTCAAAAGTCCCACGTTACATATCTCTTGTATGAGTATAACTTATATATATCTTATTAGATTTTATACCTTACAAGCTAGCTTTTGAGGTTGAGTTTGAGTTTCTTTAAACGTGATAGCTGACATTGGCCACAAAAGAACCACCTGCAATTGAAGATGTGTGTGTTCCATGTCCATGGATCTCTTGGGGACATGTAATCATCGTTTTCACTTGTAAAATAACGAGCTTCTATCAATTTTTTGTTGCAGGCTTTTGCACCATCGAAGAGCTCTCCTGATTCACAAACTCACTCCCACGGAGAGGGGATTGGCCCCAGACCTTCATCATTGAAAACTTCTGATTCTGGCCATATGAAATCCCTGCTCATTACGTACATGGAGGTTAATCAGCATCACAAAGCAAATACAGAGTGGGTAGAGAGATGAGAACCAGTCCTGATGAATCAAGGAGATCAATGATAACACCATTTCCCATTTTGCTTTTATTCACAAGATTATTGGATGGAGAATTGGAAGAGAGTCCAAAGTAATCCCAGCTTCTGGTTGTTTCTCACTATCATTCATATATATATATATATATATATATATATATATATATAGGTTATTTTGTGGATGTATATCTGCCTTTCAAGTCTAGGTTAGGAGATATCCCATTCTGTTGTACTACTTTTCTACAAATCTACTGGAAAAAAATGTTGTAAAATATTTTGCTCTCAAAGTAAAAATATGTAAGTTAGGACCAAGTTATAGTTGGGATATTGTTGCATGCATGCGCCGCCTTCTAATTGTAATAAGCTTTCAGAATAATTTATGTTGAACAACCTCATAGTCATAGTACATTTTTTTTTTCCAGACAAAAAGTAATAATGTTATATTAATGATATCGTGTCATATGACACTTAAAAATAATGGAATAATCTATCAGATAAATAACATTAGGAAGCCATCTCATATAACTAGTGTATATTTGAACAAATTTGATAATAAGTACTAGTAAAAAAAGTAAATTCGGATTTAATTCAATTGATTTATAAAATCATCTTTAAACAGTGATATCTAATAAATTTAAATTTTGAATCTTAACCTCATTTGCATTCTTTTTTTTGTCTCTAAATTGCGGCTTTGTTTGTAAAAAAAAATTACTAGTAAAAAGGAAACAAAAATGTAAAACGAGGTTTGCTAAAACGATTTTAAAAGCTTAATAAGTATCCACTTTCCATAAATTATAAATGAGTTGGTCGTCTTCGATAATTGTCTTTGCTGCAATTATTGATATCAAATTGTCATTTACTCCCAAGTGTTTGATCCCCCCACCCTTCTCCTTTCAAACCTGAATCGATTATTATTCCAAATTGAGCGGCTATGATCTTTTTCATGAACCAGTCAACTGGAAATTTTATTTTAGTGCAGGGCACGATTGGAAGCAGCAGCCGCTACAAAAGGAACCTTCCATTAGGCCTCTGAAATATATTAGTGTCGTATATTTTGTTTCATCAAGGAACAATTAATCACACTGGCTCATTAAAATTAACAATAATTAATAATATTCCAGAGAATCAAGAAAGGTCGGAGCAAGTTTCTGATTGGGTACGGTGAACAATTATAGAAATCACTATTAAAAGCTTCATATTAGTACGGTTGTCAATCATAATTAACAAGACTTTTTTGCTTTGTTTTTGGTTTGAGAACCTGTTAGCTGACACTGATAAAGAGCTTGTTGATGGACATTCCTGTCCCTACTGTTACCAAAATATCTTCACAAGAAAGTCCGTAACTCAAGAAGAGGCCAATAACCTTCTGCATATTTTTCGCAACTTGTTCTGGTGACAGCCCAGAATGCCACTGCCAACTCTTTTTTTTGTCAAGAACTTGAAAATTTCATTAGAATTAAGGCCACATTGCTTCAGAAACTCTATTCTAGGACGCAACTTCCTCTCTTTGCTGGCATTAATCACATTTGGAAACACAAGAATGATCTTGAATATTTCTGGGTCACTGAGTGAGACCAACATATGATCTCATGAACTCCACATGACCCTCCATATGCTCCAAACTATAACTCAAAATGGCAGGCAGTCTCCGCTACACAGTCCCTGTGGCATCCGCATCACCTCTACTAAGCTCTTCAAGAAACTGAATTTTCGGAATCAACTGCGAATCCAGATCATAGTTGAGAATGATAAGGTTTCAAGAAAGTTATGGTTGTCAATTGCTTCAACTTACTTGCAACAAATGGCTTTGTTCAAGTTGAAATTGTTGAGAACATGAGCTGTCTTCTCTTGGGGAACTTCATGATGAAGCAGCAGTTTAACCTTTTGATCAAAACCAAGTAAAAATCTCGCTTCTGTTATAGTTAAAAGGCGTTCCAATTCTGCTGGCACAACCTTTCTCCCAAATCATCACGCACGCAACTAATCACTGAATCAATTTCCTCAGCCATTAGTACACTCGGAATAATATAAGAAACCGATAAAGAGCAAAGTCATAGTTTGATCCGACGGACTGTAAAGAAAGAAGCCGAGCACGTATTCTGTCCAAAGACATTGATCTTAAAGTTGGGTTCTTGTCCAAAAGTAAATCGGTTTCCTTTTCCTTGAGTCCATTTTCTCTAAAAAAACGAAAGGAGCATACCTGAAACAAGAATAAAGTTAAGTCTTAACAAAAAGAGAAATAAAAGTTGTTGAATCTGTTAAAAAATACTTTGAAGGGTTGCAATATGTGTAATGTTTGAGAAATTGCCTCAGAGAGCGAGAATTACAAACCCGTTTCCCTATGAAGAGCGGTAGGCGTGTCGAGTCAGTTACATTGGAAGAGAAAACGATTAGCCGGTTGGAGACACGTTAATGGCCTCAGTTCAGTTCCTGATGTAGTATTAACGTTTATTAGAGAGAACCATCCGCCTGGACAGGCAGTTGGATTTGCGTACAAAGAAACTGGGGATTGTAATTTTGGTGGACTACTTAAGGCAGGAATGTGTGAACATGGTAATCAAAAGTGACCATCTGATCAAATTTAAATTTTCATATTACTTCTCAAATAAAAAATTAATGTCATAGATGGGTCAATGGTACAAAGATTAATAAACATATTGACACCTTCTGTTGGCAACAAGAAATCAGAGCCATACCCACAGGCTTGAAGTTTGGAGCAAGTTTAGCTTCAACCTCAGACATATCCCTTCCAATTCCCACCTATCCATAGGGAAGGTATAGTCAAAATAGAACCAATTGCTGGTTCAAAATGCAGAGCTGGCATGCAAATTGGCTATATTGCCAGACAACTTGATGGTTTGATTGATGGATTTATCAAGCCTTGTATTGCCTTTGAGGGTCCTTCAGGCAATTCTTTGCAAGCTTTGCTCCATTTTTCTTGCCTGATGGAATGGCTTTTATAAGGATAACAGATGCGCTTCCCTTTCCTGATTTCCGAGGTACTCTGGAGAAAGGAAACCTGGATGATATTAAATTTAAGCACAAAGTACATCTAATATATTAAAATGAAAAAAAGAAGAAGAAAAGAAATTGCAATAATTTGCTAGTTTGCTTGCCTCTTTCTAAGAACTTGGGCAAGATCATCCGGTGCCTCATTGCGAACTTCGTCCCCATTGTCACCTGGAGCATTCTGCTCCTTGCATAAGGAGATGAAAATATAAACAAGTTAGAACCACTTCTGTCAATAACCTGTTAACGGTAACACAATGCTGAAAATGGGGACATTTATCCACACTGTGAATGATCACATAGAATGTCAACATGCGAGCAAGAATTGCCAATCTCACATACACATACAAATGACATACACGTTTTTACCTGCTATAGCTTTGACCCAGGTCCACATCAATAATGCAGAAATATTGTAAAAGTGAGTCCACATTTGAAAGCAAAAATGTTTATCAGAAGGGAAAAGCACATATAAACAATAAAAACCATATTTCAGAGATGTTTCAACTGATGCAGAATGAAGAGTCTCTTGCCAAAATAGAAAAAGAAGAACCAAGAGTTCAAGTGCGTAACTTAAGAGAAGGATTTAATTGGGAAAAAAAAAAGTTACTTCCATCAAAGGAGAAACTGAAGATCAAACAAAATGTTTCAAGGGAACAGGCAATGGAACTCAATATATAACTCAATAAGAAGTAACTGAAATTCAGGAAAGTTGAATTCATATGATATAACATCCAAGCACTGAAAAATATGATTTTTAATGTTAAGTGAAAAAATGGATTATTGTTAGCCGATAGATCTCTGGAAGCAAAATTCCTAGTTAGATTGGCATGTCAAAACAGCACATTTATTGCAGCAGGCATAAATAGCTTATATTTTATTCAAAAGCATAGTAGAAATTTAAAGGAAGCATCTCCATATGACAGAGACTTTATAAGAAGTAGCTTACAGAAAACAATAAATGCAGGTATCATCTCTGTCGTCATTTCAGAAAACCAAAATTAAATCATTTGCACCCTTAGGAAATCTAAATCTTCCAGTCACTTTGTGCACTAAAGTTTTATTAGTATCCTATATAGGGAGCTATGTTTTGATTATAGTCACCAAACATCGAACTATAGAATATCCCCATAAAATCTAACAAAATAATGCTTGAAGTGCACTAAACAAATAATATTACTATCAGATTCAAGATCAGTTGCTGAAACAAAGTAAAACTGCTCTTAAGCAGAAAAATTGCATCAAGAACAGCTAAAAGTTAACAGCAATAAGAATAGCCTATCACTCTGGATAGAATTAGAAAAAGAGCATATCATATCCAGCCCAGGGTTCTTGTTTTGAACGGGTAACATGTTAATATATATAAATAGAAGCTAAAAGTAATATACTCAATGTTTTGAACAGCTTAAAACAACATTTACAATATGATAACTGATACCAAAATCAGAAACATATACCAAAACTGAAATCACTCAGTGTGCAATCTTACTATCATTATTCATTACCATCTAAGTAAACGTAAGTGATGACATTGCCAGTCATTAATTTACATAAACAATTACCTTTCACACTTCCAAAGCCAACAAAAAATGCAATAAGCAACAAAGAAAATCTAGTTATACATGCAATACTGAACCATTCAATCAAAAACTAAAAACAGAATGGTACTCCATTAAAGACTAATTTAACTCTTGAAAAGCTCAATGCATACATATCAAGGCAACTATTCAAATCTGAATACTAAGTTAACAGGTTCATAAATAACACTATAACAGCCATTAATTTAGAAAAGAATTATTAGAAAGGACATTTGGGACATGTAAACTTAAATCTTACATGATTTGTTGGCGACCCACATTTTCTTCCACTCGTTTCCTTCAAAGACCGGAGCTCCAAACTCGAAATCTTTCGTTTCTTATTACAAACACCAACATTTTCGTCGTCGGATGGAGGAGGAGGAGGTGCTTTCCTCTTCTTTCTACCAACGGTGCGTGACTTTCCTTTCTTGTCCTTAACTTTCCAGATATTTTTCCTCCTAAAGATAAGCTTGTCAACTTTCCACACCACGCTGCTCGTGTCTATTACCGTAACTTCACTTCTCGAATACCCTAACAGTTCCTTCTCTCCTTTCTCTTTATCTTCTTCTTCGTCTTCTTGTTCCACGTTATTATCGTCGTCCTCTTCTTTCGATTCTCTCTTCGCTTCTTCCCTTGAATTCAACGACGTAGCGGGGATATTTTCGTCTTTTCTCACGTTATCCGAACTGCTTTTCTGTTCCTCGGAAGAATTAACGTTTGGAGTCTTGATAATGCAAATTCTAGGGTTTGTCTGTTTCCTGGAAATTTTTTTCCTGGAAAATCTGGAGGTTTGGGCTTGTTCGCCCATGTTGAAGAGCTCCGAGAGGACATTGCTCATTATACCGAACCATTCTTTATCTCCGTCAGGCTCACCGGAGATAACCTCTGGGGGTGATGGCTTCCGAGTCTGGAGTTGTTTATCGTTGGAGTGAGTTGACTCGGAGTTGGAATTTGGAGAATTGGAGGCATTAGTGATTGGAGAATCGGAAGGGTTAGGGTTAGCGAGGAAATGGTCGAGGTCAAGGTTGTCGCAGGTCGGAAAGCCCTTGCTGGAACGAAGCCGGTCCAGCCAGTTCGAACCGGACTTGCCGGTCGAGATGGAGCAGAGCATTTGGTGACGTCAAGCTGAGCTGATTCGGCGTAATTGCTGAGAAAGCTAGAAGAGGGGTGAAAAAGAAAAAGGTTGACTCTTCAGTTAACTCTGAAACGCAGCGACGGTCGTTTCGTAGTTGAAGAAGGGGCAAATTCTAGTTTTAGTTCTAGCTTACACAAGGGTGCGCAATGCGCACAGTTCGCTCTCCGCCACGTGGCGCTTCATGGAACCCTCTCTCTCTCTCCTTTATAAAAAAAAAAAAAAAGTCGAGTTTACGATAAGAAAGGCCTGGGCCGATTTACTGGAATTTTTGGCCATGTGAGCCCAACCTGAATGGGCCAATGCCCGCGGGTTTTGAAACTTAAAATTCTTCGGCTTCTAAAGTTCAAGCCCATGAATATAATCATAGAGTTATCCGTGAATCGGATCAGATCCGATTGATATTTTTAAGTATTAAGTTGGGACTTGGTGGACTGATGAATGATAATATTAAAAATATATTTAATATTTTAAAATTAAAATCAAATAAAAATGCTTTTTATTGATAACATAATAGTTCAATTCAAACCAAATCAGATCAAAACTTGAAAAATCATATCCATGACTCATGAATCGGGCCAGACCCACATACCTAAGGGGTGCCAAGGACCATGGAATTCGTTTTACAAGAAAGTAAGGTTAGTTTTTTTCTGCTAAAATAATAAAAAATATATATATAACTTTTACGACTTTATCTAAATAAGTATTTATATTTCTATTACACTTAAATAAATCTTTAACTAAATTTTAATTTATACTTAAATAAAAATTTAATATAAATCAATATTTTATTTTAAATAAAAATTTATTTAAATACAAATCAAATAATAAAAACTTATTTAACTACCTAATTTTTTTTATGTGAAATGCTAAAACTAGTAGGAAAACCTTTTTTTTTTTTTTAATCTACGACTTCTGAATACGTGTCAAGGCAGGAACTTCTTCAATTTCCGAAAAAGTCGGGTAAATTGCGAATTCTCAAAAAGGTAAACAAAATTCAACTAACGTTTTAGATTGGTCTTCATTTTCCGCAAAAGAAAAGTAAACAAGAAAAGAAAATCCAAACTGGAAGATTTGTGCCTAATCAAACAAGCTGAATCCCATGTCATCATCACTCTCTTCCTTTTCTTCTTCCTTTTTCTCCTCAACAGCAGGGGCAGAAGCGGCGGCGGCACCACCAGCACCAACGGCGCCAGCGGAAGCAGCAACGGCAACGGAGGCAGCAGCACCACCACCGGAACCAACGTTCGTGATGAGATCATCGATGTTCCTCTTCTCAAAGAGCTTGGCGAAAAGACTTGGCCAGTAAGATTCAACGCCCACGTTCGCTGCCTTCACCAGTGCGGCCATCTTCTCGGCCTACATAATATTTTTTAAATAATAATAAATAAATAAAAGGAGCAGATAATATATTGAGAAAAAGAAAACTATAACAAGGATTTAACATAGTTATGAAGAGATTGAAAAGAAGAGTGTCAACTTACGGTGACTGAGATTCCATCGTCGTGGAGGATCAATGCGGCGTAAGTGCAAGCGAGTTCACAGGTGGCCATTGTACCCAAAAATTTTCAACAGTAAATCTGCGAGATCAAAATATATATCTTAAGCAATCGATTGAATGAAATAGAACCCCAACAATGAGAGCAGATGAATGGAGATCGATAATACCTTAGCTCTAGGGTTTGCTTTGCGTTGAGAGATTCGCCGAATGGACTTCGCTGGGCTTTTATTACATTTCGGACAAGCTTTTTCCATGGCTGAATTTGTGGGCCCATATATGACTTCTTTTTTATACCACTTAACTTTAATTAAGTATCTATTCTTTTCGCTTAATTTTTTTTTTTTTTTAATTTGTTTAACTATACCTATAGACATTAGTTAAAAATTATTTATTTATCATTTTTTTTTGCATTTAATATATTATTTTTACTGAATTCAAAAAATAATAATGCATTCATTACACTTTTTTTCTATAAATACCACCTTAACTAATCACTAGACACTGTTTAACATTTCCTTTTTTTATTATTATAATTTTGAATATGATACAAATGATATAAAAAAATAATTAAAATATAACACAAAATATTATACAATACGAAAACATAACGCAAGCATAAATGAACATACTAACATGTCAAAATCTATATAACACGAATTATTATTGTGTCAAAGTTTATATAAATATATAACATTTTAAACACGATTGTGATAAAATATATATATATATATATATAAATACGACACAAAATATTATCAAAATTTTTTTTTCCTTTATTTTTCTTTACTAACTCAATCCAAACATAGGATAAAGTCAAAATTAAAACTTAGTTAAACTTAAAACTTAATTTTGATGAATTTTGAGATGATATAAGTATCTAATATCTTGTTATTTTAGATATATTCTACCTAAATCTATATATTAACTTACACCAAGGTGTGTCCATGGGCCGGGTCGGGTCGGATCCATGTATGGTATCAATACTACATTCGTTTGTCCAAACCCGGCTCGGCCCGAGATATGAACCTCAAATTTTATTCAAGTTCTCCCATATTTGTAAATGGATAGCAAAGCACGTTTAGGCCGGCCTATATTTTTTTTTTCTAATTTTTTTTAAATATATATTTTTATTATTTAATGTTTAGTAATTTTATATATTTTTCTTTTATTAAATTCTTAAATATGGATAACTTAACATATTTTTTAATGTTTACACTATAATATTATATATATTTAATTTTTATTTGACATAAATTACATAATATATATAAATATAAATAATATATTATTTAATTAGAAAACGGGCTTAACTCGAGCCTTGAATGTTGAAGCCAAAACCCAACCCATATTTTAAACCAACCTAATTTTTTTTACCTAAACTCATTTTGAGCTTAATATTTTTATCCAAGCCCTCCCAAATATGAATTCGAATTTGGACGAATAACCTAATCCTTGGACAAGTCATACTTACACCCAAAAAATTTCTACATATTCACTTACTACTACTTAAAATCAATGTTGTGTTTTATTTAAATTATAGTTTTAAAATAAAAAAGGATAATTTATTCAAAATATATTGGTATATGCTTTTCTTTTGGGCCAATTTATTTTGGTATGTTTCAATTTTTCTAAAAAATTATAATATTTTCACCTACTATTCATTGATAATGGATACGTCAAAAACAAAAAAAAAAAAAATTTGATGTCCATATTATCTTAATTTTCTAAACCTGATAATTTTAAACACGAATATAATACAAAAATAAATAAATAAAATACAATATAAAATATAAAAAGATATGAAAAAATAACATAATACGACACGAATATACGAACATATCATTATCTTATAAAACATGAATTACTAACGTATCAAAATTTATAAAAATATATAACACCTTAAACCCGAATATTTTCGAATTAGTAAAGCAGGGGCAAAGCTGTTGATGAAGAAGATATATAATTTAATAACCAAGAAAACACCAAGAAAATGCAGTCTTACATGATTGCTTAAGGGTCACTTACCAAGCAAGATAAAGAGCAAAGATTTGAAAGAAAATTGTTATTATCCAAATGAGAGAAAAGGATTGAACTCAGTTCATCCACAAGTGTACACAAATAGATGCTTCATCCCCCAACAATCACCACTAAATTACCTAGCTAGGTTGTCCTCATAGACAGACAGTCTCCACTTATACTCTGCTTAGACATGCAACAAAACTTTCCCCTAAAACTCCATTCATGGCAAGCAATGCTGGACTTCTGATTTTTACAGTATGAGCATCACTGGCTAACCGATCGGGTTCGGGCCTGGAAAGATAATAATCAGCCACATACATAAGATTCACAAGAGTGAACTTCAAGTTTGAAAAAGTTATAGTTTCAATTTCATGTTTCTTATAAAATATACGGTATGGTAAAATCACATTCATGCATAATTGTCCATATCATGTACTGCAATACATGTATAATGGATTAATAGGATGTGTATGGAATAAAGCACAATTATCCCGACATTACTCGCTAGTTTGACAAATAACCTTATGTGCCTTACAAAAGCAGCCACCTGAGAGACATTAAAATTTAGAAACCTACCTTATCAGGTGATCCTGACCTTGACCTTGATCTTGCTCTGAATCAATGAATCGAAGGGAAAAAAAAGTTTCATAAAAGGTACGGAAAACAGCAAAACTGAATAACAAAGCAAAGAAGCCAACAGCAAGTTGAAACCAAATTACCTGGATGACTTAACAGGAGAGGCAGATTTGGATTTAACTGGTGATTTGGACGCAGATTGTTCCCGTGATTTACTGCATACAGGAAAGAAAATGGGTGAGGAAATGGTGAGAGTTTTGGAGTGTATTTAATTATTTTCTTTGAAGGAAAAAGGTTAAAAAGGCTGAAAAGTGAAAAGAGAAAAGGGTTTATACCTCCGGTCTCTTCTAACACTCCGGCTTCTACTGCGGCTTCTACTTCGACTCCTGGATGGGCTGCTCTCGTATCTCTTCACCTATCCAAATAGATGAACAAATAAACACCAGAGGCTTATCAAAATGAAAGTTGATTTTGAAAATTCTAGATTGTAGACATAACAAAAGAAAAAAAAGTTGATGGATCCACATATCCAAAATAGTGGGGTCACAATGCCAGAAATCCTTTGCAATTGTAACCGGTGAGAATTTTCAGAAAGTATAAGGTTCCTGAGAGAAACAGAGGGTACGGAATAATTAGGGAAAAGGGAAGGATAGAGGGATGGTCAGACCATATTGATTCATGTGTTTACTTTGTCAAAAGTACAAGCATTAGTCTCAGATGCGTGAACACATGGATCGGAATTATAATTTTACAATTGAAAACAAATCAATGGTTCCATGAATCGAGCCACATAGATAATAGAATAGTCCTCGTTCATAAAATTCTATGGGACTAACATTTAACAATTCAAAACAAATGAGGATGAGAATGTAGCAACAACAGTAAATAATAAGAAAAATAGTAACAACAGAATAATGCATAGCAAGGTTACCCGAATATAAGCTCTTGCCCAAGGATTTCTAAACTCAGAATCATCAAGTTTACGGATCTGCATGATGTTAGAACATGTCAGTTGGATTATAAGCATTGAAGAAGCACAAATTCACGGCACGGAGGTATGAAATTACTTTCTAAACCACTTACAGCATATTTCATGTCATCATAATTGGTATAATCAACAAGACCAAAAGTCCCTGAACGAACAGAGAGAGACAATATATGAAAACTCATTCAAAAACACTAAGGCCTAAGAACTAAGCCAATCCAGTTGAAAAATCAAGAAGAGACAATAACTATTTCAATCCATTCAAAACATGAAGGGAACAACTCATAAAACAATCAGAATTAGATGCTACATACAAGCATATAAAAGACAAGTAGTAGGAACAACGGATCTTATAATTCTAAACATCACCCAGTTGGAACATCCAAAACATCCATACAAGTATGCCCCACATAAGATGATAAGAATATCAAACTGCAACATTTTAGATCTAATAAAGTTGGAACAAGGTAAGATTCAACATGTGAACATCAAATGAAAAGAAAAAAAAGAAAGAATAAGAAAAAACAGAGGGAGCAGCAAGGGGGTTAAGGTAAACTATGAAGTGTAAATGCTTATTAATACATATCCTTAGGTCATACCATCACTGTCGCGTGAAATTTCCACAAAACACACATCACCAGCTTTTCGCATGTGATCCTGAAAAGAATTTACCAACAGGTAAGAGTTACAGCAGAATTAACAAAGCCCAAAATTTGTTTTGAGTTTTAAAAGTTCTCTAAACCTTCAAATCTTGCCAGGAAGCAGAAGAAGGGAGCCCACGAACAATAACTGCAGGGTAAACAAAATATGCATACATTAGAACCATTTGTTAGCACAAATAGAACCATATAGGTAACAACAGGCATGACACAGTTCAACTATAAGAGGACCTCGATATTCAGAATGACGTGAGATGCCAGACTTAGCTGCAGCGCCACCATACCCACCCCGACGATCACTTGAGGATTGTCCTCGACCACCATGAGCAAGCTCAACCTACATCGAAAACAATGAAAAGCCAATTAAGAAAAAAAAAAGTACACCAATGGAATACACATGAAAACAACAATAGCCTTTTATTACCCTCAAACGACAACCATCAAAGTTATAACCATCTCGGCCTCTGATTGCATCTTCAGCATCCCGGGAATTCTCAAACTACGAAACAAACACAATTTAGTAAGAAATTGTCACTGTTTATTTATGCATCCTCGATAAAACATGAGATGAGAAATGTACCTCAACAAAACAATAACATGGAGGGCGCAGCGGAATCTTCAATTCAATATCCAAAATACGACCATACTATATAAGAGAAACATATGTTACAAAACAAAAACAGTTATCAACCAAAAGTAAATAGATTCTTCAAACACATTAATGCTGTGATTCATAAAAAGTCTAGAATACATGCATCAAAATCAAGCACAACTACAAAATACATACATTAATGTTGTGATTAAAATTACTTGAGGAAAGAAAAGGTTATATTTTTTCTTTCATAGAACAAAATGGCATTTGCAGAAAAGTAAATTCAACACATACCTTGTAGAACAGATCTTCAACCTCCCGTTCTCTTATATCGGAGGGTAGGTTGCCAACATAGATTGTGCGAGAGAAGCGACCACTCATTTCCACTACCAGAAAACAAATAATACAAATATCTCACTGCATGCACAAAAAAGAGAACCAAATTAACAGAGAAGCAAAAGTCTCAATTGAAAAAATAATGTAAGTCTATCCACCCAGATATCTCATTATTATCAGCATCCACTCTGACGATAATGAAATTTTTTTATTGCAAAACCAAAAACCATGAAGCAAACCAAGTCAGAAATTCCTCCATATTGTGAGCGGTGCTCCACAATCTCCATTGCTCATTTGCTCCAAAATTTGAAACTCAATTTGGTTTCCTCATCCTCCCATGAACATTTTTCCAGAGCTTCAGAAGGGAACAAGCAACAATCTCCAATCATTAAAAAAAAAAAAACCCAAAACTCCCACTCCCTTTATACACCCCCTATGTGTCATTGCAAAGCTCTTATTTGTCCAAGCGCTTGTCATCTACCATAAACAAAGCATGCGTGTCACCAGATGAGGTAAGATTTTCAGACACGTTATTTCATTTTACCTCACTCATCTCTCTTTTTTTTTTTTACTACAATGAAGAAAAACAATCCCCTCGCAAATACATTGACAATCCTTTTTTCCCTTTTCTTTTTAAACCCAATCACGAATTACTAGCGATTACTTACAGATTGTGACAATAAAAAAAAAAAACAAAAAAACAAAAAGAACCGACAATTAAAAAAAAAAAATCAAGTAGAAATATGAGCATGGAAAGCTAACGACATTGTACCGAAGAATTGAGAGCTTCGAAAGAGTGGAGCGGAGTCGACGAGAGTCAATCAGCGTCTGCTGGCCTAGGCGGAGTAAAACTGGAGCTTGATGGAGCCTCGTGCTCGAGCCTGCCTGGTCAAATCTGACTTAGCTAACTAGCTAGGGTTCGTTTCTCTTCGTCCCTCCTGCTCAAATCTGACTTCGAGTCCGCGAATCTTCTGGTGGGTTTAGCTAAAGCCCATTCGAATTGATTTTAGGTTGGAGAGCCTCGAACCCGACCTGATCCAACCTCGCCCAATTACATAATCCGGGTCGTACCTTTTAAATGGCACGAAAAAAAACGACGTCAATTTATTAACAGAATAAAAATAGCTCAGCTTTATATTTTCTTCCTACACCGAGAGGATTCGAACTAAGGTTTTCATTGTTCACTCATGGTCTGCAATTTAATTTAAAAAAGGCAAAACAAAAATCAGCTGTTCGGTGGGTTTGATCACGGGATCTCTATCTTCTCTCACCTCAGTAGTCCTTGAACTTTCAAGGTCACGTCAAATTTTCCATTAAATCTTCAATTTTCGTCAATGTTTAAAAAATCGATAAAAAATTAAATCTGTGAAATTTTTAATTATCAGTTCAACCGATTTCATTGATTGAATTGTGTAGATATACGTTTTTGGTCAATAACATGTCATACATGCACAACTCTCATAAGTAGCGGGCCTTAGTAATGGTCTCCCTGTCAGCAGCGCTTCCTGTCACGTCGCTCTCCTGCATGTCGCTTCCTGGCATGACGTTTTTTGGCACTTCGCTCCTTGATAAGGGGACTTCTTGCAGAAATACACAACTACGTGAAGACTGTGAACTAATCTCGGAAGGTTGGTAGGATTCTTGGATTTCCTCCACTCTTGGGATGCCTTGGAGAGCATGGCTTGGAGGCTCAGATATAGAGATTGTTAAGAAGTCTGCTTCTTAACCTTTCTCTGAAACACAAGTGCTTTCTTTTTCCGTTGAATAGACAATGCATTCTTAAGCGTGCTGTCACGTAACCTTTCTTGACTGCCCGTTAACAAAACATTACTCGAGTACAACCTCCACATAATCTCCATGTCATTCACTACTTTGGTAATCACCCCCTCTTTCCCACTACCCATGATGGGTATTATTTACATGTGAGTGATCTTTTAATAATTTTTCACTCTCTTTGTATCTCATCCCGGTAACTTATTTGGAGAGGCTATAAGTAGAGATTCAAATGATTTATTTGAGATTTTTTGGCCATTTGACAAACTTTCGTTAAGAATTCTCTTCAACCTTTTTTTGCAATTTTTACAACAATCATACTTTTTACCATCCTCACCTACTTACAGCCTTCATCACTATCACCTATCACCACACTTGTTCTTCAAGGTCTACTTTAATCTTTTTTTTCGCCGTTTCCTTACGACATCTCATTTTACTAATTTGCAACGTTTTTTCACCCAAACAAAAGAACCCTCTACAAATTGTTAAATATATATAAAAAAATAATATTTTCAATTGATATGATAAAACTATCAAATCAATTTAAAATTTTACATACATAATAAATACAATTATTATATTACTAAATTTAACTATCAATTTATTAAACTGTTAATTATATATAAAATTAATTAATTTTATATTAATATAAGTTGAACCAATCTCTGTTAACTAAGATTGTGAAAGAGAATTCATCTTTCTTTTACGTATAATAATATTTTTTAAATTTTTTTAAGATAAGCTTTAAAACATGATAAAATTTTGACTTTTGCTATTGTAGAATCCAAATTGAACATGTGATTGAAGTATAGTATATCTTTTATGTTATACTATACTTAAAAGAGCAAAGACCCTCTTAAGTTATAGTATATCTTTTTTTTCTATTTTATTCTTAGCTATTCTTTTTTATATAATTTTAATTTCTCCTTTGAAACCAAAGTTTGCAATGATGAGGAATTAGAGAAAGTCTGATTCTTTGAAACCAAGTTTGAACTCAATTGCCAATAAAGATAGACCAACACAATCTTTGATTTTGATTATGAAACGAACAATCTAGCGGCGTCGTTTGGATCGTCAACCAAATCGAAGCAGTCTCGTCTTTACCAAACTCGAGGGACACGTGGGCATCCAATTTAAGAGATTTTTTGTCATTTTTCGAACATCAGCACGAGTGGACCCTAGAAATAGATTGGTCTTAATTAAATTTTGTATTTGTTTTATTAAAGTCAATTATATAAATGTAAAGTTACTAAATATTTTCTATCAATCATTTTTAAACATATATATATATATAAATATAAGTGATTGAATTGATATCCGAATCAAATAACATCAACTCAATCATTAAAAATATAAAAAAATTATTAAATATTAAAAAATAAAAAAAGAGATATATATTTTTTAATATTTTATATAATAATTTTTTATAAAAAAATCTAATTACTTATAAAAAATTATTCACTGACAAAAAATTATCCATTTATAAATTTTTTTTATATATAAATTTTTTAAAATACAATTTATTATACTCAAAAAAATATAATTTTAGGTGTGAAATTTTAATATTATATTATATAATTTATATGGTATAAAAAAATTTATCAATAATAACATGACAATACCATTCTCAACCGAAAGAAAATAAACTTATCTCTGTCACCGCAATGGACAATGACAGCTACTGTAACTTATCGATTTCACAATCAGAAATACCTCGTACACGTGTCATCATCAAAGTGATGACAAAGAGGCAAAGAATAAATGCGTCCGCATTTTAACATTGCCCAGTTATCATCATCATCCATGTCTTTACCTTTCCTAATTTGGCTTGAAAACTAGTTTATCCTAAATTCCTAATTCCCTAAAACTCTTAATTTTGTTTCCTTATCTATTTGTTTCTATGAATTTCAATCAACTTTTGGTTACTTAACAATCTAACACATATACTCGAAAATTTGGTTACTTAACCCAAAAAAAAAAAAAAAATGATGATATGAATGGACTAAGATTGACACATGACATGACACATACATGAATATACATAGATGGGTATTTACGGAAATACAGAAAAAAATAGGAAGGAAAATTTAGAATTTTTGGAAGATAAAATACTAACTTGATAATCGGCCTGTAAATTACTAAATTAAATTACGAACGGACGATCCAACGAACACAAGTTACACAACAACCAATTTTTTTTATTTTTTAAATCTCCCTTTCATCAGGATTTTTTTGTTAAGATTTTGTTTGTTAGGATAAAAAAGAAAAGAAAAACTGAAAAATTATAAAAGATATATTTTTTATTAGTTTGTTTGATAAAAAAAAAAAACTAAAGTAGTTAAAAGAAAGAAAATTATATTTTAATAAATTAAAATAATAAAGTAAAATTTAAAATTTAAAAAATAAAAAATAAAAAATTATTATTAACCTATACGTTTGACTCTCATTCTTTTTATTAGTTTATTTAATTTGAAATAATTTAATTTTATAAATAAAAGAATATCGATTTTTATTATTTTCTTTGATCACAATTTTTTTTTTTTACCAAACACTAATAAAAATAAATTTATTTTCACTTTTGTATCCACCTATCCATCTACTCATTTTCACTGCATTAAACACACCCAAGCTCTCTTTGTCCATTTACGGAATCATCACTATAACCAATAAATAATAATATTATAAAAATATAAAGAGAAGCCAAAACAAAAGGTTGTCCTCTGTGTTAGCCGTTTCCTCCATCAATTTGCAGAGTTTTTTTTTTTTTTTAATTCTTAGTACATAAAGTGACGATCTTTAAGGTGGGTTTGGATTTTACATCGATGGAAACCATTTAGATAAGGCAGGTACGTTGCTCTTCTAACAACTACAACAACTACTCTAGCTTTTTCATTTTTTTTCCTTTCTGGGTGTTTGTTTTTCGGATCATTAAATAAGGCAGAATAATAAAGATGGGATTTTTTTTTTTATTTTTACAGAGGAATCTGAAACAGACCATTTCTTGATAGGGGGAATTTCCATTTGATCATGGCGGTTGCTGAGAATGCTGGGGCAAAAATTGGCTCATCAGGTCAAAATTTGGAAAACAATGTAGTGTCGTCTGGCTCCAATGCGGTAAACAATCCTGATGAATCAAAAACCAGGACTGATTCCTTGACTGCTGCTAAGACTACTAATGAAGCCAACTTTCAACAAGAAAAACCAGAAGCAGCCCTCAACAGCGATGGCAACAGCAACACTCAGATGCAAAATGGGTTTAATGAAAAGAATCATCAGCAGATGGTGACAAAGACTGCCGGGCTTAATGGGTTTAGCAATGTGGAAAATGGGGAAAATTTCAAGAATAATATGAATGATTTGGTTGAAATTTTGTCTAAGCTTAACCCTATGGCTGAGGCCTTTGTACCTCCTTCCCTTGCCAATCACCATCATCATAATCTTAATGATAACCATGATCAAAACCAAAATCAAGATAATCGTTTTTTGGAAAATGGGTTTGGATATAGTACTGATAATTTTGTAGTGTACGCTGATTCTGGCAACGCCAATGGATATGCTAATAGAAGGGTTTGTTACTTTCTTTTATCTTTGGCTTTTTTTTTTCTTTTTTTTTTTAATAACAAATTTATATTGGTTGTTTTGTTGATTTTTCTCTTCTCCTTTTTACTCAGAAGAGGAATAACTATAACCAAGGGAAGAGAAGGTTGAATAATAGAACGAGCATTGCTCAGCGAGAGGATGCAATTAGGAAGACCGTTTATGTATCTGATATTGATCTACAGGTGACATATTTGATATTTTTCACACTTATGGTTTTTTGCCTCAGTTTTACTTTGTTTGTGCACTGATATAGTGATATCTTACTGATTGATTATGTTTATCGTATAGGTTACTGAGGAGCTTCTTGCGGGTCTCTTTCTGAGTGTTGGACCGGTACTTCTTGTTTCTTTCTCCTATTTAATACAGAATTTTCAGTTTATTCAACTTAGTAGTGGTGGATTATTCCCCTAAAATAACTTTCCTGTTATTTTGGTCAAAAGGTTGTTGATTGTCGAATATGTGGTGATCCTAAGTCTGTTCTCCGCTTTGCCTTCGTCGAGTTTTATAAAGAAGGTATTATGAAAGTCTTCTGCATTTAGTAAGCTTTGATATCTGCCCTCATTTTACAGTATTGACAGATTCAATGTTCTTGTAGAGGATGCAAGGGCTGCTTTGAATTTGTCTGGAACCATCCTTGGTTATTACCCTCTAAGAGTGATGCCTTCCAAGACTGCAATTGCACCTGTTAACCCGACTTTCTTACCCAGGGTAAAGCATATATATGATGAATAAACTTTATTCACAATTGTGTGTAAGTTATAGAATTAGAAACTGAATCAGTCATGTTGATATGTGTTTTCGTTTAATTACTTGGCTTCGAATGTTTTATGCTCTTCAGTCTGAGGACGAGCGGGAGATGTGCACAAGGACCATTTACTGTACAAACATAGACAAGAAGGTAGTTTCTCATGTCCACTATTTTTCTTGAATGCCAGTGTGATCAACAACTAGAGCAATAATTCCTGGCTTGTTTGTTCAATTGATACAGATTACTCAAGCTGATGTCAAGCTCTTCTTTGAATCAGTTTGTGGGGAGGTATGTAGTTTCTCATTTGATGTGCCTTATAAATGCTGTTTGTCTTATAATTGTCAGATTTGATGATTTCTTACTGAACATTTTTGCTTTATGGTAGGTTCAACGCTTGAGGCTATTGGGAGACTATCATCATTCATCTCGTATTGCTTTTGTTGAGTTCACAATGGTAGTTACTCTCCTGCTATCTCTATTTACTGAAAATGTTGCAACATCTGTTTTTATGTTATCAGGTTAAATTAACTGCATTGTTCTTTCGCAAGTTGAGAATATTCTGTGCTATGCTGTGGCCTATACCTCTAAAGCTTACTTATTCTAAGAGGAAAAATGACGTGGCCTATTCCATTGCAACATTATCTAGCCACTTCTTTTCATGAATAATTTATTATCATGCCTTCTCTGGTATTCCAAGCCTTAACTGTCTTTTTAATCTTTTCATTCATGGGGTTTATTGATCTGAAGAATTCAGTGGATGAAGTGAAGTGACATTGGTCTAAAACCTCTTCAGGAAAGCTAACTTGGTTTCTCCTCTTTTAGTTTTGGTTCGTGCCTCCTTTTTGGGTGCGGCTTGATTGTATTACTTGAAATGGTTTTTGGGATGTGAACTATATAGGAAATACGTTGTCAAATGGGACTGGAGTTTGATTTAGGAGAATTGAGTTGCGGAAAATTTACGGTCCTGTAAGAGTAGTCCAGACCTTCCCATTGGTCCCTTCTCTCACTACAGAGTCTCTAAGACCGATGGATGGGGAAGATACTGAAATGTCTTTTTTTTAAGGCTATGGTCATTCTTAGGGCCTTTACAGCTGTTGGTGCAAGACTATTAAGATCAGTTATGATCGTGCCTGCTGGTCCATGAATTGTTGATTGTAGGAGTGTGAATGAGGAGCCCGTGCTCACAAGTTTAGTCGAAGCCTGTGTTGAAGGACAGTGAACCAAGTCTGTGAAACCGTTCTTTACCTGCTGTTGACTGAGGGAAATGAGGGTTTAATGCGTTGCAGAATGAATGTTTTCTGCGATTAGCAGGTTTAGAAATGTTTAGCTTTCTTTCGACTATCCTGAGTCTACCTAGAACCAGGGGAGAATCGTGTGTGCTTGGGACTCACTTAAATCTCAATGATTATATGCAGTGTTGTTAAAAGGTAATTTATGATGACAAATCTAGTCAGAGGATGCAATCAGGACGTTGTGCTTCTTTTGTTTTGTGATATAGAGCATCACTCCAGACAATCTTTTGTCTTTTATGCTGGCAGCCAGTCTGACTGATTATCCATTTGCTTGAGAGCAGCATCAGTCTAGTTTATTATCCAGCACCTATGTTACTCGGACTCGGGTGTGAGTGTCGGACATGGGTATGTGTCTGACACGGTTAAGATTTCCATATGTTTGGAGGGTCCTTGGGAGGATCATATCTCCATACCCATGTCCGGAAATGCGTCGGACACGGGTACTTTAAGAAAAATGAAGAGTCGGGCAACATAGTCCAGCACCACAACCATTTTTTGCATCATACTTATGTTGTTGGTGTGCTTTTTTTTTTTTTTTTTTTAACCTGAGAAATTTCATTGTACTTGCACAAGATGAATCATTTTATCTGTTGCTGCTGCCAATTTTGAAGATGAGTTAATGCACTTTCCTTCATTTTCTCTTTGACTATTTTGTCCTTTTCTAACAGTCGAGAACTTGTTTCTGTAGTTGAGCAAAGTGTGATTTAATCTACTAGGTAATCTCCGACTGTTGTTTCTAGTACAATGCATGTTTAAAGGAGTATAGTTGAACTGGGCTCGAAGCTCTTAATGCTATCATATTCTATGTTGCTCCGACTCTTCATTTTTGTTGAAGTACCCGTATCCGACGCATATATAGACATGGGTATAGGGATATGACCCTTTAAATACATGGAAAAACTTTTAAAAAATTGAACATACCCGTATCCGACACTCACACCCGAGTCCGAGTAACATGGATCATATTACCTCTCTCCTATCCACCCCATTATTAACCAAAGCTTTTGGCATCATTAGCCCCAAATTGTTGTAGCTGTTTACCCGGAATCATTTCCACAAATATTTCTCACGGAATGGAACAGCCAAAATATGTGTATATTTTGCTGCAGAAATATGTTTGTAATTTTCCTTGTGATTGCCATTGAATAACTGTGCTGCAACTTGTTTACTGGAATGTCTCATGATATTGGCTTTATTTGTTAACTAGTAAATTTGCTTGGATGCTTGGATGCTGTGTGAAAGGATGATCTTTTATGCTTTTTATTTTTCCACTCTTGCAGGCTGAATGTGCCATTGCAGCCCTGAACTGCAGTGGTGCAGTTTTGGGATCACTGCCCATAAGGTTGGTTTGTGAGACTTTTCTGTTTTGAGTTTATGTCTTAGTCTTACATTTTTTTGGTTGTAAAATTCAAATTCTTCCCTAATTTTATGGGATTATTTGGCTTTCACATATGCAGGGTAAGCCCATCAAAGACACCTGTTCGGCCCCGAGCTCTTCGCCCTGCAATGCACTGAATCACCATACATATTTACTCAGACATTACATACATACATACAGCAGTACATTCGAGGTACTTTTGGCGTTAATGTTATCATCTTGTCCCTGAACCTTAGTTACTTATAGTAGGGGGATTAATTGCGGTTGGTTTCTTTAGCTTGTAGAGTTGGATTGGGATTTTGACAGACATGAATGTTAATTTATGTTTGCATATTACAATGTACTCTCTAGGGTTGGTCCTTAAAAGACAGATTGCTCGGACATATCTAACAACTGATAATTTTAAATAGATTATCTCTATACTGTTCTTCATGGTTTGTTTTGTGCTGATTCAGTGGTTGCAATTTTAGATGCCTTTATCGTTATGGAATACTAAGTATATGCATTTTTTTTTCATAGATTTTCTGTTTTTAATGTTTAAATACTAGCTGGTAAGTCAGTAACATCATATTTCCATTTTTCACAAGGTAAGAAATGACTGAAACATCTAAAAAGTGGTTAATAGTTAATTATTTAAATGGTTGGTATAGGGTTGAGCATTTAGTAAAATTTTAAAATGTAAAATCGAACGAACCGACTGAAAAAATATTTCAAAACCAAAATAACCAAACTGAACTTAATCGGTTCGATCGGTTTTTTCGATTTATTTTAATTTTTTTTTTCCGATTTTGATTTGTTTGGATTATGGATTGTTGGATTGGATTGGTTTAATTTGGGATTAAATCAGACTGGGTTGAGTTAAATTGTTAATTGAATTTAGGTCTAAATAAAAATAAATTTGCTTATATATTTTTTAATTATCGGTTTATTTGATCGGTTCGGTTTAAAATAAAAAATTACAAACTAACCGAATAAACATTTTTAAACTGAGTAAGCTAACTGATTTAAATCGAATCGAATGAATTGAATTGTTTCGGTTTTAGTCAATTTATTCGGTTATTCGACTTTCTGTTCACTCCTAGTTGGTCATTTAGGATCCATTTGGATGGACGGTGAGATTAAAAACAGCGATCGAGGTGAAATTAATTACTGTATAGGTGAGGTTGAGTACTGTACGGTGAGATTAATATCAATGGTGGGATATGTGTTTAGATTCAAAAGCAGCGGTGAGGTGAGAATAGAAAATGACCATTAAGGACATTAGATTAAAATGTGTATACATATAATAAATAATTAAAATTATGTTTATATTAAATAATAAAAAATATATAAATTATATTAACATTAAAAAAATAAATAATTAAAAATTATATTTATATTTATATTAAAAAATAAATTAATAAAATAAATATGAAAACTTAAAAAAAAGAAACTTGAGACGGGTAAAAGTGAAATTATCCCCCTCCATTAGGGTCCAGTTGGTTAACTTAGTGGAGCATCAGTCACTTGAGGAAAAAATTTTCCCCAAAATCTTCTTGGATTCCATCGCACCTCCGATGCGGTGGAATCCAAACGGGTTGGCATGGATCTGTCCAAAAGCTGGATTAGTTTAGCTTATGAAACAAGCAATTTTGCTGAACTAAACAATAGAATGGAGGCGACTATTTTAGCATCAGGCTCTGTTTTTTGTGCTGTTGAATCAGTTAATAAAAAATAGAAGACGAATGAATGAATGATGATAAACTTGTTAAATGACGACATTGAGAGCTTCTTTCCTTTGCATTTGCATTTGCATTTGCTGGCTCTGGCTGGGGTTTCCTTGGTTCATCCATTTTAGAATCATAAACAAATGGAACAGCCTTTAAATCTCGTTAACGCTTTTAACTACTTTTCTTAGTGAAGAACAAGAAGATGAGAACTGACAAGCTGTGACTGTCTGTCTATGGCTGACTCAAGGTACAGTGAAGAACATGTCAAACCAGCATGAGTAGGCTGCACCCAGTAACTGTTACCGTAATTGAGAAGCTCTTAATCAGAACCAGACCAATCCAAAGTACCAAACCCCAAAAATACAACAATGCACGTTCATAGACTGGATTCTTCTTTGATGACAACATAAATATATATTAGCTCAAGAGAAGTGAATAACTTCTTGTTATTATAGCAACTGAAAATTCTACCATGAATACATTAACTTCTTTTCATTATTATTATTATTTTTTTTATTTCAACAAGTAACTGGACTGGAGCCGTATCAAGAAATAAGAAATTCTGATTTCATAGTTAATTACCCATCTTTAAAGTTTAAGCCCAAGTAACGATCGGTTGTAGTTATAATTATTGAAACTTATTGGTTTTGAAGCATTGGGTTTTATTATTCTAGTTTGAGAGCATTACCATCATATATTTTATTATTCTAGTTTCTAAGCTATGGATTCGTCGACCCATAGATTAAACCTTCCAAGTCCGGTAGTATTGTATTCTACTACTCATTCCTCAAATGAGGCTTTATGCAGTTTTACTTCTTGATCCCATGTAATTAGATATGATAATTCATATATTTATATTGTATTCGTATAATTTTTTTATATCATAATCGTATTTAAAATATTCATATAATTTTTTTTATATCATAATCGTATTTAAAATATTTTATATTTGTATAAATTTTAACGTGTTAATAATTTTAACATATGCATAATTCAACATATGTGGAGTACATCATCTAGAGCAAAGGGTCTGTTCGCTATTCTTTGAATTTAACATGTATTGCTAGCCTTTTTTTATTTAGGAAATGACAACCCAAGCTGCATGCGGTATATATGACCGATTGCATATTCCATTGTAATCCGCAGAAATACACCAAACGGCAAACCAAGCAACTGGCTGACATTTGACCCCAATCACCATTGCTTTAATTACTTGAGAATTCACAAAGTGAGATTGACTATGAACTACCAGATGTACAGTTGCAATGCAAACCGGTGCATGCATGGATAGTTGGATATTGATGCAGGAAACAAAATGTGCAGTGCAGCTTTAGTATGACAAGAACACTCAATAAAATAAATCGTGTTTTTTCTAACAGATGGGGGGTGCAAATGGCGCAAAACAATTTAAATAAGTCAGTTTATGATCCAATCAGAGAATTTTCTCTGATGCAAAAGATTGCTGATGACCAAGATGATCAGGAGATACATTTAACCACAAAATCATATTCCCAGATGCTTGCAATCTGCATAAATGCATGTCCCCACAACTTTACATTGCAATTCAGCGTATCCTGTCAGAACAAAATGCGATTGGTAAATCTTTAAATTAATTTAGTTAAATGATGACTACAAAAACTATGAAATTCAAGTATGCTACAGTGACAAACTAATATCCGTTTTATTAAGGTTGAGTTAATTGTTATAAACCTAATAATCCTGCCCTGAAATATCTAATGAGCCAATACAAAATTCTATAACTGCTTAGTGCACAAACATATCATCTATATCTCAGACATTTACTCAATCCCAGCAGGGAAGGAGAAACAAATTATCTAATGCAATAGTACACAATCACTGTACTTCACTATATTAAGAGCTAGTTTAGCATTGCTCTTGGAAAATACTTGGGTTAGAAAAAAACTTGGGTTGAAAAAAATGTTTAAAAAGTATGGTGAAAAAATATGGTTTAAGAACTTTTAAGTGTTTGTCATTGCTGTGAAAAAGTATCATGAAGAATTGAAATGTCAAAAAAATGTTTAAAAAATAAAGTTTAGAGACGTGAGGATAATAAAATCATTTTATCCAAAAACCAGAAGCTTCATCTTCTTGGCTTTTTGGTTTGAGTTGTCAAACCATGATTTTAACCGCAAAAGTCAAAAAAATTTACCCATTTAACATTGCGTTTGAGATGAAACACATCAAAAGCTGTGCCAACAGAAATGCTAAACGGGACCTAAATGCTTCAAAATTTAGATTGTTGCAAATTAGAATTACTGGTGAAAGAGCCATAGTAATGCACATATAATGAACATATAACACAACAATAAACAACTCACAATTGAGGTAAATGTACTCACTACCTTCTAGAAGATAATGCTGGTCCTGTTACCCTGCCATGGCACAAGACGATTATGCTCAATAAGCTTCCGGCTCAAAAACATACACTGATAAATGACCTTCAGCTATCTGCAGGGTTTTAAGCCACATACCTGCCTTGCTGTTTTCCAACAAAATCTGAATTAGACCTTCCATGACCAGAGGCCTTGCTATCGACACTTGTCGCACTTGATCACTGAAAATTTGCTCCATTAATGTCAGCAGGATCTTTGTATTTGCTCAATATTTTTACATTTGAGAGACCTCCAGCCACACCAAAACAAATACCATTGGGGTGTTGATTCTGCATTACTAACAACTGTGATTGATAATCAGCTGCATTTTTAGAGATGGCTGCATACTCCTTGAAAACAGCATTCTCATTCTTCACATGGTTGGAATCAATTGATGGGAGGACCTTCTTTAGTCGATTATGCTGTGCCATTGGAGTAAGAGCAACAGAAGGCAAAACTGAGGAGTAAGGAGACGATGCTGCAGCGGCTGCAGCAACTTTAGCAACAGCAGCAGTGGCTGCTATCATCTCTTGTGCTCCCTCTCGAAGCTGAATATAATCACCCTCGATCACAAATAACTGAAATCACAATTTCAAATCTTCAGAAAGTAAAATCCACATGAGCAAAAAAATGTAAAAAGTAGCAAGAAACAAACCTCGGGGTGACTGGCTACAAAGTCATCCAGCTTTCCATACTTATTCTTGTAATCATGCCAGTGCAAAGGTGCAAGCATTTTCCCCAGCCTATTTGGTAGCTGCAATTAACAGATACAAGTCAAACCCCAGTTTTGCAGGGCTTAAATGCCATAGTAGCTAAGTTGACCTAAGAAAACTTATTGGTAGACCACTAACCGTTGAACTGATCCAAATTCTGCCACCAGTTGGGATCGTGCGAACTATGCAAGCCAACAATGATCTTTCATCAAGCAGAGCAGTCTCTGAAGTCTTAACAGATATCAAGATATTAGTCTGTCCAGTTGAGACCGACTTTTCAGGCAAAATAGCACCAGTGCCATTGTTGACTGTTGTATCACTGAAATTAAAAGAGTGCACTGAAGTATCAGGAGGAGATGGGCTGGCAGCAGTACTTGCTTCTTCTGCTGTTAGAACATGGTCCTCCAGCACATGCTTATTCATGTTCAGAATATTCTGTTCCTGTCCAGTTCAAATTTAAGTAGAGGTTAGATCTGAAAGATTTCAACCACTTGAAGACTATAACCAAACAGACAAACCTTGGATTCACAGCTCTGTTCAAGGGTGCCCAATCTCAATGCATCATGAAATTGTGATGAAACCTGCTGCAAGCTTGGCTCAGATTGGGGGTCCACACGGTAACTAGCATTAATTGAATCAATGACCTGCAAAGAAATGGTCTCAACAAGTTAGAAGAACAGATGGCAAAAATACTGAGCACTGTAAGTAGAATCATCTTGATTTAAAGAACCTGTGCTTTCCCAGCAGATGATGATATCACAGAATTGGGCTCGGGCCCTTGGCTTACATGATACAGATAGTCTGGAAGAATGGCTTGTCCATTGACAGACATTTCATATTCATACTTTACATCTGAACTCCCAAGGCTTTGATCAGTTTGGGATGGTGGAAGTTGATTCTGTGCAGATAGCTGGAAACCCTCAGATGAAGTCTGAAAAACATGAAGAAAAACCATTAGAAAACAAAGAAAACCTTGGGACAAAATTGATAATGCATTTTTTGACCACACCTGTTGGTTCTGCCACTGTTCGATGGATGACATTGCTGGCATTGAATAGGGTCCAACATGAGATGCCACAGAATGGGGAACCCCCTGTTGATGCATGACAAACGAATGCCCAGGTGGGAGGTATGTAGGCATCCCAAGTGGAGCAATTGGAACACTCGGAACATGGCCATTCTGATTCTGATAGTAGACACAGCCATTTAAGGGGAACAAAAAGAGGAAGCAATAAGAAAGTTATAAACAAGACAAAAAGATCACAAATCGACTATTATTAAATACTAGTCTAAGCTTTACAACTAAGAAAAGGTCGTACCCAGTGCACAAGGCTCCCAAGCAGGGTCTGGGGAAGGTCCTGATGTACGCAGCCTTCTCCCTGTTTTGCACAGAGAGGCTGTTTCAAGGATTCGAACCTGTGACCAAGCGGATAGCAAGTAGACACTTGATCATCGCGCCAGGCACGACCTTCAGGACTACTTTACAACTAAAAACTTCTAAAATGAGTTCACAAGCACCATGTCAAACTAAACATTAGATGAAATGTAGAAAGAGAGAGGGAGGGGAAGGGTGCAGAGATTCATGACTTTAATAAAATTAAAGATACAGTTGTATCATATTTTGCCAATGAAATACATTACCATATGAAGAAAGGTGTACACCTATAATCACTTATATAGATGGTTATAAATATTAAATTTCTGATTACAACACAATCTCAGCAAAGACACTTCAGAAAAGCCAGAAATCTTACAGGAGTTGGTGCATTGCCAGCTGAAGCAAACGATTGAACATTGTCTGAAGCCCCATTTAAAATAACCCCAGTATTAGCATTTTTAGCACCACTTCCATTAGAATCCGATCGGCATCCATTATTTTGACCAAATTGAGATAAATCTTTTGAGTTTGCTTGGGATATATGTGATTCATCAGTATAAGAACCGTTCCTCTCTCTTGCATCAGCCAGCTCAAGCTGAAGCTGATGTATTGTATGTAAATGAAGTCTCTCCATGTCTGCAAACTAACATTAATAACCAGGAACCAAGGTCCATCTAAATTCGCTGAAAATGACATCAAATCTATTTATTTAAGGAGAGATAGAAAAGTATAAACAAGAAACTAAAAGATCATCAACCTGTCTCTGACAGCCATGCCAGAGCTGGTTATATTGCTCTGTACGTTCTCGCAATTCAGCCTGTAAGGAGTGGTTTGTACTTGACTGCAAAGCATCCATCTCCTGGACACGTGAAATCCAAGTTTGGGCCTCTCTCAACTGTTCATCCTTATAAAGAATGGATTCCTGAGCAGCCCTATACTGAAGAATAAGACTACGATTAGGAAATGCAGCTTGATGTCTTCTAGCAATCAACATTACAGTTAATTCAAAATGTTGCATGGCTTCCATTTCCAACACAAACAATTTTGTTCTTGTAAATTAAGTTAATCTGAAAAAATAAGTAATTGTAATTTTCAATAACCTACAGATGCACACCATGGACAGTGTAACAGAATATTTACACTTTAACCTCTGGAATTAAAAATTAAAAAAAAGGCGCATTAAAATCAAGCAAATGTATGGACCTGTTCCTGCAACTCAATAAGCTGCCTCTCTTTCTCTCGAACATGCTCTTGAAGATCATGTATCTGTTTTATATGTTGGGCTCTCTCAGCTTCTGAATGATCACGTTCTCTTCTGCCAAAAAAAAAAAAGGAAACCCATCTAAATTTCAGAAGGTTCAAACCTCAGCTGTGAGTTCAATGTATTAAAAACAGTCACCAACAAAAGAAGCTGCTAATTATTTGGGAAATGCCATTCACAGATAAATTTTTTGGCTCAACATTTTTCACAGATAAATACTAAGCTAATTTATTAAATCAACCCTTGAATAGGTTTAGAAACTTTCAGTGTTGTTGGTCTCACAGCAACTGGAAATATAAATAAGACATTCATATCAATGGTATTGCCTTTAGCCTTATGTTACTGCAAATAAAAAGGTCTTAAGAGTATAACACAAACACACACCTGAAAGTAGCCAGTTCCTTATTTAGCTCTCTGAGAAGGTCTTCCTTTGCCCAGGCCTGCCAAGATAATCCAAGAAGCACTAATTTATTCATGACTAGTTAAAAACCACACTTTATTGTAAAAGAAAAACAAAAGTTTGTCCAAAAGCAGAATGAACAAATCAACAGACCTCTTCTTTTTCCACTTTGATGGCATGTAGTTCTCTATCTTTCTCTTCCATTTTCCTTTCCAATTCATGTATTGTCTGTTTACGTTCATGGAGTTGCTCCTATTGAAGCAAATAAAGCCAAAATACAGATTGAAAGTCACAAAAGGACAGCACCTTTGTTAGAGTCTACTTGTAGCATGCTTGGAATGATTTCAAGTGTCAATGGATCTAACTGGTATTATGTATACTATTTCAAACATGAGATGTAATATGTAGTTTCAAAATGAATAACAATATGTCTTGGATTCAACTCCAAAAAAAGAAAAAAGACAGGTTACTCACTTCAACAGTCAACACATGCTGACATACTCTGAATCAATGAATAACATACTCTCATTTCTTTTTTTTTTTTTTTTTTATAAATCAAAGATCACATTGTAGTTTGTAGAACAGTTAAAACTTGTTTCTTTTCTCTGAAAGTTGAATTTCAGAACAATCATACTCTGAATCACATTCTAAATTCATACCTCAAGCTTGGAAGCAGCATTGGCATGGGCTTTGATTTTAGCATCACAGCTGCTCTGGATTTCCAGGATCCTTGATCTTGCAATTGCCTGAGCTCGGAGCTCAACCTCCATCTGTTGGAGCTCCTCTCTCTGTCTAGTAACATCGTGGATCCGCTGCTGCAATATGCCATCATCTAAACTTCCATCCACCGTGATTGAACAGAAGTCAACATCAGCAGGCTCTCTTCCATGCTGCACCTTGATAAGCATTTAACCATGTTCACTTTTCATCATTCTCAAAATAGAATTCAATTTTAAGATAAAAAACCTTACCTCATATATGGTTCTCTCAGCTGATTGTCCCAACTTTGATCTGTCCAATTCCTGCATGTCGCAAGAAAACTGAATAAAACAAACAATGAACACCAATGGTCCAATAATAATAGCAGCAATTATCTTTCAAAGCTTAATCAACATAACTTGATGCTCAATCCCGCCATTCACAGCTGGACATTTCCTCACTTCACTAAACGCAATAAACTTTCTAGGGTTTGACACACTAAGCTCTTGGGATTACATAAACACTTAAAACAATTGACATAAATCAAATTTACATTTCCAATTATTTCAACAATCAATGGACCACAAACTTGTCATCAAAGTGAACCAGATGTTCTAATTGATGCATAAAAAATGCTTCAATTTGAAGAAAACCAAACCAAATTCTGTTATTGAGAAACTTACGAGAAAGGGTAAAATAAGTACTACTACTACTACTACTTAATAATGAATAATCAAAGTGCCATAAAGATAAGGAAAAAAGAAAAAAGAATATTTTTTTACTCACGGAGAACACTGAAAAATACCGAACACTAGTAGTTAAATTAAATTAATCCAGGTAATTGTTTTCTAGTTTTTCCTATGGCCCAAACAACGATGAATTTCAGATTCGAAACACGAATTTGTTTTCATTTCAACATTTTCTCAGAACGCAAATAAAACCGAAAGCGAATGGATTTTCATGATTAGATGAAATTACCACTTCATCCCCGGGGTTCCGAACCGCGTGATGATCGGAAACCGCACGCCACTCCTTCCGCGACGGTGATGACATCGACAGCGAACCTCTCCGTGCGGCGGCGACACTGGCCGCAGCCTCCATTGAATCAGAATGTCCCACACTGCTCCAACTCTCCCAGTATCTCAATCTGCAAAAAGCAGACCCAAAAAAAGAAAAAGAAAGAAACAAAACTAGGGTTTTTCAATAAAGAAATTAACGAAACCCTAGAATTGAATAAATTTAGAAGAAAGAAGCGGAAATGATAAAAAGAGAGAGAGGTCAGAACAAAAATGGGGAAATTTGGGTTTTAAGGATTGGAGGGTTTTGGAAAATTTGACGCCAAGAGAGAGAGAGAGACTGGTGTGTGTGAAATTTCAACCCAAGCAAGGCTCCGCCGTCTATAGGGCAACTTCATCAACAATACATGATGCCATCACGCGTATTCGGTGGCGCGTGTCCACCACGTTTCTGGTCTAGTCAAGAGTTTTTTTGAGTTTGAGCAGATAGATAGATATAAGCCCTGTCATCTGTGGACCTACAGGCGGAAAAAAGCCCCTTTTTTTTTTGGATTTTAGTCTTAGACCTAATTTTGTATTATTGTTGCGATTATAAAAAACTTAGGTTAATTTTGGATTTAAATGGAGCACCAATTATTAATACCGACATTTTTTATTTTATTTTTTAATTTATCGATGTTTTATTGTCGACGTGATATTACAACAAGGTGATCATTCAATTTATGAAATTTAATAAAATAAATTATTTTATTATTTTTGTTATTTATATAAAAATATCTTAAAATAATATTAAATAACCTTGAAAACTTTAAAAAATATATAAATTAACTTTTGATTTCTTATTACATGGAATTATGAAAAAAAGAACTTTGATAAAAATCAAAATGCTTTAAAAAATCATTTTTTTGAAAAAGAAATCCTTTATTATAACATTTTCTATTTTTTTAGTTAAAAATTTTGAATTATATTTATTACAATAAAATTATATAAATAATAATTTCTTTAAAATTATTTTATGGGTAATTTTGACCTATAAAAAATAATCTTTTACTAGTTTTAATCTAGCAAAAAAGTTTGATTTTTCAAAATAATAATTCACTTTTATTAAAAAAAATGATTTTTCAAAATTAATTGTTATGATTTTTTTCTTTTATTTTTAAAAAAAATCATACTTTAGTTTCATGTACCGAAAGATTGAGAGTTTTTTTTTTTTTTTATAACGTTTGAGAACTTATTTAATACAATCTCAAGATATTTCAATATAAATAATAAAAATATTTGTATTAAATTTCACAAGGGTGACTACCCAAACTGTTATAATGCTACATCAATAAAGAAACATTCAAAATAAAGATCAAAATATTAATAAATTTTATAAATAATGGTTATAAATTATGATTTTTTAAAAATTGAATGATCAAAATAATTTTTTTTGAAAAGTGAAGTGACCTAAACAGATAATTTATCTATTCTAAAATTTTAATTTTTTAATTACCATACCACACAAATAATATCACGTGACATGTCCGATAATATATCAGTCAATCGCTAACTTATAAAGATCGAGTAATAAAAAAAATTCGATTTTTAAAATGTTAATGATTTGTGATTTTTCATAGTTGAGTGTTCGAAATAAAAAATCATAAAAATTTTAATGACAAAATATGTAATTTACCTTTTAAAAATACTCAAGCAAATACTAAAATAAGACTACGGGCTTTTCTTATTCCAATAAAAAAATTACTTTTATATATAATATAGATATTTGTGAAGATTAAAGTCTTGAAATTTTGACAATTAAAAATTTAAATCATAATAATTTTAAAAGTAAATTTTTTAAAGAAAGTTGAAAATTTTGAAATAATAAGAATATTTTTTCAATCGATTATTTTCTTTTAATTAAAAAAATTCAAATTCATATCCTTAAATGAAGTAGATACAATTATCATTAAATACACATATTATAATTAAAATATAATATTTTTATATTTATATGATTGATAAAAAAAAAAAAAAAAGACACCGATAGTTACGGACACAAATTAATCCGATGAGGCAGTGTTTTGTTACTACAAACTTGAAAGAGAAAGAAAACGCGTTTTCTCTTTTGACGATTTTGATTTTGTTGCACTGTCAAGTGTCAATCAATTAAAATCCGCAATTTTGGCACTGTGGCATCCACTACCCTGACATTTGCCATCAAATTGCAAATTATTACTGTTTTGTTTTACTCACTAAAAATTAATTAACTATTTGATTAAAAATTTTCCTTATTAAGCCAAAATAAAATAAAAGATACAATTCTTGCCGATAATTATTTATTGACAGAGTATTGAACCTTTAAAATAAATTTTAATGATGAAGTTTGAATTTTGATAATTTTAAATAAATAAATAAAATACGGTTTTCTTTTGTCATGTCAAGTGTCAACCATGGGTTAAAACTTAAACTTAAATTACACTTTATAAAATTCAATAATTGCAAATTGGAAGAGGAATGAGAAAAGTAATTGCAATTGGACCGTGAACGATCGGTCAGCGCGCGCAACTCTCGCATTCAGAGTCATGGGCCATTGCTGCAGCGAAAACGTGTCCGTACTCAACAATGACGCAACCTCCACCGTCAACCACTCCCAGCCGCAATCGATTCCGCCGCCGGCGACGCCATCAGTTGAGACCAACTCGTACTTCTTCAGTCCTTTCGCGAGTCTACTTCCCGCCGGAGTCCCACCGTCTCCATCCCCAGCTAGGACGCTGAGGAGGAAGTTCAAGTGGCCGTTGCCTCCTCCTTCTCCGCTGAAGCCGATCATGGCGGCAATCATGAGGCGAATGGGGTCGAATAAGACGGCGTCGGTGGGAGGAAGATCCCCGAGGACGGGGAAGGAGTGGTGCAAGATAAGAATTTCGGGTACGGAAAGATCCCCGACACACCTTAGAATGAATAATGGTTTTGAGAAGAATGGAAACTGACTGGTTTTTATTTTGGCAGATGACTACAGCAATATTAGTAGAAGATGTTCGTCGGGAGGTCAAAATACTGAAAGCCTTATCTGGCCATAAACACATTATCAAATTTCATGATGCTTTTGAGGATGCCAATAATGTCTATATCGTCATGGAGTATGTGTGTACTTGCTAGTTTATTTTAAAATTACTGATTATTTATAGTAGTCCTTCCTCAACCTTCAAGTTATAATCTTTTTCCTGGCCAATCATGCATGTCTGATACCTTTTCATAGTTAAAGAGCTGATTGAAATGAAGCATTCCGCCAGAATCGAATAATATGCATTATGCATATAAACTTATTTTTAAGCTAATTTTGTGCAGTAGTTGGTCTAGGCATGCGTGCTATACCAGCATAGAGTTAACAAGTTTCCTCCAAAGTAATTACAGTAAAATATTCTTTTCTTGTCAGATTATGTGAAGGTGGAGAACTACTTGACAGAATTTTATCTAGGTATTGAAGGATTACCTTCTTCTCGTGTACTATCTAAGGCAGTTGTTAATCTCATTGTTAAAATCTTTTTTCATTTTGTTCCTTTGTTGCAGAGGTGGTAGATACACTGAAGGGGATGCTAAAAATATATTTGTTCAAATTTTAACTGTAGTTGCTTTTTGTCATCTTCAAGGGGTTGTGCACCGTGATCTAAGGCTAGAGGTGTGGCATAGAGGAATATGATACTTTATTTTTAATTTAGTTCTATGCTGCATTTTATTTTAATACGTGGCACAATGTTTTTATGTTGGATCCAGTTCTAGTTATTAACCAATCATTTTGCTTCAATGTGGTCACTTTTGCAGAATTTTCTTTTTACCAAAAAAGATGAGGATGCTCCAATGAAACTTATCGATTTTGGTTTATCTGATTTTATTAGTTCAGGTAAGAGTTAATTGCATGTTTGCTATAGTTACATCAATTTTGGCATTCCATTTGTAAAATGTTACTATATGTAATAAAATCAAGTTGTCCAGTTATGGTTCTATTTACATACCCTAATTGCTATGAACTTGCATTACTTGCCGCTTGTTTTTTTCTTAATTAGTTGTATTAGTTGCTATAATTTATCATCCATTAAATAGCATAACCTTATTTTGTTGATTGACAGTATAAGTATTCTTCTGAACCATCCATTCAGCCGCTATGATGATAGATTAGCAAAGTTTGTCCTGAAATATAACATGGCTAAAAATGACTATAAATTCCCCAATTTTCTTGTATGCTGAGTTTCAAAAAAATTGGCAGTAGTTTGTACATCTGGATGATTGTAGTCAACCAACTACATGGAATAAAAAGTATTCGACTAATAGTGTTGTACATTAAAACTTTCAATCATGTTCTTCTAGGATGCATAAGAAGTTGGACACTCTTATACACCAGTCCTTGGGGGATGCAATGAAGTGGTATGTACTGCATGCTGCATGCTGCATGAGTAATACAAGCAACATATGTGCTACATAAGTACTGCAAGCCTTTGCTCCAATTAAGTATAATCATCATAACAGTGTGCCACTGTATTTTGTAGAAAGGCTTTAAGGACTGCAGTTTGAGTTACTGGAACCATGATGTGGTGCAATTTGGTTGCAATCTTAATGAACTTATGATTTGAAATGATTTCTTGCTCATGCAATTTGTGAATTGAATGCTATTCAGATGATATGCATTCATATTCCCATGTGCTTTCAATCTGACATTGACATAATTATCTGAATCATCTAATAAAAACTTCCTCCAAATCATATAATTTATCAACCATTTGTTTGAACACAAAACATTCAGTTTTCATGCGTTTGCAGATCAATGTCTCAATGATATTGTTGGCGGTGCTTATGATGTTGCACCGGAAGTACTGCATAGATCTTACAGTGTTGAAGCTGATATGTGGAGTATTGGTGTCATGACATATATATTGTTGTGTGGAAGCAGACCTTTCTGGGCTAGAACCGAATCAGGAATTTTCCGATCTGTGCTCAGAGCTGATCCTAACTTTGATGATTCACCTTGGCCTTTTGTATCACCAGAAGCCAAAGATTTTGTGAAAAGGCTTCTGAACAAGGACCACAGGAAAAGAATGACTGCAGTCCAAGCTCTAAGTAAGTGTTTTGAAATGCTATATAAATATTATGTTATGACCTCACATATAACCAACTTATAGAATTTATGCTCTCTCTCCCTCTTTCTCATGCTATAAAATGTTTACTACTTTGGTTTGAAGTTGCTAATAAAACTATGTATAATTTTGAAAACTAATAAACACCTCTATATTGTCAGCTCACCCATGGTTACGAGATGAAAACCTTGCTGTGCCTTTGGATATTTTGATCTACAAGTTAGTCAAGTCATATATTCGTGCCACCCCTTTCAAACGAGCAGCACAAAAGGTAGTTTCCTGGTTCCTGTCATTAGTTAAAGGACATATTATAGGTAACTCTTTCCCCATTCCTACCAGAGAGAGAGAGAGAGCGAGAGAGACAAACTGGGAAGTTAAAATAGTATCTGAAAAAAAAAAAGTTCGAATCAACAAGAGGGCTTCTGCTTGTTTTATAGGCAGGCTTCCCTATTTTTGGCATCACCAACTGACATGTAGCACATGTTTGTCCTACCTTTTGGGGCAAGTTAGCCCTCCCTTTGGTAATACGGTTGCACAAGGTTTCCTCTATAACATTCTTCTTTTTGATGGTTGCAGGCACTTTCGAAAGTTTTACCAGATGATGCACTTGTGTATCTTAGGGCACAGTTTAGGCTTTTAGAACCAAAAGATGGATGTGTATCTCTCAGTAATTTTAAAGCGGTTAGTTCTTGGTTTTATTAGTTTCTTACTTCTTTCCAACTGTGGCAGGCTTTTGAGACCTCTTTTCTGAGGAGAGGTGTGGCTACCATCAGGCTTGCCTTAGTTGCAGACTATTTTGAAACATTTTGCTATCTATTTGATGAGTCCATTGTTAACTTATTTGCTGTAATTTTCTCATGACCATTGTTATGGAAAACTGCAGGCTCTGGTGATGAATATAACTGATGCCATTGCCATGCAGGAGTCAAGAGTTCTAGACATTATAAATGTGGTGAGATATCTTGTTTTACATTCCAGTGGCACATAAATTCTATGTTGCTCCGACTCTTCATTGTTCTTGAAGTACTCGTGTCCGACACATATCCGAACATGGGTATGAGGATATGATCCTCCAAGGACCCTCCAAATATATGAAAATCTTAGAAAAAATTGAACATACCTGTGTCTGACACTTACACCCAAATCCGAGTAACATAGCATAAATGATTTAACATGGAGTGAATAACAGAGCTCATGTTAAAGAGTTTAGCATGGTTCTAGCTATGTTCATTTTCCATCATTCGAGATTATATTGGTACACAAGTTTTTACATAACCGGAGTGTAATAGGATTTTGATTTTGATACATAATTAGTGTATTTCCTCAATAGCAGTTTAAGACGAAGCCTAAGAGGAAATTCTTTTTTCTTTCTTTTGGAGCACTGATAGCAAGGCTGTTCATGGATGATATTGATTCCTAGAACTTATTTTTACATATGATTTCGCACAGACTTTGGGACTTTTTTTTTTTTTTTTCTTGAATTTTCTCATGTAGTTAATGCTAACAGCTATGTTGCTCCGATTCTTCATTTTTCTTGAAGTATCATTGTCCGATACCCGTGTCCGACGCATATTCGGACATGGATATGGAGATATGACCCTCCAAATACATAGAAAAACTGAATATATCTGTGTCGGATATATACCCATATCCGACACTCACACCCAAATCCCAATAACATATGCTAATAGTTTTAAATTTTATTTCAAGATGGAACCACTCTATTATAAAAAGATGGACTTTGAAGAGTTCTGCGCCGCCGCAATCAGTACATATCAGCTGGAGGCATTTGAAGAATGGGAGAGTATTGCAAGCACAGCCTTTGAGTATTTTGACCAAGAAGGAAACAAGGTCATTTCAATGGAGGAATTGGCACAGGTATGTGCATATCTGTTTTCCTAGAAATTTTGGTGTAAGTTCACTAATTCTGTCCTCCTTTAACTTTAATTTTATTGTTATTTTTCTTGCAGGAACTAAATCTGGGGCCCAGTGGCGGATCTTGACATTTGATTTTGGGGGAGCCAATTAAAAAATTAAATCTATATATATTTCATTTGAGGTATGTCATAAATAATTAAGGCAAATCAATATAATATTATACTATAACAAAAATTAATTAAAAAAATCAAAATTTTGACTAATTACAAAAGTTTTAACATTATTCATGCATATAAACAATAAAATCATATAAACATATATTTTAAAAAATAAAATAACAATCTTAACAAGAATCTTATTATTTTTGCTTTGTAAAGAAGTCGACAGTGACAGAAAAATTAGATTTATAATAGAAATTTTAAAAATGAAGATAAAAGTTAGAATAACTACTAACTAATAAAAGAAGATTTTTGAAAATCTTAGCATGATCTTAATTTTTAAACTTGATGACTTAAACGACAAGCATCAAGTTACAAACAAAATTGATTGAATTTGAAGCTAAAAAATAGAAGAAGAAAAGCTACAGGGGGTAACAGTAACATTCAGTAAAAGAAAAAAAATATGACTTTACAGTTTACAATATTTTGTTGAAGTCTTGTTGAGAAAGCTAACATTTAGAAAATTAATTTAAGTTCATATTATTATGACTTAATATATATAACAAATCAATTAATTTGAAGAGTTATGAATAATAATTAGTGGATAAAATTAAAAAAAATAACAATATAGTTTTAACTTTCTAAAATTATAATGCATAAAATTAAGTTGTAAACAAAAATAAAACACTAAATAAATATAAATTTTATTTTGAGAGAGTTAATTTTATTTTATTTAATATATAAATACATATAAATATATATATATTTAAAAAATTTCAAAATTCTTGGGGGGGCCAAGGCCCCCCTGGCTCTCACGGCGGTCCGCCGTTGCTGGGGCCTTCATCTCATTCTTTGCTTAATGATTGGATAAGAACTTCAGATGGAAAATTGAGCTTCCTTGGGTATATGAAATTTTTACATGGTATGACAATTCGTGCTTCTAATCATGGTTGAAAAAATCGGACTGGATTGGCCGGTTCTATATAGAGAATCGAGGATCACTTGAATTGGCCTAAAACCGGTTCAATCGAGAAATTTTTTTAATTATCTTTTGTAAATGATGAGATTTGAACCCATAACCTTATAGAGTTATACTAAAAACCATACCACTAAACCAAATGTATATTTTTATGAATTCTTTAATATATTTAATATTTATTTAACATTTAAATTATTTTAAGATATTTAAAATCTTATTTAAATGAATTGATCGGTCCAATCAGTTGAATCGGTTGGATCAGAAACCGGAGGTTATACCGATTAAACTTTCAATCTCTTTTTTTAACCTTGCTTCTGATACAAGATGTCAGATAGCATATAAGAACATAGGATTTTTTTAGTGAATTTAACCTTAAAAATGTTTTGTATTCTTTTATTCTGATTCTAGATTAAAGGTGTTATAGATATGCATGTCTAGGCAGAAAATCATGCAGACTCGAACCTAAAACAATTTGGATCACATACTGTTCTGATGAATTATTTATTTATTTATTTCAAAGGTGTGTTCTAGATCATCTATTGCAAGTTAAATTGTTTTGCAATCTTTCATTCATAGGAAGTAGGAATCAGTGCAAAATATTTTTTTAATGTTTGTGAACTCTTATTAAAAAGAATTCATTATTTGGGCCAAACCTACATTAAAAACAAATTATTCTTTCTTTTTCTTTTTGCAACCATATATAACTAAATGCCATTTTTCTTAATTTTCCCACTTGTTTACAAAGAAAATAGTAGTACAAAATAATTTTCACGGACATGACAAGTCAAATAAATAATTTTCCTTTTCCTTTTTCTTGCTAATAATAATAATATATATTAAAAAAATCCCAACCTCCGAAACCAGAAGCTTTGAAATTTCTAGGGCAAGCAATGCCCACCATAATGCATAATCAAAATTATATCCAAAAGGGTCATAACAAAGATACATTATATTTATTTATATTCGTGTTCATATTATTTTTTATTCTATTAATTATGGCTACCAGTCCACCACAACACGAAAGGAAATCTAATGGCTCCAAAGAAAACCCTCTGCCACATTCCAAGTTCCCACCGAGTCTTATACGTTTACAACTTTTACATTGTTATCGATTTTTACACCCTCCAAAATGATCCGATTTCATGCTTTATAGTGTGTTTACATTAACAAGAAAGTTGGAAAAAGAAGAAAAGTAAAACAAAATTAAATTTAATTATGTGAGAAGAATCTTGTCATTATTCATCTTTTTTTTTATTGCCATTATTTACAAGGCAAGATCTCTGGAATGCTAGCTAGAAAGCAAACAAACGAAAAAAAGAAAAGAAAAAAAACTAAAGGAAAGCAAGAACTGGAAAACGTTAAACAAATTTACATGACTTTATCAGAATCGAATAATTCAAACCCTAAAACACCAGACATGGTTGTGGTGGTGGTGGTGGTGGTGGTGGTGGTGGGGTTGCTCTTTATCGATCATGCCTTGAACATTGCGAAACTCCTCGACGTGGCAAGGGATGGTGATGGGGCCTTTCTGATCAAATCCATATTCTTCCTCGGCTTCCTCCAAGAGCTGCATGAAGAGCGGATGGTTGATATAAACCAGTGGGATCATAAACTTTTTTTGCTCTTCCCCTTGACCTACCAGGATTGCCAGACACCCTTTTGGAATAATATCTTTCAAGTCCTTCTTTTCATGGTGATCATGAAAGTCGTGAAGGTGCGGTATATGAAGGTGGAAATTAACATGGTATTCGTCTCCACTTCCCATTTTTTCTTCTTCAGCAATTAAACCCCAAAAGAAACAAGAAAGAAAAAAAGAAAAAAAATCGTATATATAGTTGTTGTTAAAAAGAGAGTCTGATAATTAAGGTTATAAGAAAACGATGGAGAGAGAAAGGCCAAGGATCAGATGCAGAAATGGCAAGCTTAAAAAGGGATAAAGAAGAGTCTGTTAAAGACCTTGGAACGTTGCTCATTATAAAATGAGAATCAACGATATAAAACCCACATATGAACAAGGAATTGGAGAAGTGAGAGATTGTGGAGAACTAGATTCTGTATTTATACCAAAAAGTAATGAATGGATCAAAGGGAATTGGGAGAAAAGAAAGAGGGTTCCAGGTGTTTGCTTAGCTTATACACAAAGGCTTTTGGTTTGGTCTTCGGCCGGGGAGTTCTAGATATTGCCTAGGAAAGGGAACGGCTGAACTGGTCGTGTCTTTTTACTTTGGACGGGGTGGGATTAGATAGATAGATAGAGCTAAGCTAGACCTATCCATGACATGACTCAGCTGCTCCGTCCGGTTTGATCGGTCTATTCATATTGAGATAAATTTGAATATTATTTTTTATGATATGAGTCGATTTGATCGAGATCACTGTTTAAGTATTAAAATATTTTTTTATTTAAATTTAATTATAAAAAATAATTTTTTAATATTTTAATATATTTAAATAGTAAAATGAGCTTATACAGACCGGGCCCGATCCCGACCCGAATGGGCTTGGACAAAAAAAAAAAATTTGGACTGCAGTCGCGATCCGACCCGATCCATGGATAGGTATAAGCTAAACTAACACGTTTGGAAATTTATTATATTTTGATTTTACAGCTGGAAGAAATATTACAGGTCAATGGTGTTGCTATTTCCAGGAAAACAAGTTTTGCCACGGCATATCTAGACTTACTCATAGTTTGAATTACGGTTCGAATTTTTTTTTATTTAAATTCGTTTTGGGTCAAGCTCGGACCAAATTAAAAATTTATTTCATTATTCAATTTTTTTTATATTAATAATATTATAATTAAATTTAAATAAAAATATTTTATATTTAATAAATAATAATTTAAGACGAACTGATTCAATTATTAAAAATTTTCAAACTTAACCTAAATCAGGTCGGACAAATTATCCATGAACAGAAAGATTTAGCTTCTTTTAAGAGATCGGTCAAAAACACCTTCAATGTGGTGGAATGTTTTTTTATCGGATTCTCAAATATAAAGTTTTAAAATCATAAAATAAATGCGATTATGCTATTTACATCAATTCTTTTTCAATTAAAACCATACTTGTCAAATAAGTATTCATTATTATACCAAAACGGCTAAAAATTATAGTAATTAATAAAATTTTGGTAATAATTTATTTGGTTGGTATAGATATGATAATATTGAATATGATATTAACATGACACAAAAAAAAAAAAAAAATTTAAAATACAATACGAAATTTTTTTTGGATACAATACGAATACATGAAGATATCAAAATCTATATAACACAAATTATTAATACATCAAAATTTATACAAATATAAAATATCTTAAATATGATTATGACATAAAAAATATATATATGAATATGATACATATATATATATATACAAATTACCAAATTTAGGTAATTGGTGTGATCTAATTTTTATGAGTAAAATATTGTTATCTTATTCATTGATTGATGGACTAAGATTAAACCAAAATGACTAAATATCAAAAGGAAACCGTTGATCAAAGTGGAGACTGAAGAGCTTTAAACGGTAAGATTAAATTAATAAAGAGAATTAAGTTTGACTAGAATTGGTCACATTCACTACGTGGGAAGTAAAAAAAAAATATATATATATATATATAAAGTAATTTTTTAAAAAAGATATATTTCTAGTTATAAAAAAAAATTAAAAATACATTAATATCAAATTTTATTATTTGATATTATGAATTTATTTGATTATTTTTGTAAATTTATCAATTAAGTTGATATCACTTGATTCGTGATATTAAACTCAACCAATTCTTTTATAATTAGTATATATGAGTAATTTTTTAAGATAATTTGTTTGTTAATTAGTAAAATAAATGGAGGGTAGATGACCCACTAAAATGGGAAAGTCAAATGCAAATTTGGTTGTTGCCATTTCCCAAGCCAAGCAAGCATTGAAAGTTGAAATAATATTCCTAACTACTATTACTACTATTAAGTCGCCACTTTTATCTCTGTTGTGCTGTTAATGCTTGTGTGTGTGTTTTTTTTTTTTTAATTTCTTTTCAATTTTCTCTTTAAGGTTCCAGTCTTCCAGATAACAATGTGCCTTTTGAGAATTTGTTTAGTGCCAACAAAAGTTGGTGAGTAATTTTTGTTTAGTGATTAGTTATTTTTTAAGTTACAAAGATATTAAAAAGGGTGAATACTTTTTTATTAGGTAATTTTTTAAAATTAAAAGATTTAAATATATTTAATTTTATTTAATTTTTATGTAATTTTTTTAACTTAATTGATATCACTTAATTTAATAACATCAAACTCAATCAATCACATTATAATAATATAAATATAAATTATTCCTAATTCTTATGGAGTAATGGATTCAAGACCAATTCGTTTTGGGCCGATGAAGACCAATTCTTTAAAATAAAATATAAAAGAAAAAAAAAAACACCTCCGCAATGTTGCCTTGAAGGCTTTTGGACCTGAAACTCTTCACACGGTCGTCCAAATTCGGCAAAATCCTATGTCATATATTGCACTACACTACGACAAAGAAGACTTCAGCTGCTAATAGAGGTATTCACTATTCGATTTTAGTCGAATTAATCGATCGAAATTTATTTTGGTTCGGTTAATCGGTTAACCGAATAAAGTTCGGTTCGGTTATCGGTTAATATTTTTTAAATATTTCGGTTATCGATTAATTCGGTTCGATTAAGGGAAAATAATCGAATTACACGAATTAACCGAAATATTCTTTGCTTTGAGACTTATGTAATGTTCATTATGATTTATCATGCTTTTTTAGTTGTTTAGTATGTTTGATATTTGGATTTATAATAGTTTTATTATGCTTTGCTTTTGAATTTTGGTTGGTTGGATAGATTATTTGGATATAAAATCATGTATTAAAATAGGTTGCAAAATAAATTAGGTTTTTATTTCAGTTAATTCGAAAACCGATCGAATTAACCGAAATAATTTCGGTTCGGTTAATTCACCGTTTTAACATTTCGGTTCGGTTAACAATTAATGAAAAACAAATTCGGTTAATTAGATTAATGATAATTCGATTCGATTATTAACCAAATTAACCGTTTGAATATCCCTAACTACTAAAACTAAGACCTCAAAATTATAAAATTAACAACAATGACGTGGTATGTTAGTTAATAGATTATTGGAAATTTAAATTTAAGTAATCAAGATTTATTTTTGATAATTTTAAATATTAAAATAACTTAAAAAATAAATCAATTCCAATAATAGTATAATTTAACTACTTGAGAAAACCGATTGAGAGAATTTCATATGTTAACTTTAGTCTTAAACATTTAAATTTTGTTATTTCAATCCTAAATGTTATAAAAAATTCAGTTAAGTTTTAGTCTTTCTGATACAAGTCAAACGACTCGAATAACAAAAAGCAAATATGCACTTAAAGCGATTTGAATAACGGAAAGCTGACATGCACTTAACAGAGAGCACATGTCGTTGCCATTTTGCCTTTATATATTTATTATTTTTATGCACATTCAAACTTTAATTATTGTAAATATCAACGAAAATAATCGATTACGTCATCTCACACTATCGTTATTTAAATCCTGATTGAATTTGCATGCATATCCAAAAAAAAAAAAAAAAAAAGTGTAATTAATTAAATTGTAGTGGGCAAAGGCATCAAGACTTTGAGTTGATCAACTTGACCAAGCAATATAAAACCTGCATTTGCAGTGATAGATCACTTACTGTTTCACTTTTATAAAAATGAGTTTTGTTAACATGTGATTTAAGAATATTTTTTAAGGTTATTATATAAAATAATATTTTTATTTAATGTATTAAAATGATAATTTTTTTTATCAATTATTGTATTTAATATAATATTATTATTATAAATAATATATTAATTAATCTTTAAAAAAATATTTTAAGAACATTCGTTAACAAAATCTTATAAAAATAAAAAAAGAGAATCCATCATTTATATATATATATTGTTTTTTTTTTTATTGTACCTTCAAGTTATAAAGATAAACATTACATAGATAGAGGCTAGAATTGATCCTTGCATTGACTATCTATACTATTAATAATGTTTTTTATTGAGTTAATGTCACGAGTTAAGTGACACAAATTCAATTAAAAAATCAAATAAATTATAAATCAAATACCAATATAATTAATAAGGATATTTATGTCTTTTATTTTTTTTTATATAACATTATTTTTAAAAAAACGTGGCCATTCTCTTAAAAAAACTACCACTATATCCTAAAAACTACAAATCTCTTAAAAAAAAGAATTGCTTATATATATATATATATATATTACATAGGTTTTTTCTTCCACTCACATAATGAGTGTGACATACTCGAGTATACTCTAATTATATATACCAATAATCATAATGATTTCTAGTCATACTTATTAATTGGAGAGTGTTATATACATTTTTAAAACAATTTTTTTAACAATAAAAAAGTACATCATATGGTCTTAAATTTCCAAAATACCCTTTAATCGAATTGTATGATCCTAATTCCTAAACACTTCATAAGAAGTGTATAAATCATTTTCTTTATTAATTTTATTGTTACCACAACTCAACACTTTAAATAGAATTAACCAAGAAGGGAAAAATAATTTGCCAGTCACCCACCACCTTTTACGGATAAATACTGCTTAATTAATTAGGCAATAATTAGATTGTCTGACGGTTGACCTGATTTTTAGCCTTTAATCTTGATAGATATTGGCATAACAATTATAAAACAAGAGCACTAATTGTAAAATTAAAACTATATGCTATAAATATTGTTTGTTATGTGTACATTAATATATTATATGTATTTATGTAAAATAAAGTATTTTTTATTAGATTTGTTTATATTACTCTTGTACAAACTAAACTAAATACTAATAATTAAAATTGGGAAATTCCCAACTAATTATGAAATGATATGAAACAAATTATTAACACTAAAACGATTCAAAGTTAACCTTTAATTAGCCGGCAGTCTACGTAGCAAACTTTCATGCACTTGCTTTCATTTGCTTTGCTTTGCTTTTGGAAATCTATTAAACATGGAAAACACACATTTTGTAGCTTGGCCATGGCGATTTCTTTTCAAAGGAATTACAGGAAAAATGACAGGACTCGACTTAATGAGATTCTGGATCTCTGGAACATATATAACAGTTGTCGTTACAAGAAAACTCATTTTTATCTGTATTTATAAGTGACGATAAAAAATCACAAAACTGTTTGTTTTTATTGATATCACTGGCAGTTTTTTGACGGCCGGCTAAGCAAATGATAATGAAAAATTTTCAACAGACTTGACCACCGATGTTGGAATAATATATGTATTTATTAATATGAGTTTTTTCGACACTTTTAATTACCGTTATATGTAATAAAATGCAATTTTGAGAATTCTGATAAAACTACAGTGGGGGGATTTAATGCTCAATCAATCTTCTGCATGAATCACCCACCGCCACTCGATCGTCATTGCATCATCAATACCTCTGGTAAAAATCATATGACAAAAGTGAAAAACACAGTACTGAAAGTTTAAAGGGATTTGCGTGGGACTCTACTTTCCTAATAGTCCGTTATTCTCACTGAGAATGACGGACAAATAAAAGTCATAAGTTTTTGTCCCCTTTAACCCATTATAATCGGTAGAGATTTTTGTAAAAATAATTATTCAACACAAGTAAAAATAATTAAAAAATATATATATAAATAACATGAAAGAAAATTTGGGTATACAGTGAAAGAAAAATTCATGTCAAATCTTATAACCAGAAAAAGAGTGGATCCAGTATAATAAAAGGAAAATATTTGGAAGTATAATAATAATAAAAAAAAAAGAGTGGACCCGACCCTTTTTATAAGGAGCCAATACCCATGCCAATAGTCATTGTAAATCTTATAACAGGACAAATAAATTAACAAATTATCATCTTAAAAAATAGTGGTGAAAAATTATCCGTAAATTTTAAAGAGAATCAAGAACGGAAAGGAAAGGGTTTCCCATTTGCATGTATACTACTAGTTCGATGCAATTTGCCATTAAAGTCAACTTAAAGGGTCTGAAAAAACATCCAAAAAGTTACAAAGAAATAAAGATCCGAACTCCAGTTGTTACTGATACTCCTATTAATATTCTCAACGTTAAACAGATAATCATGCCCCCTGTTTGGTTGAAGTTATTAATTAAGGATCGATCCAAGTCTTTCTCTTTCAATTAATATGCGATCTTTATTGATCTCTTGAATGAAGATATATCTTTTAAGAAAACATGTTTAAACCGTTGATTGCATTTACAAAAGTTCTATTTAACATTAATGGTGGTAAAATTAAATAAAAGATTAACCTCTTGAATTGATCCAAGGAATAATAATATCTTTCATGAATAAGAAAAATGCCATGAAAAGGAGTTTTAAAAGATAGGAACATAAAGATACGTCCTTTTAACATAAAGAAAGCAACAGCTAGCTGAAATTAATGGAATCAATTCTGGAGAAAATTTATATATATATATATATATATATTTGAAGCTTCAGATCTTAAGTCCGGCTCTTTGTCTTCCACTAAGCCCTCAAAAAGAAAAATGCAATATCCGAATCCAAATACGTACTATCCATTATCATTCCTAGCAAAATCCACCTACTATCAATTTTAGAAATTATATCCAGTACTATAGAAATCCAATTAAGTACCTGTAGGTCTAGCTAATTATAAGTGATTGGAAGGATAAGAACTTAAACCCTAACTAAAAGGCTATGAAAATAGATATAAAAAAAAAAGAATTAAGGGTTTGAGACCTGAGTTCAACCCAATAAGAGGGGAACTGACAGAAAGACATAATTATTTACCTACACTACAAGACATGAAGATCATGTTAAAAGAAATTCATCATATGATGAATAAAAACAAAACAAAAAAAAAGGACTAGTCATTATAACTGGAGTTGAAAGAAAACCTACAATAATTGTATAAAAGGAAAAAATGATGAAAATTAACCATTGTCTGTTCAGGCAGAACAACCCACAGAGTCAAAAACTTTTCATCAATTAAACAACCTTAATTTAATAATTTATATGATACATAAACCTATGTGAATACACACATATATATGGTAAAAATAATTAAAAAAATATATGCTGTTAACAGCTAAAAGAATAAATAAATGATTACCCACCTGTTAAATCATGCTACTGATGATGATGAAATCCAAGAAGATAGAGCAGTACTGAATTTTAATTCATGTATACAAATATATATAATTGGAAGCAGTAATTAAGGGGAATGAAGCCTGGTCCAAGAGCACGAATTAAAGACGGAAAAAGACTATATATAATCTTTCGATTCATATGATCTTGAAAAGCTAATTAATGATTAGTTGAGAGGGTCGAAACTGATGATGATGAAATCCAAGAAGATAGAGCAGTACTGTATCTTAATTCATGTATACAAATATATATAATTGGAAGCAGTAATTAAGGGGAATGAAGCCTGGTCCAAGAGCACGAATTAAAGACGGAAAAAGACTATATATAATCTTTCGATTCAGATGATCTTGAAAAGCTAATTAATGATTAGTTGAGAGGGTCGAAACTGATGAAAATGGATGGAGAGAGGCGGGTGGTCTTGAACCAGAGAACTTTCCCCTCAACAAGAAAAGCTTCCCATCAGCAATTTCTTTCTCTCTTTCCGTTCTTCTTTCCCTTCAATATAACCATTCTTTTGCGGGTTTTGTGTGAGATTGCATTAATGGTGATGAACATAATCATTTGATTTTACGAGAGAAAGTAAAAGTGGTGACGAGAGAGAGAGAGATAGAAAACAAAGCATGGGGTCCCGAGGTCGTGGTCATTTCTGAAACCCAGCTGTTGGGTTCGGTTCAGCTCTTTCTTTTTCTTTTTTTGAGATACGCTTAAAATATATTTTTCGAAAGATTTGTATTTGATACACTATCAGTATATAATTTTATATATTGATAATAAATTTTACGGTAATATCTTATTAAAAAATTAAATCTTAAATCTAACTTTTAATAGGTGTCATAATATGGTGCACTGTCCGTCTATAAATTTATATACTGACAGTGCATCAAATATAAATCATTTTCGAATTATATAAGCTCTGATTAATTATAAATATGTAAAGAGTTTATATTTGATGCACTAACAGTGTATAAATTTTATACATCATCAGTGCACTAAAATAAGACATCTCATTAATAAGTAAAGAAAAAAATAGTGAAAAACCTATAAATAAAAAAACCACAGCTACATGTATTGCAAACTGCTTTTAAAAAATTAGTTTATATTTATTTATAGGTCATTCACTATTTTTTTTTTCTTTTCTTATTAATGATGTATCGTATTTTAGTGCAGTGACAGTGTATAAGATTTATACACTGTCAGTGCATCAAATATAAACTCATATGTAAAATAGATATTTTCTGCCTATTTTTGATGTCTCTATTGGTGCTCCTTCAATAGTTATTTGACATGTGTCTATGATAAAATTAATTTTAATATTAAAAGGTTAACTATATTGATAGCATGACATGATTATAATAAATGATACCAAACAAGACAGAAGATATTTGTTCAAATATGTATACCTACTTTGTGGGTACAAAAAAAAAAAATATGTGAGTGTTTAATTACCCATTGCATGAGTGTTTTGAAAAAAAAAAAAATTATGCCTTAAAAAAAGATGTTATGTGAGAAAAAATAGATATCATTTTTAAAAGATGGATAGTTCTTTTTAAATGTATTTTCATAAATAAATAAAATAAATAAATAACTCTAATCTTATTTTGAATTTAAGTAATTTTTTTTTTTGAATTGGTGTAACTTAATTAAGTGATATTATCCATCACTTCATTGTTACTAGAATTGAGATACTTATTATACAGGTGAAAAAATATTTTAAAAAAAAGTTTTAATTAAAAAAATGTAAAAAAAATGACACCAAACTTGAGACTTCATAAATAATATAGATATAATTATAAACACAGAATAGTATAAATCATTACCTTTTGGATTTTGGTCATCATTATCTTCTTGTATTTTATGTGTTAAAAGTGATCAAGATGTGATTATAATGAAATAGTGAGTTTAAGCAGTAATCTCCTTGTCAATAAATTAATAACAACAATATTATATTTACTATAAAGTGCAAGTAAATTACAACTTGGTATCTAGTAACAACTTAAAAGTTGAAAAGTGATAACTTTTTCTAAAATCTATTTAGAGGAGCAATTTTTTTTTTTCAAATGTTTAATTCTAACATCTTTTTCGGGTGAAATTTTGTGTATCAATAAGCATTCAAATCGGTTAAGTGTTTGAAATTTAATTCAAAATTAATTAGTTTTAGATTATTTTTATTTATTTATTTTATATTTAAGTTAGGTATTAATTTAGTGTTTATGTATTTTTATAGGTTCAAAGCAAGAAGAAGTTTCGAAGTACAAAAATGCGAAAAAAGATGCAAAGCAAAGTAATGATAAATTTGACCTTCGGAGATTGCTACTAGGAAAATATGATCTTAAATTCTTTATCCAAGAAAACTTATTTCTTGACTTTTGAAGCTGATTCAAAGATCTTTCTAACGATATATTATTTGCCCAAATCGCATAAAATTTGCTCATCCAAAATCAACTGAGAAAGTGTGAGAAGACGGGAGAGCAACGTGCAGCAACCAAGCTAGGAGGAAGAGCTAGGTAGCAGCTTCGGTGTCGTGGCGCCAGCACCTACTATTTTGGAAAGAAAAAAAAAAAGATGGAAAAGGAAGGAAAAACTCACATGTTGCTTGCACGCGAAATTTCTCCTTCAAGATTTTTGGATCTCTATAAATAGAAACTTTTAAGACTTAAATAAACATCTTTTAGCTTTCATAAACCTATTTTCTTAAAAGGAGAGTAGCCATCAAAAGTTTACAAAGAGCAAGAGCGATTTTGGAGATTAGAAGACTGAAAACTCGAAAAACCTTAATTTTCTCTTTTCCTTTACTCTTTTTTTACTTTCTTGTAATATTGATGATAATGAAACTTTTTTGTTTATTGTTTTCAATGTTTAACATGAACTAATTTACTTTTTCTAGGATTGCAATGAAACTCAACATTTAGTTTGGATTATTTTACTCTTTTTTTCTTGATTTAATGATATTTGAGTTGTTTATTCAATTTTGTGCTTAATACTTCTAATTGCTTAGCTACCAATTAAATTGATTTGATAACCTAAATACAAATTGGAAAATGGAGTTTAGTGTTAGACATAGATTGAATAACATGTGTTTCATATTTATTTATTATGATGAATTGAGTTGCATGTAGGGTAGAAATATACTTACATGTCATGTGTAACCAATTTTAGAGTCTAAACTTAATGAAATTTCCTTTAATTTAATTTTCATAGGAATATAGTTAATTGGTTAAGAGATATATTTTTATAAGACTATCAAAAGATACTAATAAATAAATTATAACTCTAGGTTAACAACTCAATGTCATTAATCAAGTTAAGAGAGTATGAGAGGTTCAAACGAAGTGTTGAGAAAAATTGTAATCCTAATCTTTTCTCAATTGATTTAATCCAAGTTTTAATTTGTTTTCTTTTACTAGTTTTTAATCAACAACATTTAATTAATTATTTGAATAAGATTAAGTTATTTTAATTTTAGTAGTTAACTAATTTGGTAACAATTTTTCGTGAGAACGATACTCTACTTTTCACTTTATTACTTGTTAAAATACATACACTTGGGTGGTTGAAATCCGACAATAATAACGAATTCGAATATTCGAATCAAAATCAAAGCGGATTCGAATAAGAGATATCTAAGAGTTCATATCCGAATCTGCTCTAAATTCATTACGAATAGTAAATATAATATCCGAATTCATAAAAAAAAATTTAAATAATGTCATATATCCAATTTGTTATTATGCATTACCATTCCTATTTCGATTACATTGCGCTTGATTTTGAAAACAGAGTTTTTTTAACGTGAAATTAATGCAAAATACAAAATTTGAACTATGGTTTGGGTCAAAAATAGTTTTGAAAACTAAGATTTCAAGTCAAACGCAAAAGTTTCTAGATAGATGCTTTTGCGATTCCCAAATCAGCGTTTGGATGAAATGAATATTTTTTTTTTAAAAGAAATCATAAATAATAAAATCAATAATTAACTTTTCAGACAACATGTCTTTTCTAGATTTTAAATTTTTATCGTATTTTAAGCATTTAAAATATGAATTTTTACAATAATTTTTCATAATATTTTTCAAATAATTTTTTTAAATCAATTTTTTTAACAATAATATTAAATTAACTCTAAATTTTTTTGGGATAATTAGAAAAAAGCCCAATGATGGTACATTAGTCACACACAACTCACAACTTAGGCCTAGTTTAGCATTGCTGTTGGAAAAAGTTTGGGTTGAAAAAAGCTTGAGTTGAAAAAATTGTGTTTATAAAGTATGGTGAAAAAGTGTGGTTTAAAAACTTTTAAGTGTTTAGTATTGCTGTGAAAAAGTGTTGTAGGAAATTGAAATGTCAAAAAAAGATATGTTTAAAATAATAAAAGTGTAGAGATATAAGGATAATAAAGTCATTTTATCCAAAAGCCAGCTTTTAAAACCCAAAAGTTATATTTTTTGGCTTTTTGGTTTGGCTTTTCAAACCATGGTTTCAACAGCAGAAGCCAATTTTTTTTATCTGTTTAGCATTACGTTTGCGGTGAAAAGCAGTTTTTGACCTTAAAAATTGTGCCAGAAACAATGTTAAACGAGTCCTTACATGCTTCAAGTTTAAGACCAAAAGATGATGAGGGGGAGTTCTACCGTAAGTTTCTTACGGTAAGGTTGTGGTAAGCTCCAAATTGGAAAACCTGTGTAGCAGGTTACCAGGTCACAAATTTTTACATATGCACTTGATAAATTACATATCAACTTGGACGAATTACATATCAAACATGAAAAATTACATATCAACTTGAGAAGTTGAAAAATTACATATGGACTTGATAAATTACATATGAACTTGGAAAATTACATATGAAAAATTACATATGAACATGGAAAATTACATATGAACTTGGAGAATTACATATGGACTTGATAAATTACATATCAACTTGGAAAATTCCCGAATTACATATAGACATAGACAATTACATATGAACTTGGAGAATTACATATGGACTTGATAAATTACATATGAACTTGGAAAATTCTCGAATTACATATGGACATGGAAAATTACATATGAACTTGGAGAATTACATATGGACTTGATAAATTACATATGAACTTGGAAAATTCCCGAATTACATATGGACATGGAAAATTACATATGAACTTGGAGAATTACATATGGACTTGATAAATTACATATGAACTTGAAAAATTCCCGAATTACATATGGACATGGAAAATTACCTATGAACTTGGAGAATTACATATGGACTTGATAAATTACATATGAACTTGGACAATTCCCGAATTACATATGGACATGGAAAATTACATATGAACTTGGAGAATTACATATGGACTTGATAAATTACATATGAACTTGGAAAATTCCCGAATTACATATGGACATGGAAAATTACATATGAACTTAGAGAATTACATATGGAGTTGATAAATTAAATATGAACTTGGAAAATTCCCGAATTACATATGAACATGGAAAATTACATATGAACTTGGAGAATTACATATGGACTTGATAAATTACATATGAACTTGGAAAATTCCCGAATTACATATGGACATGGAAAATTACATATGAACTTGGAGAATTACATATGGACTTGATAAATTACATATGAACTTGGAAAATTCCCGAATTACATATGGACATGGAAAATTACATATGAACTTGGAGAATTACATATGGACTTGATAAATTACATATGAACTTGGAAAATTCCCGAATTACATATGGACATGGAAAATTACATATGAACTTGGAGAATTACATATGGACTTGATAAATTACATATGAACTTGGAAAATTCCCGAATTACATATGGACATGGAAAATTACATATGAACTTGGATAATTATATATGGACTTGATAAATTACATATGAACTTGGAAAATTCCCGAATTACATATGAACATGGAAAATTACATATGAACTTGGAGAATTACATATGGACTTGATAAATTACATATGAACTTGGAAAATTCCCGAATTACATATAGACATGGACAATTACATATGAACTTGGAGAATTACATATGGACTTGATAAATTACATATGAACTTGGAAAATTCCCGAATTACATATGGACATGGAAAATTACATATGAACTTGGAGAATTACATATGGACTTGATAAATTACATATGAACTTGGAAAATTCCCGAATTACATATGGACATGGAAAATTACATATGAACTTGGAGAAATACATATGGACTTGATAAATTACATATGAACTTGAAAAATTCCCGAATTACATATGGACATGGAAAATTACCTATGAACTTGGAGAATTACATATGGACTTGATAAATTACATATGAACTTGGACAATTCCCGAATTACATATGGACATGGAAAATTACATATGAACTTGGAGAATTACATATGGACTTGATAAATTACATATGAACTTGGAAAATTCCCGAATTACATATGGACATGGAAAATTACATATGAACTTGGAGAATTACATATGGAGTTGATAAATTACATATGAACTTGGAAAATTCCCGAATTACATATGAACATGGAAAATTACATATGAACTTGGAGAATTACATATGGACTTGATAAATTACATATGAACTTGGAAAATTCCCGAATTACATATGGACATGGAAAATTACATATGAACTTGGAGAATTACATATGGACTTGATAAATTACATATGAACTTGGAAAATTCCCGAATTACATATGGACATGGAAAATTACATATGAACTTGGAGAATTACATATGGACTTGATAAATTACATATGAACTTGGAAAATTCCCGAATTACATATGGACATGGAAAATTACATATGAACTTGGAGAATTACATATGGACTTGATAAATTACATATGAACTTGGAAAATTCCCGAATTACATATGGACATGGAAAATTACATATGAACTTGGATAATTATATATGGACTTGATAAATTACATATGAACTTGGAAAATTCCCGAATTACATATGAACATGGAAAATTACATATGAACTTGGAGAATTACATATGGACTTGATAAATTACATATGAACTTGGAAAATTCCCGAATTACATATGGACATGGAAAATTACATATGAACTTGGAGAATTACATATGGACTTGATAAATTACATATGAACTTGGAAAATTCCCGAATTACATATGGACATGGACAATTACATATGAACTTGGAGAATTACATATGGACTTGATAAATTACATATGAACTTGAGAAATTCCCGAATTACATATGGACATGAGAAATTACATATGAACTTGAAGAATTACATATGGACTTGACAAATTACATATGAACTTGAGAAATTCCCGAATTACATATGGACATGAGAAATTACATATCAACTTGACGAATTACGTATGAACTTGACAAATTACATATCAACTTGAGAAATTCTCGAATTACATATGGACATGAGAAATTACATATGAACTTGAAGAATTACATATAAACATGACAAATTTACGAATTACATATAAACATGACAAATTACATATAAACTTGACGAGTTACATATAAACATGACAAATTACATATAAACATGACAAATTCACAAATTACATAAACATGACAAATTCACGAATTACATAAACATGACAAATTCACGAATTACATAAACATGACAAATTACATATAAAATCTTAGCAAAATAGTAACATAATACTGAGAAAATAATATTATCCTTATGGCAATCTTATCCAGTGAATTAAGCTTTCCCGGTTTATCTTTGTTTTAAGCTTTCACGAATTACATAAACATGACAAATTACACGCAAAGATTTTGACATTATTGCCTGGAAAGGTACAATGACACGCAACATCAATAAAGAGATCCCGGTTTATCTTTGTTTTTCTTTATTGCGTCGAAGCTCAAAGTACACAAACTTCCCTTCCAAGCATATAAGATCCAACAGTAGTTTAAAATTACCTAATGGAGGAAAAAAAGTTTTAATTTAATGATTAAATTTCATAACCCTTTTTTATTTTGTAATTTATCCAATGAATTACACTTTTCCAGTTTCATTCTTTTCTATCATTTCTATCTTGGGTCATTTTCCCCCCTATAAAATGGTGATAATGGAAAATTAACAGAGAACAAAAGCAATAAAGTTCTCGGAAATGGCTACAGAATCAAAATGCATTTTCCCGTAATTAGTAAAATAATTAATCTCCAAGCTATGAAACGTTTCCTCCCAGGAGTTTACCAATTCTGCACTCCTGATTCTGTCGATGACAATTATGGCTAGTGGTTGTTAATGCTCGTTTTATTACAACATTTCCAGTAAGGTGCAGGGTGCACTGCTAATCAACAGATCAGAAGAACTGCTTGGGTAATGGAAAGAACAGTGAAAAAATATAAGAATCGCTTGCTATTATCAACTTGAATCTTAAATATCGAAAGAAATTTCATCTCTAGGTATAATGAAATGAACATTCAACAGTACATGCAGAAATATATATATATATATATTAAAAAGGAAAAATCTGCTAATGCTAGTTCTTTAGGTCATATATCACAAAACAATGCGATCATATTCATATCTGATACCACTTCTGGTAATCTCATGCCATTTCAACAGATTTAGAAGGTAGCTCAACTTGGATTGAAAGAATAGTTTATCTTCAACAAAACAAAAGAAAATGTACAAAAGAGGAGAAAAAAAGAGCTGGGGCCGTAGGGGCACAAGTCACACAATGAGAATCACCAGCATTTGCAACAATAAGTTGGTTGTTTCTTTCAACTGCAACGCAGGCTGTGCTCCCAGAAGTTGGTCCAGAAAAGTCAGAATGAGGACCCTGATTACAATTATAAGAAACACATATAAACTATCAACACAAATTGTTGTGCCTTAATTGTACAAACAAAGTAATGCAGGAAAATCATGGATGAATCATATTATTATGCAATCACAGACAAACCCAGATTGTACATTTATGATCCCTGCCCCAACCCATAAGGTAAGTGCAGAGTAAAATGTTAAAAGTTCAAGATAGAAATAAATTCTCCACAACCTGGGCAATATAATCTGCATAGATACACCACATAAGCTAAAAGTTAACATATAGGCGTAGCAATGCAAGTTCTATTCTTCTATGTTACTCGGACTTGGGTGTGGGTGTCGGACATGGGTATATTTAATTTTTTCCAAGATCTCCATGTATTTACTTTTGAAGCTGCTAAAACTGTAATAATGGCATATAGAGATACTATTTCAAAATGTATGGAGCATGCGTTCATACGATATTTCTAGGAGAACTTAAACCTTGTGAAATTCATAATGAGATATTATAAGCCCTAAAAGGTGGAAGAAAAAAGGAAAAGTCACTCTCACACTTCAAGTATCAAAGAATTGATCAACATACATTATTACTAGCATGTACTAAACACCGAATCCCCCAAATAATTCTGGCACAAGAATTGCATTGTTGGCTCCCATAACAATGAAAACATAGTGAAGAACGGACGTAATCAAATTAAATAACTTGAAAAATGCTCTCTGAACAGATGTTCCTATTTCCCCAGCTGCAAATGCTTCATGCTTGAGAACCTGCTGGTGAAGATATTTGGCACAGAACTTTGCAACCACCTTGCCTGCAAGTTATGAATTTGGATAAGTTGAAGAAACCTGAACAGTGGCCATTACTAAGACATGTGATCATATTTGTAAAAAGCGGGATGCTATTCTCAGGGCGATCTATGAAAGTAGTCACTTAGTATCAAAATTAAGCACAGTTGCAAAGAGCAATTATAAGAACCCTTTAAAGACAAAAGGTTAAAGATAACTAAGCATTCACAGACACCAAAGTGAATTCCCTAAACGTCTCAAAAGAATCATTTTAAAATAGAAAAGGTTTCAAGATCCTTCAGTTGGTTCAAGTTCTAAAAAGGGAAAAAGAATAAGTACATGAATAGGAAGCAACACAAACCTCAAGTTCAGATGGTGTACAGAAAATGAAAACCTGTATATGGAACTGAAAACGATCATAAGAAGTACCTGAACCATCCAAGTCTTACCTCCATGACCATCATAAACACCAAAGAACGAAGTAGAAGCATCGAGATCAGGATTTGCAGCATGCTAACAAAACAAATAAGAAAAGTAACTAGAACATATCCATAATATAAATAGAATTGGGAATTTGCAAGAAATATAAGATAATGTAAGGTACAATGCAAAATGACACATATTACAAATTGAGAGGAATATAAACTTTAAGGACAGAAAAAGGGAGGAAAGACATGTACAAAAGATTGAGTTAGAGACCACTAAGTTATAAATGTAAATGATAAAGAACTTTAACAGAGATTCTAGTACATGATTGTCTTGTGTTTTTGAGGTGGGAATGGGGAACGAAAATGGCACAAAAATCAATTTGGAAGGGATCTTATAACAGACTACATCCATTTACCAAAACTTTCCCCCTCCCCCCCAAAAAAAAAAGTTTCAATATGGTACTAGAATGCAATAAATAGGGTCCAAATTCTTAGAACATTTGAAAGTTAAAGGTATCGTTTTGTTACTCACAGCATCTTCCATAGTTGCACGCCATCCTTCATGACCAGGTGTTCAAAAAGAAAAACAATTTGGGTTTGATGATTTTCAGAGGAAGAGAGTCGGGTTGGATGTTTAGGGTTCTTTGATTTTGAAAGTTTGAAGAGAGTCGGGTTTGGTGTTTAGGGTTCTTTGATTTTGAAAGTTTGAAAGGGAGATAGGTAGGGTTTGGTTTTATTCATTTTGTCATGTGACCAGGTTAACCGGCTGCATGATTTTTTATTTTTTTTTTCAACGATTGAGATGACTTATTTTTCATCTGAGAGATATAATTTCTCTAAGTGTATAAGAAGCTGACGGTAAAAAACGTTTCTTATAATTTTCCGATGATGAGAGTAGAGAGAGAGACAAGAGTACCACCAAACTGAACTGAGTTTGAAATTCAGTGGACGTAACTTTAATTTGTCTTCATTATCGGCAACCACTTGGCAGTTTGGACCAATAGTCTAACAACGCGTGCCTTGTTCCCCCACCGTTAGCAACCGTGGCTAAAGCCCAAAGCCCAAAGAAAAACATATCTTAAAACCACTCTTTAAAATTATTAAATATAATAATATTTTTAATTAATATATTAAAAATAATAAATAAAATTATTAATTTTTATATTTAATATAATATTATTATTATAAATAATTTATTAATTAATTTTAAAAATATTCGTTAACAAATATATATATATATATATATATGAAAGGTTTGACACAATGTGACACTGCCAACAATTGGGTCATCCACGCTTTGCCAAAATGAAAAGAAAAGAGAATTATGGCCGTTCAATGACAAATCAAAGCGTCGTTTTCAGCAGCACTCGGTTTTATGGCGTGTCCCTTGGCAACGCGTACTCGGTCTTTAATGATAAGGCAGCCCAGCTTCCTGGAATTGGGACAGCTAACTTAATTAATCCTATCATCAAGCTTTAAATCCCAAACCCACCTTCTAATTATGGTAAACCTTGTCATTATTGATGGATTTTAAGGCTAGGGGATTAGCTATAATCAAATGGGCTCTAGAGAGCAGGAAGAAGAAAAAAAAAAAAAGTGTGAACATGTTTGGTGGTTTGCTTAGTAAAATATATAGAATCGTAAATTAATCGAATAGACATATTTAAATCGAATAATATATTTAAAATTTATTAAAATCAAATAAATCGAACATAATCGGTTTCATTCGGTCTAATTGATTTATCCGATAAATACTCACCCCTAATCGTTTTAATGATACAAAAGGTTTACCTTCCACAATTCATGAGCAAATGTGACCAAAACTTATTGGATCAAAGGATTCGTTTTTTAAGAAGAAGAAAAGAGAGAAAGAATGGGTTAAAAGGGAAGGCTCCTGAGGGAAGGACACATATGTACTTAACTTAAAGATGACATTTGAACAACCCATGAACCATCATCCACATGTAAAACAATGTAAAATGGGGACACACAGTTGACGGGTATTGAGTTAAATTCAATGAGCTTAGGCTTACCTTTGAAAGCGAGACATGGCAAATATATCAACAGTTCACAGCAAGAAAACCAAATTTGATTATTCAAGGATAATATAACTTTTGTTAGCTTTGTCCTAACCCAACTGGCTGTAAATATATATATATAAAAAGCAATTTGGTTTCTTCTGTGATTTAACTTTTTGACAATAATCAAACATCTCCTTTTGTCCATATTAGACGAACCTAGCTATTTGATCCTCATCTTGTACTCAATCATCAGTTTTGATGGCACAGCTCAACCATGAATATTAACATCAACTTATCTTCTCAATCTGATCATAAACAAAACAACTTTTTCTTTTCTTTTTTCCTCGTAATTAGCAACCTAGATATTTAAAGTGATGTTAAAATTTAATTTAATTTAATAGTTGAATATTTTTAATCGACTTAAATTTTTAAAATAATCGATCATTCAATTTTTAACATAATATCAAAATTCAAGTTAAATTTAGTTGTTCTTACATATTATTTATATCTGTTATTTTTTTCAAATTTATCATGTGATAAACTCATTTATTTTTGTCTACATGTGATGAATCTGTTAAAATGGTATTATTTTATATCTGTTAAATATTGAATTTTTTACAATTTTATATTCAGATTAATCTTTTCATTAATGTTTTATTAACTTGGAAATTCCCATGCTACAGGTTCGAATATCTGTTGAATATATATCTCTATCCAGTTAAAATCCAAGCCTTATCTTCGTCATGCAAGTGACATTGACATTAGATCCGATCATGAATTAATTAAGACCTTCCACCAAGGAAAAGAAATGCTGTCATTTTTTTTGAAAGAATTTGATCTCTTCAAAAACACCAGCTGAAGTGACATGGAAGCTGTTCGTACGTTCAAGTTTAAATATACCGAATTAAAAGTTATTTTTAAGTACGTAATTATTTTCATATTTAACCAGGACCAGGATTTGTTAATTATAATGTATCGGGTGATATCGATATACTCCAGCAGATGATAAAATAATTACATGTTTCGCTGCACTACCATGGATCGAATATGTTATTCATCAGTTAGGGTGTGATTGATTGAGTGAAAAAGTGAAAGGATAGAAAGAGAAGGGTAAAAAAGTAAAAAGAAAATGAATTTTGATTGTGCTTAGTAAGAAGAAAAAAAGTGAGAGAAAAGAAAATACGAAAGATTATCATTTTTAACACCTATTAACAAAAACAAATCACTCCAAATTAAAAAAAAAATAAAAGTGGTGTTAGTTAAGTGTGTATATTTACAAGATTATCCATTATTTTTTATATATTATCTTTTCATCTTAATTTACAATGGTTATAATAGTAAAATAATATACTTTTTCATTTTCTTTCTTTTTATTTTTCAATTCTACCAAGTATTGACTTTTTCATCTTTCCTACCAAATAAACCAATAAAAAAAAATATATTTTTTATCTTTCCATTTTTTTCCTCTTTTCATTTTTAATTTTTTTTAATTTTTTTTTCATCCTACTAAGCAAAACCGAAATCATTGCAGTCTCATACTTTTAAGCCAGTCCCTCTTAGAGCTTTCTAACTACAACCTAAAACCCCCCTCAACAATTATTTAAGTAGAGGTAGTAGATATAGGATCAGAATTTTTTTAAGACTTTACTGAGCAGAAAAAAATCATCAAAATCATGCATGTAGTAGAAACATTGACTCTTCATAAAGCTTTTCCTTTGGCCAATATTTCTATCAGCCATTAACTGTACGTCGAAGCAATTTCAACAACTTCATAGATTACTGACAAAACAAATAAGATTATATATTATTCTTGCTTCAAATGATTAATCGCCGACAATTGAACGTAAAAAAAAAAAAAAAGATTTAGAATATTAAAGAATGCATGAACATCCGAAAATGGAGTAATACCCTCGATCCCTGTGGGCACCTTGAGTCTTTGTGAGCCGGACAAGTATGAGAGAAAAATCCAAAAGTATCCTACCAAACAGCTCCAAATAGAAAGAAAACAGAGAAAAAGGTGAAGAATTCTGAATAATTTGGAACTCCCCAGAGACTTAACTAGCAACAAGGTGATCTTTGGGTTAGGTGCACGCATGATTATGTAGTTTGAAGCCCGTCCTAAATCTCTTCTCCAAACATGACATGATCGAACCCCAAATGTTTGGTCTTTTTTGTTCTGTTCCATTTCTTTGTTTGAAAATCAAGAAAGGATTTACAAATGTAAAATTCGAACTCCAGATTTATTAAATGTTATATTTTAAGAATGGTTACACGAACCAACTAAACTAAACCATAGGTTTCATTTCTATTTTATCAATAAAATATCAAATGAAAATCTTTTCCTCCGCACACTTGTTTGTTTCCATGTGATATGCTAATTGCTTTTGTTCCTTTTTACATCGGCTAGATATTTTAAAAGCAAGAATGGTGAAAAGTTAGAGATGTTTCAAAACTTTTTCTCTTCTAGCTAGGTTAAGAGAAGCAGATTTTAATTTGAATATTTGCATGAGTAACAAGCAAAAAACTTTTCCATCCGATTTTCTAATTTGATTCATGCAATAGTGCCGGGATCAGGGCAGCAACCACAAAAGATGTGGATTATAGTTTACAAATGGAAAAGAATGAAAGACAATAGTTGTCCACAAGGCATAGGAAAGAAAATGTCATACGATAGCTGCCCTTATTGGTTTAGGAGAATCCATCGATCAAAAGTCTCAATCACTTGAAAGTTGACAATTTGTGTATAGTATTGTGTTATGTATTTTATCGTGTCATAATTATATTTAATATATTTTATATTTATATAAATTTTGATACGTTAATAATTCGTATTATATAGATTTTGAGACATTCGTATATTCATGTCGTGTTTGTATTTTTTTTCGTATCATATCGTGTTTTTAATTATTTTTTCTATATTATGTCGTCCAATATTAGCGTGTACTTAGAAAGCAACCATATTTAGTTCTTCTAATCATGGCCAACTATATATCTCAGGCCCCCCCCCCTGCTTGGTAGAATTCTAATTTCAAACACATTTACCTTGAAAGGAGATGAAAAAAAGAGTTATAAAGTGTTAACTGGGAGTTAAAATTAAACCTTAAAAGTCCAATAATGGAGAGAGAGTATGATCCAGAAGAACAGGCAGCTCAAACTCCAAGGAAGAAGAAGAATAAGATGAAGAACAAGAGGAGGTTTAGTGATGAGCAAATCAGTTTACTGGAGTCTATTTTCGAGTCAGAGACGAAACTGGAACCGAGAAAGAAGTTGCAAGTGGCAAGAGAGCTTGGGCTCCAGCCTCGCCAAGTAGCTATATGGTTTCAAAACAGAAGAGCCAGATGGAAGTCAAAACAGATAGAGAAAGATTACAGAACACTTAGAGCTAATTACGACAACTTAGAATCAAGATTCGAGTCTTTGAAGAAAGAGAAACAGTTGTTAATTTTACAGGTAATCCATATTACTATGTTCCCAGTGTGAGTTTTCTTTAAGAGAATTACTTCCTTACAACTTACAAGATCATAAATGATAAAAAAACTTTTGGTGTTCATTCATTCTCAGATGCAGAAGCTAAGCGAACTACTGGCAGAACCTCAAGACATAAATAAGATCAGCAAGGCCGGTGAATATGGAGATACTACCAAGTGCGAGCCTGAAGCTGAAGCAGTACAGCCAAGTTTCCAACAGGCAGGATTTGAAGACAGGGGATTTCTTGGCTCACAAATTGAAAAGGACAGAGAGATTGAGCATGGAGGGCAGCCAGGAGAAGAATTTCTGAACATGGATGAATATAGGAACCAGTTCCCAGCTTCACCTGAAAAATTGTATGGATTTGATTCGGCTCACATGTTCGATCATTCATGTAGCAATTCGCAGTGGTTAAACTTCTGGACTTGAGCAGTGAACTACTACAGCTATAACAAAATGTTTCCATGTCTGTTTGAATGTTAGTTATCTTGTGCCATTACAGTCGGTAAGAATCAGGAAAGTGAAGTGGGGGATCGCTTACTGCCACTGACATTAAATTCAAGCAACTAAAAGCAAAAGACCTGGAAAGCATAGAAAGTAACTTCTAACAATTGTTGCCAAGATCTTTAAGATCACAAGCAAGAGTTGGCTAGCTATAAGTCTCAGTCTATGACTCGTCTCCATGAATTTGCTACAACATGATCTAGTAAAGAGTGCAACGGGATCGATGCTACTGTTTGTAAACCATAGATTCCTCCAAATTTTTTTTTTTTTTTTGATTATGGTAATAGATGAACATATGATACTTCAAATATAGCTATGGGATTGCTCCAGAATCCAGTATACTTAGTGCTCTTTTTGAAACACATCTTAATTTAAACTTCATTAATCAGCAGTCACCCATTACCTAAGGGCATCTAAAATCCCATCCATCTGCAACAGGTTTTGTTAATAGAACTGCTTCAGAATTGTAATCATCTTAGTTTCATTATTTTTTTCAGTATTATGCTCAAATCTCCCAACATATTTCAAGTGATAACCATACTTCAATTATAGTCTCACAAAGAATGATAAAATAATCGTCCAATCAAAACTATGATGATCATTTTTTAAGAAGAAAAGATGGTGTGTTTTCTTTTCCTCAAAGTAACGAAGAGGAAAAAGATGGAACTAATCAATTTTCAAAATGGGGTCATAAAGTTTGCTTAAACAAATGAAAGAAACTCCATAAAAGCAAGGTTCAATAGAACACGTTTTCCCACCTAACGATCAACAGAGAACATTGACACCTTGAAAAACGTACACTTCTTTTTCAGCCTTTTCGGCTTTCAGAATTTGAAGAAGAAGTTACTTGTTGGGTACAAAGACAAGTACTTACTTGAAAAGCATCCATGGCAGGGAAATCAATTGTTGGCGGTCATCGAGAAAAATTGTACTACAACTCTAGTCTCTAAATTCTAGAATTAATAGAGAATGTTGTTACTTATTAGTAAATCAGTCCAAGATTTGGGTTATCCATTCAACTTCAAAGGTCTGTCTATATTTAAAATGATTTGGACAAATATATTAGGTCAGAAATGAGTTTTGACAAAAAAAATAAAGCCCATTTAAAAAATGGACCGGGGCTTACCTCCAACATTTAAGGCCTGAGCTCGACCTGGCCCGGCCCGTTTTTTAATTAAATAATATTTTATTTTTATTTATTTATATATATTATGTTATGTTATTTATGTCATATAAAAATTAAATATATATAATATTATTAAAAAATATATATGGACATGCCTAAACGAGTTTGGACTATCCATTTATAAATATGGGCGTATTTAGACAAAACTCTGGAGGCCCATATTTTGAGTTGAGCCGAGTTTGGACAAATATATGTGGTGCTGATATCATACATTAATCCGGCTTGAACCATGGAAACCTCTACTTGGTATATAGGAAGCAACACCAGCCCATTCGATAAAATCTCATATCAATTTGATATTATTTTGTACCTCGTCACCAAGGGGACAGTTTGGCCGAGTGGTCTAAGGCGCCAGATTTAGGCTCTGGTCCGAAAGGGCGTGGGTTCAAATCCCACAGCTGTCATAATTTTATTTTTTTGTCCTTTGCCTCAATATTGGGCTTAGAAGGTATGGTATTTGGGCTTGAATCCAACTTAATAGCGAGCTTGAAATTTAAGAATCAGTAAAAACTTGTTGGGGCAGAAATCAATCTTGGGTTGAACCGAAAACATGAATCAATTGACAATTTTTTTCTTTTTTTTTTTTATGTATCGTGTCTCATTTTTTTTGTGTCAATCGTGTAAATATGAATACAATAAAAATTATTAAATATATTAAAATTTTAAATATGAATATGATATATATATATTAAACGTTTTCGTGTTAATCATGTTTATTACATTATTTCAATACTTGCTCCCATTTCGAATCAAAAGATGGATAAATAGACACATTTCATTACGTAGATCGAGAGCGTTTGTAGTGATTGAGGGGGTCAAAGATCAAAAAATAAATTATTTATCAACCAAGTATTTTAATTGACACATATAATACACCTAGTTACTTCTCATGAATTTTCATACTTCTATTGCGTAAAAATGAGATATGCATTTGAAATAGATGGTCCGATTTATAGGTCATGAACGATAGAGAACTCTCGAAAATGTTGCTCCTAATATAGATCAGATCAAATGGAAAGAATTGATTATTTAAAATTAGTGTAAAAGCAAAACAATTTCCCTCTAGCATGGTTAAGGTTAATGATCATATACTAGAGGGCATGCTTTTTTACAAAATTAAGACTTAATTTTTTTTTATGATAATAACAGAACTGATGCTGAACTGCTTTTCTCAGGGGACAAGACCTCGTTGAGACACCCTTGGCCCTTGGGGGCTTGGCTTGTTGTCACTGTCCCATGGAAGGCAGAGCTCACTTTTGTATCCTTAATTTTTTCCCTTTCATTATTGCGGTAGGTAATTGAAAAGGTTGAGCACGCTATGAGCAGGGGCCAGCATTCATGTAAATATCGGGTCCTATCTTGTCATTCGAATGCTTTATCATTTTTTTTAATAAATGTTGAAATTTTAATACTATTATCAGATCTATAAATATTGGTTACATTCATAACCGTTCCGTTCTTTTCTATCCGATTTTTATTAGTTATTTCTAATATTTTCTAATAATAAAGTATTATAAAAAAATTTAAATATAAATTCAACATAAACGAGTTTTTAATCTAGAAAGAGAAAAATAAAATATTAGATTTAGGTTTTTAAAAAGAAAAATAATAGGTTTAGTTGTATTAGTTTATTATTTTTTAAAAGTTAAATATTTAAGGGTAAAATAATAGTTTTAATATTCGAAGCGGAGCAGAGCATGCAATTTCTAAAACTACTTCATCCTGCCTTTCAAACAAAAAAAATCGTCTTGTCCCGCTCCGCCTCCACTATTAAAAAAAAAAAAAAAAAAACCCTCCATTTGGAGCGGATTGATTCGAAATCTATCGAACAATTTGAGTTTTGTCATCCCTATCTCATGCATGTAGGAAATTTTGAAAAAGTGAACCTCCAATATTGCCAGTGATCTGTTAGGTTCCCACATTAAAGTTTTTCATTTTGCTGTTATTACATGTTGCAGCTAGCTGTGAAATCATTTTTTCATAATTTCTTTTTTTTTTTTTTTTTTGGGTTCATTTGAATGGTGAAGAGAATGAGAAGAAAACTAGCACGCTCTTTTATGATGTTAAAGTAACCTACACATGGGTACCTAATACTTACAGACAAAATCAAATCTAAGGGTTAAAGATGTTTAAGGATGATTTTCGATACGGATGACGTGGGTAAAAGCTGCTAATATAATCTTGTTGGAGGTGAGATGAAGTCGTTATTAGCATGAAATTGCCAAAAATATTAGATTTGTGCTCGTTAGGAAAAGGACGGTCCGCGTCTCTCTTTACTGGGCTCTAGTTTAATCCACCATTAGTCTTGGCCTAAAGATAGTGAAATATGGTCAAGAAAAATTGGGTTTCCCAGGAGTTGTCTCGATTTCATGGTTCAGCTAAAGTTTGAGGTAAGCATCGATAGTGAGAAGTGAGATATGAAAGGAAGAAATGAAGAATAAATCATGACCCAAACTTGTTTGTGGTTAAGTAATTGGATTTCTCAACAGAAAATGGCTAAGATAGTTATGCTCTATTTACCTTTGTTTTGAAACTTGAAAACAAAGTATTAAAAGGAAGAAAGAAAATATGAGAAATATTTACTGTTGATAATGAAATTCATAATATAAAATCATACATAAAGAATGTTGAGGTACAAAATATTTGGAGGGTTTAGAGAGGAGAAAGACATGTCTGTGTTTAGAGATAGATACACAAAAGGTAGATTTCTTCTTTTCTTTGCCAAGAGAATTTAGAAGGAATTACATTCTTAAGCAATTAAGTGAATGTAATCCATATCGACTCTTTTTTGACTACAACCTTTCTGGAGATATGTAGCTTCTGTTTTTGCTTAGAACTTCTATGAAGATATTGGCAACTTTTTGTAATTGCATACACTAATATTTTGACTTCGTGGCTTATGTTTTGAGATGCCATGGAAAATACTTTTGTAAAACTGTTTAGGACTTGCTTGATAAAATAGTTGTGCATATGTTAACAGCTCTAGGTCATGTTTAGTTTAGCTGTGCTTGGTAAAACTGTTTATGACTTGTACTAATGTACTTCAATTCGAAATTATTGGTTGGATGTGCATGAATTGGTTGTATGTAATTCAATTCGAATTTATTTGTAAAATTGTGAATTTGTAATAGGCTGCATGAATGTTTAGTTTAAAAGCACGCTGCCAACCAAAATATTGGCTTGTACAAAGGCAAAAGTATTTTAGTAATGTGAGGGTTTCGAAATGTTACATTCCTGCCAACCAAACATGATCATCTTAAATGAAGGGACAGTCAACCAAACGCATGCATGTAAGATTCAGGGGCATGTGACTTCGTCATCTTGTAAGGAGTAATCCTATTACCAACCGCAATCTTACATTCACCGAACCAAACCCGCCCTAAGTGTTTAGTATCGTTTTTAAGATCACCGTGGTAATTTAATTATCATGATGATAAGATCACTAAAATAATTTCATCATTAGTGATCTTAAATTATTGTGTTTGGTATTGCATAAAAAAATTTACTGAATATATAACATAAAAAATAACCTTATTATTATTAATAAAATTATTTAATGAATAAAGCAACAATTTCAATTTTTATTAAAATAACGTTTGTGGCCAACATTGAAGATTTTGAGATTTTGCTATTTAAAATAAAGAAGTTAAGTTTATACTATGAAAGTTTTGATATTTAGTGGTCGTACTTGAGAAAATGAAGGGTTTAATCTTAAGGGGTGGGTTTATGAGCCACATGGATTAATCATTAATGACAAACACTTGGCTTTATTTTGATTTCCTTTGGTTTTGCTCAATATTATACCTTAACAATTTTAATCCTAACAAAAGTATAAGGAAAATAAAAAGACCATAATTACCAATTGGAAGAAGTCAAAGTTGTAATCACATAAATCATGTCGTTAAGACTTTAATGATCACGTTTAGATAAAAGTTAAAATATATCTTATTAAAGCGTCGTGCTTCATGAACAAGCCAATTTCACAAATCATGAATACTCATTGAATATCTTCCGAATATCCGAAATTTCAATGGCATATTTGATTTAAACATAATTTAGAGACATATAGAATTTATTAATACAAGTACAGCTTCTAGCAATAATAATAAAAATAAAGGCTAACCAAAAAAACACCTTATTTTGTTGAGCCAATTTCCAAATTTGTAAGGACCTCAAGTATATGACTACTATTTTTACAACCCTTAATTTTATATTGAGCCCAAGATTTGTCAATGAAACTTCTCCCTTCAAATTTATTAAATTAGATCATCTCCTTAAATTGGCTAGATACATACTTTTAAATCCTATGATTCACAGGCAATTTATATTTAGGAACTTCCTAATGTAGGACAGAAAGGACCTCAACCAAATATTAATATTCAATCAACTTTGATAAGTACAACAAAAAAACAAAGGGTAGAGCACCCATGTAAATAAAACAGCCTTCTCTTGTTATCATAGTTAGAGGTGTGCATGGATTGGATTGGGTTCAAATTCGGATAAAATTTTTGCTTGTTTAGACTCGATTTGAGTTGAGCCAAGTTCGAAAATTCGTTTTACTATTTAAAATATTTTTAAAAAATATTTTATATTAATACTTTATATATTTTTATAATTAAATATAAATAATTTTTTTTATATTTAAATAATAATCTGAACCGAATTGAGCTGGATCAACTCGGATTATTAAAAATTAATTCAAACTTGATCAATTCAAACTAAATTTACCGGATAATCCGATTCATAGATAGTTCTAGTCATGATCCTTCCCTTTCAATGCAACAAAATTTACTTACTTTTTCCACCGTCCAAAATTTCTTTGTATTTTTTTTTTCTAAGCAGTAAGCACCTCTCCTTTATTTTATTTTTTTCTTTATCTATTACCATGTGTCTAGAAACACTGCCCATTACAACAGCAAGCTTTAGGATAAGAACCGTATCCTTTGCTTTTGTGCTTCCCTCCCTAGCTTTAAGGGTGTTTCAAAGTCATTCGGCTTAAGAAGTCTTCCAAAGCATTGGGTTTTTGTCCCAAATTTCCATTAATTAATGGTTAAGAAGCTAAGATAAGCTTGATTTTTTATGTGCCTTTCTTCCTCCTTTTCCGATTGAACAAATAAATTTAATAATTTTAGACACAACAAGAATATATTATAAAAAAATAATTAAAATAAAATATAAAAGATGACACAATAAGCAAAAATAATATAAACATAATATGAATAAAGAATATATCAAAATTTATATAATATTAATTATTAATAAATTAAAATTTATATAAATATATAAAATTTTAAATAATAAAAAATTAATTGCAATAACCAGTGCAACCAGTAGCTTTGACATGACCCACCCTTGCTGGTCCTAAATCCTAATGTTTTCAGGCTCCCCCTCGAGTCCCCCACAGAGTTTCTCTAATGTTTGAACCAATTTGCTTGATGAATCAAAAGCTTTTTTCTTTTCTTTTCTTTTTGAATTCTTTATCGTGTGATTGACATCCACAATTAGGACAAAATCATGATCAATGTCTAAATCAATCTGATTTTGACTAAATTTGACCAATTAAAAAAGGTTTCTGCTTTCTGCAATCAGTTTTAAATTTAATTTCCTTGATATCATCTCTTCTCCATTTGGAGAAAAAATGGAGTATATATATATATATATATATAATATGCATGCTTCAACAACATCACAGTTAATCTTGATAATTCATGTATTTATATAATATTCGTATAGTTTTTATATCATAATTATATTTAAAATATTTTACATTTGTATAAATTTTTACGTATTAATAATTTATGTTATATAAATTTTTAACATGTTCATATATTCATATCGTATTTATTTATTTTTCATGTCGTATTATATTTTTTATCATATTTTAATTTTTTTTATGTTATATTCGTATATTATAATTATATTATATTTAATATTGTGTCAGATCTAATCACAATGTCTTGTCTTGAGAAAGTGAAACTGTTAAACTGTTTAGAATATAATTACCCACAGACTGCGAACTTGAATTCTACGCAAAAATTCAAACAAATCAAGCTAACCCCAGCATGTATATTTAAAATTTGTCTGCAAAGTAAGAAAAATAAAAAGTTGTAGCAGCTGCATTGTAATTTGTAATAATGAAAAAAAGCAGGAAAGCAACAAAAGATAGCACTCAGCCACTCAACAAGAAAGAAATCACCAGATGTTTTGGTGAACTTTTCCTGTTCCCATGCCTTGCAAATTGCATAGTAAAACTACTAAACAACAGGAAAAAATGTTGTAGCCCTCTATGATTAAAAAAAAAAATAATAGATTATTTTAGATACGATATAATTACGTGATATAAAAATTATATAAAAAATAATTAAAACATAATACGATATTAAAAAATAATACAAATACGATTTCAATATATAAACATGTCAATATGAATTATTAACGTATAAAAATTATATAAATATATAATATTTTAAATACAATTATAGCATGTGAAATAATATAAATATAATACGAGTATACGAATTATAGGGTCTTAAAATGGTGCATGCCTCTGCACTTCTTTGGGCACTATCTCTGCCTCATATTTGCCAAATCTCAAAATGCAAGGACATGGAGCTTCACAATCAAACCTTTCCTTCTCAAATTTTCCCCCTACTTAGCTTCTTTTTCTTTTCATTTTTTTCCCCATTTTCCCTCTCAAGGTATGGTTTATGATTTTAAATAATAAATATTTATACTAAAAAAAATTCACACCTAATTTTGTTTATCATTCACATGCATACACACATGTGATGTGAACAATTCAAAAAATATATATATATTGAAATTTCAATTAGGTAAAAAGCACTCTTTGGTTGGTTGTTGCATGGAAGGTTGTGAAAGAAAAATCGACCATCTTCGCATATTAAGAATTTATTTTTAATACATTAATAAAAAAAAAATTTAAGACTTAAACGTGTTAAAAAATTATTATATATTATATATTTTATTTTTTTATTATGTTAATTTTGTTTGTAAAATTTAATAATTTAGTGTCAATAAATATGATATTTTTTCACTTATTAAACTCTTTTAAATGAAAAACTTCATAGTAATAAGTACTCCATTAATAAATAAAAATACACATAATGTATCCTCATTAAATTAAAAATCAATATATAAATAGCACATAAACCAGTATTCATAGCCACTATTCACATTTTAAGTATTTTTTTAAAAAATTTCTTGGTTAAATGGAGATTATTATTATTATTATTTTTTTGTGTGTTTGAACTTTAAAAAAGTTTAAGAAATTATTTTTTTAATTATAAAAGTACAAGTAATAAAGGCTGGATTGACCGTTATTTGATAGTCATGTAATCCTTTTCAATCAGAAGATTTTTATGTTTGATTTGTTTTTGAAAAATACTAGAAACTCAAAAAGGAAAGGAAAAAAAAAAAAAACAAAAAAGAGAAATAGACATTAGAAATAATAAGCTTAGGAGTAGAATCAACTCTTTCTCTCTCTAAAAAGCTATGGAGTAGAGTCTGGAGAGAGAGACAAAAGAAAAAAGAGTTTCGAAGTAGAAGAAACAGGAGCAGTTGGCTTTCAGTTGGAGTGGGAGCTCAGCTTTGAGAAGGCAGGAAAAAGAAACTCAGAGGGGCATCTCAGTTTGGGCTTCCTCCACCTGAAAACTTCCATGGTACCCTCAGGCAACAACAGCCCTATCGGAATCCACCACTTTGGCGGCGGCGGAGACGGCGGATTCTGGTCGGATGTGGTGACGCCGCCCTCCAAAACTGCCGTCGCCGTTCACCGCCCTCGCTCTCTTCGGTGCCATTTTCTACACCAGCACTAGGTAAAACAAAACAAAAAAACTGATATCATTCAATGCTAAACGGTAAAAAAAAAAACTCCGAAAACCCTAATAACGATACGTAGTGAGAGTAGTTGATAAAAATCAAGTTCTAATAGATGAGAGCTCTTAGACGAAGTCAGACTTCGTCTTCATCTCCAAACTCACCATCACCTTCATCGTCTTCGTCTTCGTCGTCGTCGTGGATTCAATTGCGTTCGGTTCTTTTCGTCGTTACTTCTTCTTCACCAGCTTCTTGTTCTTCCTCTGATCGGTAAGTCCTCTTCCTCTTTTCCTCAAACACTTAATCTCTTGTTAGATTTTCGTTTCAGATCTCGATCTCCACTATCAATTTTATTTTTTATTTTTCTCTTAGGGTCAAAACTACTTGTTTGCTTGTTTGCTTCGCTTCTTCTTCTTTGCTTACATTTAGATTCTTTCTACTTCCTTGTAAACTTTTTTTTTGGTAATTGGGGTTTCTGCCTCTTCTTTTTTAGAGTTTTCAGTCATTATTGCTCCATTCTTTGCTTGTTTATTTCAAATTCTAATAATATTTACTTTGCTTTACTTATTTGCTGGATCTGTGTTAATGTGCCTTTTGTTTTCTTTGTTTTTTTTTTTTTTGTCGTTGACTAAGTTTGCTTTTAGATTGCTTCAATATGCTATTATTCATTATTATATTAATAGACCTTTTAAACTTGCAATATTTGAATATGAACGCTCACAATCAAATGGAACAGAAAGATTTTGAGAAAACTTTATTTTATGATGTGAAATCAGATTTTTTTTTTTCAGTCAACAGATCAAGTTATCATTTTGAAAATTGGAATACTAGAGAAAAGTATATTCAAATGAAGAGTCCATATCTCTCTTCTCTGCAAGATGAATCCTGACTTCCAACTGCTAATATTGTTTTTTTTTTTTGGATAAGTTTTGTAGTCTAATATTGTTTTGTAGTCTAAAAGTTTGAAACTTCTGGGGGTTGATTATACTGATCTTTGATAATCCATGCTTATTTGAAGCTTTTTTTTTTCCCGAAAAAAGTTTATCTGACAGGTTTATCTGTTATGATTCATATACTGGAGCTGGTGCAAAATTTTATATCTAAGTCATACTCCATAATTAGGCTGGCTGACCCCTTAAGCAAAATAGAATTGAAACATAAATCTTACCTTTCTGGTGGATCCTCATTGGTGCAAGCCGGTAATCTTTTCACATGAGAGTTGGTCTGGTGTAAGCTTGATGAGGGAGGAGTAGACAGCATAGTGATGCTGTGACTATTTTTGAAACAGCCCAACCTCCCTTTCTGGCAAATTTAATGATGATTTTTCTTTCCTCGAACCTTATTATGTGAAAGGCAGAATGGGATGCCTTAGTATCTATAGATTGGTTCTCCTGACTGTTGCTTAGGTGCTAGGATATTTGCTCTTAGAATGTCGTTTTCTTCCCCTCTATGTTTATAAATCACATATTCGTTTCACATTATGATTAGCTTCTCATTTTCCATTTGCAAATTTGACCATTTTTTCAGTGGTCGACTCAAATCACCTTGGTCTCGTCGGAGAAAGAAACATGCCCTTTCACCTGAGCAGTGGAGAAGTTTGTTTACACCTGATGGTAGACTCCGGGATGGTGGGGTCAAGTTCTTGAAGAAAGTTCGCAGTAGAGTGAGTTACTGGTGCAACTAACCTATTCATTTTATCTTCTATTTTTTTTCTTGTAATTGGAATGCTTAATCTCGTATACCACTGATGTAGGGTGTTGATCCAAGTATTAGGAATGAGGTCTGGCCGTTTCTCCTCGGAGTGTAAGTATACTGAATCTGTGTTACTATTGTTGTTATTGTTGTTGCTGCTGCTTCTATTCTAGTTTTTTTTTTTACTCCCTCAAGCCAAGAAATCATGAAATTTTCTGCTTTTCCATGGAAAAGATAACAGTTGTCTGGGGCATGTGTACTGTGGAACAGCTTAACTACTCTCTCAGCATGGGTTTCCCATCTCATATCATGACATTTTTTTTTTCTTTTCCTCTGCAACAGCTATGACTTTAACAGTTCCAAAGAAGAAAGAGATTCTGTTAGAATTCAGAAAAGGTAAACTTTCCATTCTCTTGCCCATATTTTTTACTTTGGTATTCCATTTAGCTATATATGTTGATTGTTACTGAGAATTACCTCTTTGGTTTATTTCTTCACTTTTTGTCAATCTGTTGATGCAGGAAGGAATATGAAAAACTCCGCAGAGAGTGCTGCCGACTCCTGAAACACAGCACCGGGAGTTTTAAGTTGACTGAAATTGGTGGAACTTGTCAAAATGGAGACAGTGGAAGTCTTATTCTGGAGACAGACACATCTAGTTCTGAAGATGTGATTAGTGCCAGAGAATCTCTCTCTAGTGAGGAAAGGAGCCAAGATGCTGAGTACTCAGATGAACCATCAAGTACATTGTTGGAAGGAGATCATAGTTCAAGAAGAATAGCAAATGCTGATGTGTCAGCACTGAACAGTGAGTCATCAGACTCTGACTCTTCAGAAGACCCTGAAGTGATTCAGTGTTCCCCCTATTTGGATGAGAGGGAGGAGAATGATACTGATGTATCTTCAAAAAGGAATGTTTCTCCCTCAAGTAGTGAAGGGATATCAAAACTACATGCAACTGAAGATTTTTCCACCTGGCAGCGAATCATTCGTCTAGATGCTGTTCGTGCCAATGCTGAATGGATGCTGAACTCTGCTTCTCAGGCTGCAGTATCAGATGGGAGGGCATGCCGTTCAGCTGAGGCCGTTGGGTTAAAGGATTATGATCACCTAGAGCCCTGCATAATTTTCCATGCTGCACGTTTGGTTGCTATCCTTGAAGCTTATGCGCTTTACGACCCGGAAATTGGGTACTGCCAGGGCATGAGTGATCTCCTTTCTCCAATAATTTCAGTCATCCCAGAGGATTATGAGGCTTTCTGGTGTTTTGTTGGTTTCATGAAGAAAGCTCGACATAATTTTAGGCTTGATGAGGTGGGGATCAGAAGGCAACTTAATATTGTTTCCAAGATAATCAAATGTAAGGACTCTCACCTCTACAGGCATTTGGAGAAGCTCCAAGCTGAGGATTGCTTTTTTGTTTATAGGATGGTGGTGGTACTTTTTAGGAGGGAATTGACATTTGAACAGACAATTTGCCTTTGGGAGGTAATGTGGGCAGATCAAGCAGCCATTAGGGCTGGGATTGGGAAGTCTGCCTGGAGCAGGATAAGACAGAGGGCACCCCCTACAGATGATTTATTGCTTTATGCAATTGCAGCTTCAGTGTTGCAGAGGAGGAAACTGATCATTGAGAAGTACGGTGGCATGGATGAGATTTTAAGGGAGTGCAATAGCATGGCTGGGCAACTTGATGTATGGAAACTCCTAAATGATGCACATGACTTGGTGGTAACTCTTCACTACAAGATTGAGTCATCCTTTTGATCATTGCCACATTTTGTCCACCAATTTTATGTGCTTCGCCTCTTTCTTTGGTATTACAAGTCTCCTTTTTAATCCACTGCTTGAAATGCTGTCTGTGCTGAGTTATATTTGCTTATTTTTGTCACTGCTCACTCTCAAGGCTAAGTAGGCAGTGCCAGTAAGTTGAAAAATGCTTATTTGTAGATAGGCAGAGCTTTTTTGCATCTTGCATGGAATGGTTTTGAAAAATGCTTATTTCACCTTCCAAGCTTTACGCCTTTTGCTTTTACATAATGGGCTTGCCCTTTGTAACGTAATTTTGGATTTAGATCAGTCAACTTGACGCAGGTAGGGGAGATTGGAGAGTTAAAGCTTGAAATCCAGGAGATAATAGATTCATGTTGAAGTTGCCATCAAATCCCATGGTATTTTATCAAAATAAAAGAGAGAGAGAAGGGAAGGAAGCAGCCAAGCTTACCAGTGATGAAAAAATCGAACCGATCGGACCAGTTAAACAGAAATTGGGCGGCTTGTCCGGTTCAATGTATATAAAAAACCGGACATATAGTGAATCGGTAACAAACCGAATTAAATCGGTTTTTTATTAATTTTATTATTTTTTTATTAAAAAATTATTTATAAATGATGAGATTTGAATTTTTAATTTCTTTTAAACCGAACATTTTTTTTTTTATTAATTATTGACTATATTTAATATTAAAATCATATATTTAACATTTAATTTACTTTTAAAGTGAACAATTCAACTTAACTGTTAGATCGATTAAATCAATTGAATTGATTGAAAATCACACCGATTTAACTTTCAGCCCATTTTTTCAACATTATAACTTACAACCAAATGTTGACACCTTTTTAGACATGATTCACAATATGTTTGTGATAATAACTCCACTCTTGTCACAGGTGAAAATGCTCTTTAGCAACCCTTAAAATGGCAGAAACTGGTGTTTTAGATCATCAAATATAATTAGAAGAGGGAGGGAGGGTAATATTTTGAATATGATACGAAAAAATAATACAAATACGACACGAATAGATAAAAATGATAAAATATATATAACACGAATTATTAATATAACAAAATTTATATAAATATATTTAAACACGATTACAACATGTGAAAATAATATAAACAAAATACGAATACACATTGTCAGATCTAAATATACCGCCAATCCAGCTGGGGAAAAAAAAGAAAGAAATAAAAACATGCTCCTGATTTTAAAGTCCAACAGAATTAAATATTGTCTTGTCTTCCTGCTGACATGAAGGGGCTCAAAGTTGCTCACTATAGTGGACCATATTATGAACCACTGTTCAGTTTGACACATCAAATGCTAAAGGGAAATTAAACAAAACAAACGGATGAAACAACCAATTCACCCCTAAAAAATGGGCAAAATCCTCCTGTGTGTAATAACAAAGCTACTCTTTCTTAGTGAAATGACGAACGGCAATAGCCAAGCCCAGAATCAAGAGAGGTACGAGAAATTGTAGGATCTTAATGACAAACTCCGGCGTCTTATCAGGATTGTAAGGGGTTTGCTGCGGCGGAATGTAGGTGCGCTTAGCCGGAACAGTTTTCGAATCAATCTCACCTATGTAGTATTTTTCCATCATTTCTCTTGCAGAATCACTGTGACCCACATCTTCAAAATCATTTGTGGCGTCCTTCCCTGATAAATTAGCAGAAAATACCATGATCTAACTTACAAAATCCAGGCTTTAAACTTAAATTAAAGAACCAAATATGAAAAATATTGTAAAAGATTACCGGTTGCTGACAACAAAACTTCATCGCCTCCAGGATGATCATCCATGAATGGAGTTACATCATACACCTATACAGAGGGAAATCTCAATAATAAACAATGGTCGCATGATACAAAATTTACTTCCAAATAGTGAACTTTTAAACATTGAAGAAGATAAATATTTGTTCGTTATAAAGTTTTTTCTAAATTGAAATAGAATATCCAAATCTAATGATTATTTGGCAAAACGTTTATCCGAATTTGACCGAAATTGAAACTTTCATCTAGTTTAGTCAATACAGGTAGTATTGTACTCATCAGTTTTCAGCTGAGGATGCATATATGTGATGATGGATGAGAGCAGATGAGTTCACATATAATCTATGTTGCTCCGACTCTTCATTTTTCTTTAAGTATCCGTGTCCGACACCCATATCCGACGCATATCTAGACATGGGTATGGGGATATGACTTTCCAAGAACCCTCCAAATACATGAAAAAACTTAGAAAAAACTGAATATACCAGTATCAGACACATACCCATATCCGATACTCACACCCGAGTCCAAATAACATAGCATATAATAAGTAAACTACCACAAGTTAATTCACAAAAACTGTTTTAATGTTTCCATTTGTATATTTATATGATTTATGCATATCACTATCATTTAATCAACTAATTCAAACTTCAAAAAGTCCTACTATTTTCCATAAGGAATTTTTTTTCAACTGATAATAGGAGTTCTGCCATTTGGAAACTTCAAATCTATCCGATAAGCACAACCATATCAGTGGCATCAAGAGTTGCAGAAACACGTAGTAAAATTAAGATTTTCATTACTATACTAATCCAATCACTGAAAACGTAAAAAATCAAGCTTCACCTACCATGAATATAATAAAGACGTTTGAGGCCCATATTTTAAAAAAAGTTTTTGTTTTTAATACATTACTTTTACAAAATTCAAAAAAAAAATTAATACATTAATTATACTTTTATTTTTATATAAATATCTCCTTAACCAGTGTTACTAAGCACTGGTTAACATTTTATTTTTTAGTACAAAAAAGACTTCAGTCTGATAATAAGAAAAGAGATTGTCAATGACACCTCAATATGATTATATGAACCAATTGAACTAAGTCCCGTATTCGATTTAACATTTCTCTTTGAAGAATAACAAATAGGTTTAAGAAACTAGGTTCTTAAATCTAAAATTAAACATAGTTGATGATATAAAGCAAAATTAATTAATCATTCCCACAGAAAGTTCCAGTTTTACCATCTAATAGAAAAACTTATAATTGAAAGATGAACTTAACTCAGGGTTCATCAACAAAAATAATCGTAAACCAGAAAAATCATAGTTTAAAATAGGAAAAGCAATTAAACAATCCTTAAAGGAAAGACCAAAAACACTAATTAAATAATAGAAAGAGAAAGATCTGACCTTCCCAGAAATAATCAGCCAGCAATCTTTGGTTTTGTTGTGCTTTGCAACCTCTTCGAAAGCGTGAATCCTTGGATCTGAAGCCATTTTTTCACCACTGCCAATCAAAGAAAACAGCAAAATTTTAAAAACCTACCACTAATTACAAGCTAAAAAGCCTTAACATTCAAAGCTGAGAGAGATCTGAAAGAAACCAACCAAGGCAACTCCTCACAGAAAAAAAAAAGACAGCCCTGTAAAATCAAAAGCCCAAAAGCCTTCAAATATATGCTTTAAAAAAAAAAAAAAAAAAAGAGAAAGAGAAATTTAAGCTGAAACAAAGAGAGCTTTGAGGAATAGGAAAAGGTTTTAACTTTCGTTGTGAAAGTTGGCTTCGTTTTTTGAGCTAATAGCAACAATCATCTTTAAATTATTAGTAATATTTTATATGTATCTTTAAAATTTAAAATATACTAAATTGATTATAAGTATCATAATAAATTAATTCTTATCGTTAATTTTTTCGTTATTTTTATTATTGCAATCAGTTTAATAAAACGTATCACGAGCTGATTGTATCTCAATTTTTTTTTATTATTTATTTTTTTGATAAATAAATGTAAATAAATATTTTTTATAAAACTAATATAAATAAATATTTATATTTTATAAATTATTTAATTATTAAAAAAATTAATTTAAGTTATTATTTATCTTTTATATTTATTTATAAAAAATAATAATAAAAAATGAAAATGAAAACATTAATAAATACAAAAGATAAATAATAATTTAAATTACTTTTTTAATAATTAAATAATTTATAAAATATAAATATTTATTTACATTAATTTTATAAAAATATTTTTTCTTTTTCTTTTCTTTTTCTTTTACTTTTACTTTTGCTTTTTCTTTTTCTTCTTTTTTTTTTCCTTTTTATAACACATTCATTTATTAAAAATATATTTTTTACTTTTTTATTTTCCTTTTCTTTCTTTCTTTTTTTTCCTCTTTTCTTATAAAATTAATGTAAATAAAATATTTTATATTTTAAAAATTAATTTAAATTATAATATGAATTATTTTTTATTTTTATTTATTTACAAACAAGATAAAAAGGGAAAAAATAAGAAAGGAAAAAACAAAAAAAAATTATAAATATAAAATAAATATTTTATATTTATAAATTATTTAACTTTTAGAAAGTTAATTTAGTTTAATTTAAAATATAATATAATATACTTATATATATATATTTTGTATTTGTTTATAAAGAAGAGAAAAAAAGAAAGGGAAGAAACAAAAAAATAAAAATAAAAAATTTATAAAATTAATGTAAATAAATAGTTTTATATTTTTTTCAATTATTTGATTATTACAATATTAATTTAAATTATAATCTAAATTATTATTTAGTTTTTAATTTTCATTTATAAAGAAGAGAAAAGCAACAACAAGAAAAAGGAAGAAACGAAAAAATTAAAAAATTAAAAATATTTTTTATAAAATTAAAGTAAATAAATATTTTATACTTTTTAAATTATTTATATTTTGAAAAAATTATTTTAATTTATAATAAGAATTATTTTTCTTTGTATTTATTTATAAAAAAATCAAAGAAAAAATATAAAAGAAAAAAAAAACGAAGACAACTTTTGAAGCCATCGGCTGGTGACACGTGTCACTAAACTGATTGTTATAGTAAAGGTAACGGAAAAAACTAACGGTAGGGACCAATTTGTTATGATACTTGTAATCAAAAACCAATTTAATACGTTTTGAAATTTAAGAATCAATATAAAATATGTATTATAATTTAAGGACTATTGGTGATATTAACTCTCGTTTTTTTTTTTTGTCATAGTGCCGAGTGCCAAAACGTCCATACAATTTTCGAGATTTACGGAGCTAACCTCGAACGGAGTGTAGATCAATTAGGGTAGTTTTGTCTCTTCAAGAATTAGTAGTATATAGTTTTCAATTTAGTCCTACGGAGTGTGGCGTTTCATGTTTGTCTTTAATTAAGACATGATAATATGGGATGCGATACCATTATCACACCATAAAAATATGATATAAAAAATAATTAAAATATAGTATGATATAAAAAATAAATATAAATATTTTAAAATTTATATAATAAAAATTTTTAACGTATTAAATTTTATATAAATATAAAATATTTTAAACATAATTATAACACAATAAAATAAATAAACGCAACACAAATACATAAATTGTCAAAACAATTTTCATTTAATAATTGTTATTATTGAATTTTACATAAATGTGACTTCATGTTTTTTGATTAAATTTTATATTATCTTTTTCTTTTTAGTTGAATTGTCTATAAATATATACGAGGAAGATTACTTATACTAGCATAAATTAAATTAATTTTACATATTTTTGTAATTTTTTACACGATTAAATTAGATCATTGTATTTTATATTCTATTCATATAGATTATACATGTCTAACTATTTATTTAATGTAAAAAAATTCAACTGTTAAATATATATAAAAAAAATACTATATTCTCGATCAATGATATAGATATTGGATCGATTCAAAATTTTATGTGCACAACGAATACGATTATATTTTTAAATCCAACTATCAATTAACCATACATGAAATTATAAAAACATATAAAATTAATTAATTTTATACTAATATAAATTAATCCTGGTCTATGTATACTATCTCTAAAAAATAAATGTTCACAGCCAACAAGACAACTTACCAAACATTAATTGCAGCAACAAATATGGTAATGGTATATAAAGAAAGATAAAACTATTAAATTTCTGATTTTGGAAAGAAAATTGTTCTGGATAAAGCTGTCGTTCACAAACTTCCTGATAATAAATCTTATATATTTTTTTTATAAAAGGTGAAGGAAAAAAATTATAAATATTAAGATTTGAATTTCAAATTATCATAATTATTCAAAAAAAAAAAAATAGATTATCATATTTTAAAAATCATTATATGAATCAATTGAAGTAAATCATGATTTATAAAATATGATATGATAATATAAAACAACAAATAATTAGCTTAATATTTTGTTCGGAAAAAAAAATAACTAACTCTGAATTAAATTTTTTAAAAAGTAATAGTTTTTCTTATGAGAAATAAATAAATATTTTAGTTTTGTAATCCATGCCAATTCATAGATACATTACTTTTGAAACACTGTTCACAATAATTTCTCCACGTTAAATACCAATTTATATAAAAAAACCCACAAATAAGAATTAAAACAAAACAAAACTTATTATTACTTAAAAAATATATATTTAGAAAGAAGAGAATATAATGATAAACTTAACTTAATATACTAGAACTGGTTGAAAAAAATAATGATTTGAAAGAAGAAAAAAAAGTGGATAAATTTTTTTAATGAATAGTTTTTTTCTTTTTTATAATAACAAACACATATATCTTTAATTAAGTATTTTGTAATAATTTTATTTGATTTTTATAAGTTTTGGACTTAGGCTGATTTATGTCGAAAACTAGCTTGAAATATGGAATGCAATTTCCTATTAATATTTCGCAGTGTACTCAGTTTCTTTCTTTTTGGGCACTTTACATAAACATCTAGGATCAATTGGTTACGTTTAGTATTGTTGTTTACGGTTTATGAGGTTAAAATCTGTGTTTTACCGTAACAGAAATATTAAATGGGGTAAAAAAATAATTTTGTTGTTAAAAAATTATGCTTTAAAAACTCAAATCAAAAAGTAAAAAATTTATGATTTTTGCAGTTCAACCTAGATCTGCTCAAGGATCGGGCTATCCGTCAAAGTCCAAAGGTCCGCCCATATTTTGAAGACTTTGGACAAAAATATTAGATCCGAAATATAGTCTTGAGTAAAAAATTGAGATCCATTTAAAAAATGGGTTGGGTTTTAACTCCAACAATTAAGCCCGAGCCCAATCCATTTTTTATTTATATAATATACTATTTTTATATTTTATATATAATGTAATTTATGTCATATAAAAATAATATATATTATAGTGTAAACATTTAAAAATATGCTAAGTTATTCATGTTTTAGAACTTAATAAAAAATAAAAAAAATCTAAAATTAAATAATAAAAAAATAGTAGTTTAAATTTTTTGATATAAAAAAAATATGGACGGACCTAAACGGGTTTGGACTATTCATTTACAAATATAGACGATCTTGGGCAGAATTTGAGACTCATATTTCAGGTCAGGCTGGGTTTGGGCAAATAAATATGGTATTGATACCATACCCAAGCCCGGCACGAACCCAACCCGGCCCATGAGTACCTTTAGTTCAACCCCACTTTTTAAAGAAAAAATGATTTTATTACATTCACATTTTTGAATTTTTATTATTTTATACATATTTTTTAGACAGTTCAATTTAACACAATATTATTTCAAAGTAATGCTAAACATAAAACACTTAAAATTATTAAACAACATTTTTTTCACCATCTTTATAAAACATATTTTTTTCGATCCGAACTTTTTATAACAACAATACCAAACTAAGCCTTACACATGAGTTATTATGGCTAAAAGTGTGTTTTGTTTACATTTGGATTCAAATTTTTAAGGGTTAGAGATTATGGAGATTGATGTCAAATGTACAATGCAAGAGACTACAGCTGAGGCGGCTGAGCCTACTAAATTTTCAAGATCGGAAAGAATCGAAACCTCAAAGGCTTGTGCAGTAAAAGGGCCTTATCTTATATTGTCTTTTGTCTTTTGTCTTGTCATACTTGGAACTTGTCTCCTGAATGCTGATCTCTTAGGCCCTTTGATTCGGAGCATCTTTCATTGTTATCCGAAACCTATCTTTTATTTTAAAATTTATCTTATTTGGTTCATGAAACATTTTTTAAATTCGAGAATGTAAGATTATTTAGTGTCAAAATTTGATAATATTGATGAGAATCACACAAACCAATTTGTTTTTTTTAAAGTTATGTTACATTCTTCCGGAGTAACTGCCTATCAAACTCCGACCACCCACTATATATTCTGCCGGAGTTTCTAAAATGAGAAACGATGAGAATCTTGTGTTATTTGCAAATCTGGCTACAATTTTTATCCTTTAGCATTATGGTGCAGAGATAATTGCATAAGAGCTTAAGCTTGATGTACAACACCCAAATGTGTATCGGTTGTTTCAAGCTAGACCTTCTAAAGGGTCTAACAATTAGTTCGGCTCGAATTGGACCGAGTTTAGATAAAGATTTTGATAATTTAATATGACTTGAATTGGATTGTGTTCGGATAAAGATTTTGGTGATTCGACTCGATCCAAATGAATATTTATTAAATAAAAAATATTTTTTTTATTTAAATTTAATAATAAAATATATATTAATATAAAAATAAAAATATTTTTTAATATTTTTTAAATAACTCGAGCTGATCCAAAACGAATTTGGATAAAAAAAAATTTCAGACCATGACTCAGTCCAATCCATGAACAGATCTATTTCTAGCAATATATAATAATTTTGTGGAGGTGAGAAATTGTTAAAACATATTTTACGCTTAAAGATTTAAGATTTTATAATATCTTATTTGTGGTGTTGAATGGACAAATCCTCAATTTTGTCAATGTTTTGTATCATGTTTCTTTACGCTTTCATCCTCCTTCACGTGCTCAATATGAAATACTAGCTCTAAGATATGGTTCAGATTTTTTATTGCTTTCAACATGCAATGACACTTGCTGGCAGTGAATTCTTGGAGGTATAATCCATATTATTCAGATTTTTTATTTTTTATTTATAAAATATTCATATCTGATATTTATGTTATGATACATATTTAAATATGGGTATCGAATATGATCCTAAAAAACTTTTTAAAAAATGAATACACCCATTTTGAACACATTAATATTTAACATTCATCCGAATTCGGATAACATAGGGTATAGTTTGCATCTATCATGTTAAAATTCTTTCATGAAGCATTCTTTTTTGAGCAGTGGGATTCAAAAGATTTCATCATTGAAGGTGTTAAAAGCATGGTTATGATTGTGAAAATGATGTTGTTTCCAAAACAGAGTACTCATTTTCATGCAAAATCGTGGCTGTCAGCTCGATCTATTGTGATGGAGTGTCCTTCAGCAAGAAATGATTTTGACTCCAGCGAAGAAATCATGGTGTAATTGACAAGATTTTGCCTTGTGAGTAAGCAGTTGATGTGTTATTTGGTATTTTTCATTTATATTTCTAGGAAGATGAAAAATATATTAGAATATCATATGCAAATTAGTATTTAATAACGTATATTTGAAACATCTATTGTTTTTTTCAATGGCATGCTGTGTAGATTTTCTATTTCTATTTTTTACATCTAAAAAAAAGGAAAATGAATTTGGAATTAAATTTGCCAATATATTGGACATTGGTATCTTGGTTGCTGAGTAATTTGATAAAGCACATTAATGCTTGAATGTTTAATTTAATTGCATTTGATAATATTTTTTTCAGTAAAAACTCCACATATTTGAGCTTGAGGAAGAACTGAAGATTGATACTGCCATCAAATATGTCATTTATCAGGTATATTTTTGTTGTCTCTGCTCCTCTTATTGCCTTCTATGTTGGTTAAGGTTCTTTAGAGTCATGGATAAAGTTGACTACCCTGGAATATGGGATGAGTTGATCAAGAGTGTCTCACAGTGTTTCTAAATGACATTCAAAACCTAAAGGACAAAAGGGTAGAATTAGAATCAGTCTTGAAAAATGAGGACAAAACTTGAGCTTCCATGGAAGCACCATCATCTAATCATTGATATATCACTCTTCAGATTCTGAGGGCAGTCCTTTGAACCATGTGTAAAGACCCCCTTGTAAGTGGAAAACGTGTTTGCTTTGATGCTTGATCGGATCTTACTGTCAAAAAGCAAGAACAGTCTGGAGTAAGTTTCGAAGAGAGAGTCAATTGGGAGGTCCTGAAATTTGAATATAATGAAGAGCTCTATTACATGGATTCGGGTGTCGTATCCGTGTCGACACGACATAATATGGGTGTGGATACGGAATATGTGTTTGATTCGGTGTTGCGCATTCTGACTTGTCTTTTTGGGCTGTGAGAGGTGGCGATGACTAACGGCGTCGGAGTGGAGGTTGACAGTGGCTAGGGCTGTTTTGTTTGGAGTGACGAAATGATATTTTTTGGTAATTGCCGCAGACTTTGATTTTAGATCTAGACTTTTGAAGGCTTTTTTTACAAATACAATTCGAAGGAATCTATGGCGGCGACCGGCGGCAAATGCGGCGATCCGTCCACTTCTGGTTTTTTGAGTGTTGGAGAAGAGAGTTTAAAGAGAAGAGGAATTTTTTTTTTTTTTTTTATTTACTTTTACGTTGGTTTAATGGGCGAGTAAGAAAAGAAGGAAAAATAAAAGGGAAAAAAAATCATAGTCTGGCCCAAAAAAAAAGTCTTAGACTTTTATATTTTGGGCTTGTATTTGATCATATAAAATTTAATATACAAAATTTAAAGATTTAAATTTATTAAAATAAAATATTTAATATTTAAAATTAACATTAATCATAAAAAATTAAATTTATATATCTAAAATTAACATTAATATTTTTTTGTGGCATTGTTAGATAATGTATCCCTATAATCGTATCTTATTTCTGGATATTTTTTAAACGATTCCATGTATTCAAAATTTTAAGCAAATGACGAGTCCGACCCTTGAATATATACCCTTATCGGACACCCGTACCCGAGTTCATGTAATATAGATGAAGAGGATGAAGTTGAGTTTTGGGTGGCTGAAGTTAGTGCAGCCATTTTCCGAATTCTACAAACAGAAAAAAAAAAAAATCAGTTGTATTTGAAAAATCTAGGCTTATGATTCATGTTATAAGGGGTTACAGTTCAGTAATATCCCAAAACCTCACCATTGGGGGGCTTCGAGCCTCCAAATCAGCTTTATATTTTGGAGATTGCTCTTAAATGGTTCGTAGGAACTTTCCCTGGCCGGCCCTTGCTTTCCCACTTGGTGAATGGTGTTAAACCCTTCTAGGGTCTACTAAATCCAGTGGCTCAAGTCAAGTAGGCTCTGGGACCTATTGAATCACGGGTCCTCCCCACCCCATATTTCCCTCATGATTTGCATCTAAATTATACTTTAATTCAATCATTTTTAAAAATTAATATTTAACAAATTTTAAATTTAAATTTCAGCATCAAGAATATCATTCTTTTTTCTCAAACTGCAATTTCGTTTATAAAAAAATAATTAAATTAACTGAAGCAGTGAAGCTCATGGTCTGCTACCAAAACAATGTTTTAAGCTCATGGTCTCCTAGTAAAGTTTCGGTTGATTACTTGGGTCGAATCTTAGAATTGAAAATCCCATGCCTCATAATAATAATAATAATAATAATAATAATAATAATAATAATAATAATAATAATAATAAAGCCTGCCCGACCATTGTCACTTTAGTGCTTAGTAGGTGGGCTGGCCACTAGACTTGACTAAATCTCAATTGTCGTAAAATAGTAATGGTGATAGCAATTGATAGGAGTGGTTTTCACCCTAAACCATGTTTAAATGCTTTGAAAACTTGAGATTAAATTTGTAAAACATTAACCCTAAAAACCCTCAACTACACTCCATTGATTGCTGCAAATAACAGGATAACAATCCAGGAGGCAAAGCAGATTTTCCACCTTCAAAACCAAAATAGCATATCTCACCCACCAAACTTTCCATCAAGGAAGTACACAGGGAAAAAAGGAAATTTGAAAGTTGGCAAATCAAATACTTGTATAGTACACTGGCCATAGCAAAACCTAGAAATTTTTTCATTTCATTTTTGAGAATTTTTCAATACCAGCTATCAGTACAAGATCTGGTGGCAGCACCCACCCACCATATTATCCTCATTTGAAATTAAAATTCTTTAATAGTGAGCCCACAAATAAACACGAATAAGTTTAGACATGATATGAAAATATAATATATTTAATAAAGAGTTTATTAACGAGTGTTTTTAGGGTACTTGTTAAGATTAATTAATATAGTATTTATAGAAAAAACATTATATTAAATGTAGTATTTAATAATTTTATTTATCATTTTCAATACATTGAATGAAAATATTATTATAAATAATAACTTAAAAGAATATCTTTAAGACATTTATTAACAAAATTATTTAATAAATATAAAAATAATATAATAAACAAAATACGACATATTTAAATACGACTAACTAAATAAACACGACACGGTAAGATTTTACCATATTTACACAATTAAAACAAATATATATATCAAATACAGTATGCATACATTATTCTATAAGATCTAGCCGCAAGTGATCCAACGGCCCGACTTCACTTGATCCAGTTTCAGGATCCAAGACGTGTTGCCCATGCCAAATGCCTTCGCAATCTAAACCACCGACACCTCTGCCTTAATACTGTTCATACCGGACAACCCAGATCCAGCCACGTGTCGAATTGTCAAACAAAAATTCACAAAATAGACCCAATTGTAAAAAACGCGTCCACCTGGTTTTCATCCTCTGTTACTCGACCCCACCATTTCTCCCACACCCTCCTCGCTATTACCCATCGTACCTCTTGAAATCGACCCACTGTTTTTTCTTGATTAAATCAAAGGTACAACTATTAAAATCACACTTCAAGAAATGCACTGAAACAGAGGTTTTGGCAGGGGATAAAAACCCAATTTAAAGCACTAAAAAAAGAATCCCAGTGTGTGCAGAGAGGCCACATTGGCTTCACAGCTTTATATAAATCTCTGCGTCTCTCCCAGAAGTAAAAGGAAGAATTTTGGGTGGGTGTGAGTAGTAGGCAGCAGCAATGGAGTTGTTCTACTTCGTGGTGTTCGGGGCAATGGGAGCTGTGGTGGCAGCAATTGAGCTAACCAAGAACAGCAAGGATCGAATCAACACATCCCCTGCTTTCAATTCCTTCAAGAACAATTACCTTGTTGTTTATTCTCTCATGATGGGTAACTAACTCCCTCAGTTTTATTTACCCAGATCTGATTTCCATTTCTATCCTTTAGATCTCACTTTTATTTTACATTAACATGGATCTGATCTAATGCTGGTGATTTTTTGTGTGTGTGTGAATCCGGATACCCATTTCCTCGATTTGCGTTTCACACTGTGATTGTGGTGTTTTTGTGATTTTTTTTCTTTTCTGGATAATATTTTTGTTATTAATGGATACTTTGAAAAGTACTATTTTCTTTGCTTTAGAAATGGAAAACGGGATACATCCATTTGCTTTAGCTTGTAAAAGAAATGGAAAGAGTATAAGAAAATGACTTTCAATAAGTGAGATGTGGATTTTCGGTCCTTTTCTGTTTTGTGGTTGAGACATTGGATCTGGCCTCTGGTTTTTTTTTTTTTTTTTTTAAAGTTGGAGATGGGTCATTATTACTTGATTTTATGGTTCTGTCTGGTTGATGATGGTTGAGATAAACAAACAACCTAAACTTTGAGGATTAAGCTGTCCATTGTTCTTGGAGACCTTAGTAGAAGTCCTATTTCTTGCTGAGTTTAGTACCACTGCTTGGCACTCCCAGTTAAGATTTTTGTCCTTAGCTAGTAAAACTAGCTTAAAGCAAAACAAGGTTGCATTAACTTCTTCAGTTAGTTTCTTGGCAATAGAAGGAGGAATGTTGCTTTCTAGGTGTCTCCTTGGGATTAACAGTCATGAATTTGACTTATTGTATAAAAAATTTGTGGTTAATCTAGCTCTTGATACATGTCTTTAATAACATTGTTGTTTGATTCGTGTAATTCACGATCTTATTTGAATGCATCATAAACACATTACTACTTATGGTTGGAGATTTTTTATCAAAGAAAACTTCCCTATATTACCTTCTGACTCTAATTAGTTTTGGAGGTATGGTCTTATCTGTAGATATCTGTTCTGTTATGGTGAAAGATAACCTTCTTATATTGTGGTTATTGGACATACATCTAGCTTGTTGTTTTGATAAATGGTTGTTTATGTGTCCATAGCTGGAGACTGGCTGCAGGGTCCATATGTTTACTATCTTTACAGTACATATGGCTTTGGAAAAGGGGATATTGGACAGCTTTTTATTGCTGGTTTTGGATCCTCCATGTTGTTTGGGACAATTGTTGGATCTCTAGCTGATAAACAGTAAGTTTTTACTTTGGCTTCTGTTGTGATCTTTTCATACTTTATGGATGAAATATCTTGTCTTAATACAAAAATATCTACATTTGTTCAATTCAGAGGCCGAAGGAGGGCATGTGTTACTTACTGCATAACTTACATACTTAGCTGCATCACCAAACATTCTCCTCAATACAAAGTTTTGATGATAGGTCGTATTTTGGGAGGTATCGCCACCTCTCTTCTCTTTTCAGCATTTGAGTCATGGCTTGTTGCTGAACATAATAAGGTGGGTCATTGCTTCTGTGCCTTTTACTATTAATGTATATCAGGCAAGCTTACAATTTACATTTTAGATGTGTTTGCTTATGTGCCCTTTACTCTTATTTTTAGTATTCTAGATGCTGTATGTTGCTCTATGTCAGGTTGTTTCCCACCCTGCCCTTTTTTGAAAAAAAATAACAATGTTAAGATATTTAGTTTACATCTATCATATTGCACATTGATATAGGAATATGCTAACTTCATATCTTGAATTTTCCATCACTGCTTTCAAAGATGGTAAGGCATGAACCATCTAGTTCTGCTTAGCCACATTCTCCTATGAGCTTTGTCTGCAGCAATTGATGTCGATATCTACTTTAAATTTAATCTTCTTCTGACATTTCTGTTTCTGCTAATCTTTGCAGAGGGGCTTCGAACAACAATGGTTGTCACTAACATTTTCAAAGGCTATATTTCTTGGCAATGGTCTTATTGCCATTTTGTCCGGGTTGTTTGGGAACCTACTCGTTGATTCATTATCCCTTGGACCTGTGGCTCCTTTTGATGCTGCTGCATGCTTTCTTGCCATTGGGATGGCCGTTATTTTATCATCATGGACTGAAAATTTTGGAGACACCTCAGAAAATAAGGACCTGCTTACCCAGTTCAGGGGTGCTGCTGTAGCAATAGCTTCTGGTAGAGTTCAATATTTACTTTAAACTCAATGCATTGATCAGGTTGACGTGCCAAGTAGTCAAGTACTGTCTCTTGATGCCTTGTTACTTGTTGTCAGTCACCATCCTCCATCATGCATTGATTCTTTGTTTTCTTTTTGTTCCCCTCCTTACTCTAATCTTCTGTGCACTTCAGATGAAAAAATTGCTTTGCTGGGTGCCATCCAGTCTCTGTTTGAAGGTTCAATGTACACCTTTGTATTCCTTTGGACTCCTGCTTTGAGCCCCAATGAGGAAGAGATCCCTCATGGTTTTATTTTTGCCACATTCATGTTGGCTTCAATGTTGGGAAGCTCCCTTGCATCTCGACTGATGACTCGTTCATCACCCAGGGTAGAAAGCTACATGCAGATTGTTTTTGTGATTTCCTCTGCCTCTCTCCTGCTTCCCATTATAACCAATGTATGTTCCAACATCTCTCTCTCTTTCTCTCTGTGGATTATTCTTTAAGTGATTCCTAACTAGATGAATTTGAAACAGTTCTTGGTAGCACCCTCTAAAGTGAAAGGCGGAAGCATCTCATTTGCAGGTTGTATTCAGCTTCTTGGCTTCTGTACTTTTGAGGCTTGTGTAGGGATATTCTGGCCATCCATTATGAAAATGAGATCCCAATACATCCCGGAGGAGGCTAGGAGCACTATTATGAACTTTTTCCGCATTCCTCTCAATATCTTTGTCTGCATCGTGCTGTACAATGTATGTTATAGGCTTTGCTATAGTAGATACATTTATGCTGGCAGACCCTTAAGGCTTTAACTCTGTTACTAACTAGCTCTGTTGGTTTTGCCTCTGAAGGTTGATGCATTTCCCATCAGTGTTATGTTTGGTATGTGCTCAATTTTCCTCTTCATGGCATCTATCTTGCAAAGACGGCTGATGGCAATTTCAGACAAGCCAAGTATGTACATTATATCAAACCAAACATCTTTCATTTTCCTGCTGCTTTATGCATATCAGGTTTTTCTGTTCTCAACTTTTTGTTGTTTTTATTTTCAGAGATGGAAAATTGGACAGCGATGAAGGAACGGGACACAGAGGCGGAGCCACTAAATGATTGAGTGATGTTGGGCCTGCAGGCCACCAAGGATTCCTGGCAGGTTTGAAAACAACAACGTAATTCATTCCTTAATACTGTTGCAGTTCCTATTATAATGGAAGGGTTGTATTCTGATTTCATAATAGAGGTTAAAATGTATAAGAAAATAGTGGTCTGCCCAGTAAAGAAGATGTGGGTTATAGGTCACTTGAGTTTTTTATGATTGTTTTGCGCTGTCTGTAGATCAGCATCGGTAGTTAAATCTTTTTATCTGTTAAAAGTAGGAAAACAAATATCCACCTTTTTAATTCTGATATTATTCTTTTCTAAAAACTGGTCTATAATAATTTGTATTACTTTGTCCTCTATATGTTTTTTGTTTAGTGAATGGAATTTCACCAACTTTTTGCCGAAGCATCATATGGGATCTGTCACCCTTAATAATGCCCTCTGCAATAAAAGATTGTTCCCTTTTTATCTCTTTGATACCGAAATGATTTGTTCTTCAAGGCATATTGGTAGATGGTAGATCTATAATGTATTAGATTGTTGGGTCAAATTAACATAAGAATACGTCGATTTCTTTGAGTTAGGGATTTGGAATTAGATTTGTCATATTGATTAGGTGAAAATGGTTTTATTTCCGAAACCCAAATAAGCACTAAATTGGTATTTTTGTAGAAGGTTTTTTATAGGATGAGGACATGTTGCAAATCAATAAAATTGAATATTGTGAAAGATGGCAGGAAGAAAAATTTGAGCAGATTTTGAAAAACAAATAAACATGGGTTAATAATGAGAGGAAAGTTACAAAATTTGTCATGAGAGATTTTTAGATGATGAAAAATAAAAGCTGGTCACATAATAGCGTACTTATGTATGCGTAACCTGTTAAAAAAAAAAAAAACAAAAAACACTTATATTTCAAGAAAAGATTAAAGAGAGAACTTTTTAATAATTTTTTGCATCTGAACTTTGAAGTTATACTTTCCAAAATATCTTAATACTGAAATAAACCTAAAAATCATGTCACTCAGTCTGAGATTAGTTTCATTGCTCTTCATGCAATAACGTACTTTTCTAGCTGTTGTAAATCATCTTTTCATACATTACACAATGTGTAAATAATGCACATTGCTACCAAAATGGGTTTCCTAATCAAACTATGCTTACGTGATACAGAAAAAATCAGCATTTACAATTGGAAGAAAACATAGCCCTTTTACATCTTTTAATTTTGTTTTTGACCCAAGCATCTAAATAAATACTAAAAGAAAGAAGAATGATGTAACAAGAGAAGCATCCAATAGCTATAAATACAGAAATAGTAACATAATTTTCCATATTGTTGTTTGTAATATATGCATATACAAAACAAATTTGAAGTTGAAACATTTGCAGAAGCAGCTTCCAAATCCCCTAAGATTCTTATAGGATTTTGTCAAGAATCCCTCTCGACAGGGTTCTTCCATGTTCAAAATTTTATGTTACATCTTCTACCACATTATTATTTATTGTTTATAAAGTAAAAGAAATGTCACAATTAAATTTTTTAAAATATATATTCTATCCTTTACTTACTGTGATTAGTTGAGTATGGATCCGCATGCAGGCAGGTTTGGGTTTAAAACCTTGACAGTTACCAACTCTCTCACAAGCTTAAGCAATGGCGCGACTGTATCCACCAGATATAAAGTCAGTGTTAAAATTAAACCAAAAATTTAGATTTAAACTCACTCTTCTCTTACGAAAAGAAATTCAAATATTGTCAAGAATTAGATGAGTTTTAATATTAAATTAATATATATATAGTAAAAGGGTACTCATGTCATATTGACTTTGTTTTGTATATATAAATCTGATAATCCGAGTATTCATATAGTGCTCGTGGAATTTTTATGTATCATAATCGTATTTAAAATATTATATATTTATATAAATTTTTATATATTAATAATTCGTGCGATATAAATTTTGATGCGTTTGTGTATTCGTATCGTATTCATGTTTTATATCATGTTTTGTTATTTTTTGATATCATATTTGTATTGTGTAATGTATCTTTATTCAAAATTAGGAAGCCTATATATATTAACACAGGTAAATTAGGTATGAACTTTGACTATTTTCAAGCAAAAATGTAGTTTAAAATTTCATATATTAAGGAGTAGAAAGAAGCAAAAACCCATTTCTGTTTGAAAAAATTGGAAATCAGAGTTCAGAAAATTTCCAAAAATTTTCCTATAAAAAAACAACGGCCCCCACACAACAATCCAAAAGAAATCTCACTCTTTCTCTTTCAAACAAAGCAAAGGCTTAGCTTGAAGATTAACCCTTGGACTCTGATAAGTGATAACCTAAGACCAGAAGTTTTAAGCCTTTCAATACAAGTCATCACTTCGAATTACAAGACCAACCAAACCAAAAATAGCAATGCTGGAACCATCTCCTCAAAGCCCCACTTACCTAATCCAACCACTCTCACCGCCAGCACCTCCGTCGCCGCCGCCGCCACCTTCATCGACACCCACCAAGCCCAACCAGTTTCTGTCTTTGATATCCAAAAGACCGTCCCTCAGAGTGACTTCAGAGTTTGACAGTGATAGCCGGGTATTCCTTCACAAGGTGTCTTGTAAGGTGTTTGACAACCTTGCAAAGCTTAAACTCTCCTTCATCAACAACAGCAAACGCGAGATCTCGGAGCCCCAGTTGGCGTTAACTTCAAAGCACTTGTCCATCCACTATGATCCTGAAGAACAAAATGCCCTCATCAAGAGCTCCTTCGATGTGGGTCCTATGTTGCATTTCAAAGCTGCCCATGATGTCAAGGTTTGACTTTTGTCCTTTAAAGACGTGTTTTCGGCTTAGTTGTAGTGCTCGAGTTGCTAATGTTAATGAAAATATATAAAATTGAAAGCTTGGGACTATTATATGGAAGATTTGAGAGATTGTTTTGTTTGGTGACAGTTATCAGTATGCAGAAAAGGAAGTCCAATTTCTCTTCTTATGCTACAAAAGAGAATTTTGAGAATCGGGTTTTGTTTTTGGTGATGGTTTTTGAGCATTTGAGGTGCAAGTGTTCATGAAATTGATGATGAGGTTTTATAGGACTTTGCTTTCATATAATGGTCAAGTTGGTCTTGTTACTCGAGTCTTGAAGACCTTTTTGAGCACCCTTTTGCTTTTGGAATTTTATCTTAAAAACCTCTTTTTCTTTTCTTAAAATGAGATACTTTTTGGAATCTGAAATTTATTATTGCTTCTGAAGCCAACACTATCACAAATTCACAATGTTAAATGTTAATTGAGTCCTGAATGAATATTTCCTTCAAGCCACATATGCTATCCCTTTAATATCTCATATATATTTTTTCTCAGGCACAACAAGGTGAGGTGGCAATGATTGCAAACCTTGCTGATCCCGGTTATGCTGTTGAAGTATCATCTCCTGTTCCTTATGTTGGTTTGGTGAGTACTATTTATCCTAGTTTCTTATTAGTGAAAAATCAATCACTTATAAGTTCAGGAAGATTGGGATCCTTACTGTTTCCAGGTGATAGTATGGCTGCATTTTAAGCTGTTTCTCTTTTTTCTCTTTTTGGCTATTTATCTATATTAATTCCTCTGGGTATTTATCAGAGCATTAAGTTGAAAAAGTATTTGGTAATTCACTTTCAGCCATTTTTTTGGGTTCTCAATTGTAGACTGTATGTGGCATCATATTGTTGTTATTGTCTGTATGCATTAGTCAACCAATGCTATGCCCCCCTTTGCATCACTCAACACCTGATTGATGGTAGTGCTCTTGCATTTTTATGCTTATGCATTATCACCTTCTACTGTGTTTCTTTTCCATTTTAATATACTTAAACATGGCCATAGCCCTTTTCCCCTCTAATTACCTCTGTCACTTTCCTGTTGCTGCAGCCTAAAGCAACAATTAGATTCCCCATTGGTGAAGTTACACTCGAGGAGAGAGAAGAGGAAGAAGTGCCAAGGAAATTGTCGGTAAATGGGGTTCTTAAAGGTCCAATTTTGAATGGGGTTGCTGCTGCCCATTACATGGATGAAGAACTGAAATTAAGATACTCGTATAAGGTGGTTTTTTCCCTCAGTTTTATAACTTTCTGCTTGTGTTCTTGTTTATTTACTCATTGATTGATAGGCTACTGTGGCTTGTATGGGAGATCCACTGGTATATATCTTGTTGAATAACTTAGATGGCTAGGTGTTCAACATTTGAACTCGGTGACTGATCACCTTCTTCATAGGAAAATGCTGGGTTGGAAACATTATGGATGTGCAATTTTCCAGCTTTTGAGTGCTTCCTTTAGTAGTGGTTTTGATTGTTTTCAAATTGCAGGATGGGGCAATGTCATTTATTCCTAGCATTTCACTGCCATCAAATGCTGTATCATTCGCATTCAAGCGGCGTTTCAGTCCATCTGATAAATTGAGGTTAGAACTCCCCCCCACCCCCACCCCTCTGTGTCAATGTCGGAATCTCTCATGGAATTACTTGTGCTTATTGGCTATAGATACTGTTTCTTTGTTTTGCATGAGATATAGAAAGTTATTTTTCCTGCAATATCTATTTTTATTGAAGTGTTTTATATGACCAGTTTTTGTATTTATCTGCAGCTATTGGTACAATCTTGATTCAAACTATTGGAGTGCTGTCTACAAGCACACATATAACAAAGACTTCAAATTCAAAGCTGGCTATGATTCAGAGATCCGTCTTGGCTGGGCTTCTCTATGGGTAAGTTCTTCTATTTGCTTAACTTTGTTCCTTTCTGTTTGCTGAACTTTATAGTCCTTAAAGGCAAGGCCCACATTGTTTGCTTGAGATTCCCATGATGATGTGCTTGGTGTTTGCATCTATGTTATTCGGACTCGGGTGTGAGTGTCGGATACGGGTATGTCCAATTTTTTAAAAGTTTTTCCATGTATTTGGAGAATCTTTGAAAGATCATATCTCCATACCCATGTCTGGATATGCGTCGGACACGGGTATTTTAAGAAAAATGAAAAGTCGGAGCAACATAGGCTTGCATGACTTGATAACTCGTAATATCCGCATTTTCAGGTTGGAGATGAAAACGGCAAGGCAAAGACAGCCCCAATGAAGATGAAAGTCCAGTTTATGCTACAGGTGCCACAGGATGACATTAAATCATCAGCGTTAATGTTCCGTGTTAAAAAGAGGTGGGATATATTGTAAGTCACTAAGTCCCCATGTGTGGAACAGCCTTTTCTCGTTTCTCATACACACTCTTTATAATGGCATAGTTTTAGGACACTTTGTACTGATGATGCTAATTGCTATATAATGACAATTTGACATCAGTTGATTGATAAAGTTAACTCTTAAAATAATTTCTTCGTACTATGAATCTATGTTACCCGAATTTTTTTTTTATTTTAAATATCTGTGTTCGATACCAGTGTTTGATATATATTCGGGCATGAGTATGAAAATATAATCCTTCAAATATATGAAAAAATTGAACATACTCATGTCGAACACATATCTGTATTGGATATATAATGAATTGGAAGGGCAATGGGGTAGCCATGAAGTGAAGATGAAGAAGTGTATTGGAAATTTTTATGATTACAAAGAGCTGTGCTTAGCTGGCACACATTTAATCTTTATTTAAAGAGGATTAGAATCCCCTTCCCTCCATAATATATATATATATATATATATATATAAAGAGCTAAGTTGCTGCTAAGCTATGATGATGATTATTCTTGGGAATTCGTTTTGCCTCCTTTGAGTTTACGGGGAAAGAAAAGTTCTCTAAGGCCCCATTTCTTTTTCATACTTCATAGGAATGGTAAGTTCCTCGATCATCGTCAGCTTCAGCTTAAGCAAACCAGATTTTGTGAGCTATAACTGGGAGCAATATACCAAAGCTGGTTTCCATCACTGAATAATCTACTCTAAATTTCTGCTTGTAACCCTGTGACATGTGAAATTGTCGAATAGAGTACCTAGATTTCTTTTCCTTGGAAAAACCAATTAGTTGGTTCATGTAACCACTTCTAAGAGCCGGTATCCAACAGGTTTAAAATTCGAGGACTCTTTATTCCTAAACTACGGTCTCTTTGTACCAAGAATACTAGCAACACCACTTAGCTAGTTCCCAATTAATCGCTTTTCTATTGCGCCCATCAACTTGCAGTTTAAGCATCTAACATGCAAAAAGTGGCTTAACTGGTTTTAAACAAATCATGAAACTGATTTGCGGGTAAATATTCTAAATTCAAGTCGTAGTGTTTCATCTTTCATGTACCTGCAAACCAGTTTGGCAACAAAAAAAAAAAAACCTGGAAACCAGAAAATTTGACTATATTAGCATGTTATGAAATTCTAGTATTCCAAAATGGCCATTTAATAATAGCTGTGGTACTTTGCTCAAATGGTACATCGTCTATGAGGTAAACAGAAGTAATGGGATATACTACTGATGCATTAAACTTTACAGAAGCTTACCTGATAATTCATAATTTATGAGCTGAAATGTAAACAAAATCTGCAATAGATCATGCAGATATCTTGTCACCCTTCTCTATAGCTTGCAAGACTAACTGCAACTTAGCTTCAGCACCCTACCACATGTAGTAGCTTCAAGAATCTGCAAATCTATACAGAAACCATCTACAAACAAATATACATTGCCATAGAAAAGCTTGACCAATAAGCAAAGATGGCTCTGTGAAAGTATAGCGACTGTGTCAGAGCATCCTGCAGTGAACTCAAAAGTTATGCATTTACTGATAAGATGTAAATTGCAAATTAGTAGGAGATTAGGAAAGAAATATTGGAAATATTGCAGTTGAATCAGCTAAGTGCATGCACATACTGATCAGACAACACTAGCTAATCCTTTAACCAATGAATCACAAAACATTGCATTAGAAGTCTTGCATAATTGTGCTGTGATTGAAGTCTGGAGAATGAGTAAAAAGGATATGTTACTCGGACTCGGGAGTAAGTATCAGATACGGGTATGTGTCCAACACGAGTATGCTTAAGTTTTTCCATATATTTAGAGGATCGTACTCCCATACTCATACCCGAATATGTGTTAGACACGGGTAATTCATGGAAAATGAAGAGTCGAAGTAACATGAAATAACATAGATAAAAGGAAGCAAAAAGAAGCAAAAAGAAGAGAGAGAAAACCTATGTTACATGGACTCGGGTTCGGGTGTTCGACATGAATATGTATCTAAGGGTCAGACTCGTATTTTACTTAAAGTTTTGGACACTCGGAGTCGGCTAAAAAGTGTCCGAAAATAGGATACGGATACGGGGATACGTTATTTAAAAATATCACCAAAATATATTAGTACAATATCTTATATAAATATTTTTTTTATTTCTTTTTCCAAAACCTATTAAAAAACTTTTTTTTAAATATTTAAATTCAATTTTTTATAATTAATGTTAATTTTAAATATTTGTATTTAATAATCTTAAATCTTTGATATTAAATGTTATATCAAAAATTTAAAAGGATATTAAAAGCGCACAAAAACAAAAATGACCTACAACTTTTATTTTTGCTTTTTGAGCCAGGCAAACTTTCCTTTTTTTCTTTTTTTTTTTTTTTTCTTTTGGACCGGACAAACTTTCCTTTTTTTTCTTTTTATTTCTTCTCGTCTGCGAGTACCTGAGTCTCTCTTCTCTCCAAATTCTCTCTCTCTCTCCAATCAACAGAGCAGCACCTTAAGACCCAGAATCTGGCAGTGGACCACCGTGCCTGCGGCCATTTACCGGCATCGGATTTTCTTCAAATCTCACCAACATATTCCCCTTTATCTCCTCTTTCCATTTTTTCAATTAGCTTTTTGAAAAAGTCTCCAAAAAGCCTAAATCTAGAATAAAATCCGCGACAACTACCCCAAAACATCTCATTCTGCCGCTCCATACAGCCTGATTTTTTAATATGTTATTCTTCACACGACTTGCTCTTCCTCCTCACATCTTTTAAGGCTTCAAAACAACCTCACCGCTGTAAGCCACCGTTACCAACTTCGTCGCCACTTCTCACAACCCAAATAGACGAGTCGGAATGCACAGCACCGAGTCCAACACATATTCTGTATCCGTGTCGTGTCGACACGGATACGGCACCCTCAAGTGCTGAGCCCATGTAACAGAACTACCTGTAAACTTCTGGGATAGGAATGTCAGCTGTCATCATCATCATCATTAGAGTAGTTATTATCACTAAATTGCTCATATATTTGATATTCTCCATCAACTAGTGTTCTGCAGCTTGTATTGCATCAGCACCAGGTACAGTTTATGGAAAGCTACCAAAAAGCTCTTGCAAATATGTCCTTGAGTTGTTTTCCATATCTAAATATACACAATATATAGGAAATCTCAAGCAGACAAGAAACATTCAGATAGGACAATCTAAATACTACACAGATATAGCTCCATATCAACATGTTAACATCTCTTCATCTGCAAAGAATTCTCGGTGTGAAAACACAGAGACAAAAGGCTGATCCTTGGATAGGAAAAAGAGTGGATCCGCATGGTCCCAAATGAATTGGCTTATTCGAAAAAAGCCTTGTTCTTTGGAAGATCTATCTCGAGCCTGGTACTGCATGGTTCCAGTCTGCAAGAACTCCGAATCGTATGCATGTGCTTGCACACTTGTCTGTGTTTGTACATCTATGCATGTATGATAAGCTTATAAACTTTGAGGTTGAAACTAAAGGCCTATAATACATTTAAAAGTCACAAATGCTGTATTAGAAATGAGGACTCAACTCCTACAAAAAAAAAAAAAACTTGTATATACTAACAAAGTTTGAATATGTTAAATACATTCCTAGCACTTTTACAAGAGGTCTCAATGAGACTGTCTAGTTGTCTAGTCACAGTAGTATAGCTTAAGAGATTTGCAATTCTTTTATCATTCTTAGAGCTATCACAAGAGTACCAATTTTAACACAAAGAGCATACTTGATATTATAAACTTATATTTAAACAAGGATAATTGTCGAAAGAATCCCAGAAGAAATATGTGGAAAACAAAGAGATGGATAAAGAGAGACACAGATCAGTTCTAACACAAGTATTAGGTAACAGGGCACCCGTCAGCTATTACGCCTTTTGCAGTTGGACAAGCAGCAAGAGGACAACCTTCTCCATTATTTCCCCACCATTGGAGGCCAATATCCTTTGATTGCAGTGTGAGAAACAACAAGACCGTTATAAAAGCAGTTCCGGCATCAAGACCACCGGAGAGGACATAATTGTAGCGCTTCCACCAATCCGGTCTGTATTTGAAAACAACAAATCCGGAAAGGAAGCCAACAATAAGCCAACTTGTGAAGTTTACCGCGGTAGCTGGAGGCATCATAGATGTTGCGCCTAAGAGGACAGGCATGTGGATAAGACGAATCCATTCCTTATCTGGAAATGCCTTGTGTGCCAGCCATACTAGGAGAGGAGCTAGAGCTCCCACAAGAAAGAACCAATTGACATTCCCATATTCACCTTCCACTCCAAATATTCTAAGGGGTCCAACAAGCCCCCATATAACGGACGCATCGAAGAACACACGGTCCATTGGGCAAGTCCATGGACTGTCAGGTGGCAACAAGGAGATATCACAAAGATGGGGAATCTCTTCCATAAGCCACCATGCAGTTATGGTGTACACCAAAACTGCCACAAGTGTTCCCACCACCTGCAATGCCAAACCTGTTAGGTATCAACAATATAGATTTACATTCGACCCTTTCAAGAGAGCCATGATTTTCGGGATTGCAGACAGCTATGTTACTCAGACTCAGGTGTGAGTGTCGGACACGGGTATGTTTGATTTATTCTAAGTTTTTTCATGTATTTGGAGGGGATCATATCCCCATACCCATGTCCGAATATGCATCGGACACGGGTACTTCAAGAAAAATGAAGAGTCGGAGCAACATAGGCAGACAGAGAACTGACCTGTGCCATGAACATTGATCGAGGTGGGATCTTCATGTAATGGCCAAGCTTGAAGTCTGAAACAAAGGTTAGAGCTTGAGTCATGCTTATGTATCCATACACCTTGAAGCACATATTAGCAACAGGGTGCTCTGGGTACATATATCCAATCACATATTCAGTAATAATGTTCAAACCCGGAGCCTACAGATGCATAAAAACAGAAGAATTGATTTTATAAACCATAGAAATAAAATATCAATGAAGACAAATAGCTTTACAAAGTAATTCTAGTCTAACACAAATTACAATTGAAAGCTTTCTTTTACCTGATTCGTGGTAGCAGCAATAATACCAATTGGAAGGGTGAAGAAAAAAGCAATGGCACAAGCTAATAATACACCCCACCATGGCAACTGAAGTGACTCATTATAGTGCTCACAAGTGAATAGTATAAGGGCAAGATTCAACACAAGGATTACAACAAACCACCACGTAGGAACCAATTTGTACTTCTTCATAAGCTTTGTGTGAATATCCATCTTATTATTACCTCGAAACGCACTTTTGGTTTGTCTCCACAGGTCTCTGCATATAGCAGGGGAAAATGAGAAAATTAAGATATATAATATTTATAAGAAGCATAACCGTTTTGCACCATGTCATGTTTATCTTTAGCAGACAAATTTTCTTCAAGGCGTGTGGCCACGAAAACTTTCAAAGTCATATTACGTCGTTAGTGGGGCTTACCTTCCATCAAATAGTAGGACATGGAAAATCGTAGCAGTTAGTGTAGCAAAACCAAGGCCATAAGTCATAGCAAAGAAAGTGCTAAGATGTACTCGCCCATTCTGCCCATAAACCTTCTTGTCTAGATGAAACATGGGATCTACAATGCTCAATATGTCATATGGTTCACCATTTGACTTGAAAAGTTCACTAGAATAAATGGGGAAGTTTTTGGCTTTGTACACATCCAACCAATATGTGAGCGGTGTCATGACATACATTACAAGGAAGAAACCAACAGCAACATTGGCAGTAGCAAACCATGGACTAGCAAGTGGACTCCCTAGGTATGAGGAAATTGTAGCCCAATCGATGCCAAAAGAACCAATTCCAAGGCCATTCAAGCCTGAGCCCAGTTGTTGGACCAAAATAGACTTGGGAGCCAACCAGCAAACCCAAGAGAAAGATGTCAAAGTACTGAAAAGATAGCCAGGAAGGACATAGTAGGCAAAGCTGCTGATCAAGACGAGCAGAAAGAATTGGTTAAGAGTAGTTCCACCTTTTGGTCTTTTTTCTTTCTCGTGTAGAGCCCTGCAGTTATAATGGTTGTTTAAGTAAGAACAGATATATGAGATACATAAGTAATCATTGGCAGATGGATGAAAATGAATACCTGAACAAGGAGACCATGACCAGGTTACTTGGCCACCACATTTCCCCTGGCTCAACCAGATATTTCCGGAAAATCCCAGCCCAACCAAACCCCAAAACCTATAATCAAACAAGAAGAGCAACTTCATCATGTTAGATGCCATGAAGTTATAAGTATTTGCTGAAAAAACATTTAAACTGCAAAAGATTTACAATGTGAAACATGCATTTGAAATTTTCTTGTTTAGATAGTTAGGCTTTGGAAATATTAATAGTCATAATTGAGCAAAACAAACATTAGGGAAAGAAAATAAGCAAAATATTGTTAAACTTATTATATTTGAGCATAGTGAAATAATACAAGAAATTCTGCATTCCAAAATTTTCATGAAAGAATATAGTATGTAAAGCTAATTAAAGCAAATCTCCAAGTAACAAAAATTGATAATCATTTCAGAACTTCTATCAAACAAACCCCAAGGAAAATTAAAATTTCAAATGATTTCTCAGGTTCTAGAATATGTACTAATTGTTTCAGACAGGATTTCCCTTTAAAAGATTAACCAAAAAGTCCTGGATAAAGAATACGCAAGTGCAACAATGCATTCCCTATCTGAAGGAAATAGTCTGATAAAAACTTTACTGCCGCCCAAGCAAATCATCAGAAGATTAAGTATGCTGACTTCTGAGAAGAAGTTAATGAGATAAAGCCTGTGAATAAGAGGAAAAGAAGAAAAAACCTGAGTTGTAATCATAACAAGGAAGGCTGGGAGAAACGTAAGCTTCCTCTTATAGTAGAGCTTAACTGCACTCAAAATATGAGTGGCATAAACGGATCCAGCGCCCGAGTTGGCAAAAATGGTTATCAGAACATGCTCCTTCATATTGAACGGTCCAGGGTTCATTGTGAACTCACATCTGGTATTCTTGAAGAACACACGATGAGGCAGCGTTCTGGCCATCAGATGGCCAAGGGGCACGACAGCAATCATGGCAGAAATTGATGTAATACTCAATGGCATCTTTCTATACCAAAAGAACTGGTTAACAAATGACAGAATAACACACGCAGCAAGACCCAAAACCCACATCCTGAATGTGACAGCAGGCAAGGTTGGATCATCAGTTTTAGGCACGGTTATTTCAACTTGTTTAACAGGGCATTCTTCAACCTTCTCCAACTCCATGGCCTCCATATCAGACATTTCCCCCATTCTCTAATCACAAAGTGATACTCTTGTCTTGCTAACAGATGCAATACAGAAAGCAAGAAGACACAATCAACAAACCAGATATCAAAGAAGAAAAAATGAGCACAGAATAAATAAATAGCAAAAGCTGAGATGGTTGCGGTTGGTAATTGGGAAATTATAGTAAAAGGAAATAGCAAGAAAGCAAGAGCTTTTTATTCTCAAAGAAGCTAGACAATGTGTGTAGTGGTGGGTCAGGATCTTAAAAAGATTCATATGGCAATCTACGGATTGTCAAAGCACAAACATAATGTGAATTTCAAAATCGGTATTTAACATATTTAAAATTCAATCTTAGCATTTATAACTCTTTACAGGTTGTACATTCTTTATATATATATATATAAAAATCAAAAATTAAATATCGAATCTTAATATTTACAACTCTTTCTTTATCACAAATTGCACGTTTTATATATATATATATATAAAAGTCAAAAATTAGCTGTCAAATCTTAGCATTTACAACCATTTTTTTTAGGTTGCACATTCTTTATATAAAAAAAAAAGTCAAAAATTAAATATCGAATCTTAACATTTACAACCTTTTTCTCATTACAAGTTGCACATTCTTTATATATAAAAATAAAAAAAAAAATCAAAAATTAGGTATGGAATCTTAGCATTTACAATTCTTTCCTTATCACAGATTGCACATTCTTTATATATATATATATATATATATATATATATATATTCAAAAATTATGTATCGAATCTTAACATTTATAACCCTTTCCTTACCATAAGTTACACATTCTTTATATATAAAATTTAAAAAAAAAAAAATCAAAAACTAGGTACAGTGATGCAGTTGGGTATAAGTTTGTTCACAAATTTCTTGGTTTGGCTTTTTTCAAAGGATTTCACAGGGAAAGGGATGGCTTTTTTCTTGATAAATATCAATTACATACAGTGAAGTTATGGCATTGGCCATTGGTGGTAGGTCGATATTAGTCTAGAAGGCCATGTTTCTTGGTTACAGCTAATTAAGAATGTGGGTGGTGGTTACTTGGTAGATATGATAAGGTTGAAAATAAAATACTTTAGAAAAAGAAATAAGACTGAAAAGATCAGAAAAAGAGAATCTCTCGGAATCTTATCCAATTAATGGCAAAAAAAAAATAATTTTTGGCGACATTTGATACTACTTTCCTACTAGTACTGGCCTACTGGGCCCCCTGGACAAACATTTATTTATTTATTTATTTAAATGAGTAGGCTAAGATATTATTATAATTAATTTATTCTTAAAAAAAAATCAATACTATTAATAAAAAAAAATCTACATTTCATAATAGCTTAACGATGATTGAAGTAGCATTTACGCTTTCATTTATTAACAAAAAGACAGGATGTAAATACTACAAGCATTTTAAAAATTATATTTAATATAACCAATAATATTATTACTTTAATGTGTTAATAGACTCCTATTAATATTGACTTAATGGACAGACAGACAGAAACAGTTCATTCCTTCTTGTCTTTCTCACCGTCACTTTTTGGGATATAATTTTAAAAAAATAATAATAAAAACACGATATAAATAATAAATATATTAAAATTTATATAATATAAATTATTAATATATCAAAAATTTATATATATATATATAATTCTTTTTAAATATAATTATAATATAAAAAATAACATAAATACATAAATTATCAAATTTAATATTAACACTTTCATCACTCACCACTCGTCAGTGTGTAGTGTAAAACCAAACCACAAAAGGACAACGAACGATTTCCGCAGTTGTTGCTGACAGTGACAGCTTGTCTTTCAACTTTCTTCGCATTGACCACCACCATATGGATAAAAAAATAATAAAAAATTAAAAATTTAATCAATCCGATACATTATATAAAATCGATATTAATTAAACCAGTAAAAAATTACCTTAACTGATAAAAATCCGAAAAAAGAAAAAGTAAAAATCAATTTGATATATTTTTTAAATTTTATTTAATATTAAAATTATTTTTAAAATATTTAACATTTTGTTTAAGTGAACCAATTGATTCAACCGAATGAATTGAAAATAAAAAATCTAATCAATTTAATTTTCTCTCTCTTTTTGTAAGTTGAAATTTTTTTTTTGTCTTACAACTTTTTTTTTTCTCTTTTTTGTAATTGCATCAAATGCACACACGGGTATTAGACGGCAAGGTTTCAATCTCAACCCCCTCTCTCTCAATGTAATTTATATATTCAGAAACTAAAAATAGAACTACAGCTTCTTGTAATTTAAAACTATAAATATAGAAAATGTATGATCTTATTGAGAGTACTAAAATCATTGTTTAACTACATTAATACAACTATAACTTTTACAATTAAAGGGACTTTTTTTTTCAGCCTTTTTTCATTAATAAAATAATATATATATATATATATAGAGATAAAAAAAAATATTCACTTACATTAGTGTAAAATTAAATTAATTTTACATACTTTTGTAACTTTTTATACAATTTCATATTCTATTCACGTAATTCATGCACGTTGAGTTTCGAATAAATTAAAAATATCTAATTATTTGTTCAATGTAAAAAACTTTCAACCGTTAAATATATATTGAAAAACAGTATTCTTGATCGATATGATAGAGATATCGAATAGATTCGAAATTTTACGTGCACGACGAGTACGATTATATTGTTAAATCTAACGATCGATTCGTTAAAATATAAATCGTATAAAAAATTACGAAAGTGTGTAAAATTAATTTAATTTTAAACTAGTGTAAGTAGATCCCTCTTTATATATATATATATATATATATATATATATATATATGAACTTTTTCTATTAATAGTATATATGTAAATTTTGATAACGAATATCCTAATAACACTTTTTAAAATTACTATATATAATAATATCTTCATCAATGTATTAAAAATGATAAATAAAATTATCAACTATTACATTTAAAATAATATTAGTATTATAAGTGCTAGATAGATGCTCGCGCTTTGCTGCAGGCATGTTATCGGTTTTGAATTGATACTTTATAATAAATTTGAAAGATAAAAAAGTAAGAGAAGTAAAGATAATTTAGAAAAATAATAGCTTCTATCTTTATACGACACCTATTATAAAATTGAGAGTTATTTGAATATGGTCAATTATATCCGGCAATTTCAGACACAACATAATTATACGATACGAACATAACATGAAAAAAAATAATTAAAACACGACATGACATGAAAAATAACATGAACTCGACACAAATACACGAACGTGTCAAAATCTATAAAAAAAACGAATTATTAACGTGTCAAAATTTATATAAATATATAGTACCTTGAATAAGATTATAACAAAAAAAAAAATAACACGAACATGATAACACGCGACACAAAATTGAGAGTTATTTGAAGTATCAATTAGACTTGTCAATTTTGAACACAACATGATTATACAACATGAACACAACATGAAAAAAAAATTAAAACACGACACGAAAAATAACACGAACACGATAGAAATACACGAACGTGTCAAAATCTACATAAAATAAATTATTAAAAATGTAAAAATTTATATAAATTTATAATACTTTAAACACATGATAAAATAACACGAACATGTTACGAACATATAATTTTTCTCTAAATTGAATCATTATGACAAATTATGCAAAATATAAAAAAAAATTGATATACGAATAAACACACAAAATTTTCTTTAAATTGAACCATCATGACAAACTATGTAAAATATTTGGATGAATCAAAACACAACACGAACACATAAAAAAATAATTAAAATATGACACGACACGAAAATAACATGAACACAACACAAATACGCAAACGTGTCAAAATCTACATAAAACGAATTATTAACATGTAAAAATTTATATAAATTTATAATACTTTAAACCAGTGACGGATCTTGACATTTTATCTTGAGGGGGCCAATTAAAATTATATCTTTTTATTTTCATTTGAGGTATTTTTCGAATTTTTTTTTAATATAAAAGATATATGCAAATAATATACTAATAAAAAATAAAAATCTCATAAAATATATAAATTTTAGTGATTTATAAATTTACAAATCTATTATCAATTTAATTTTCATAATAAAATTTCAATAAGCGAAAGTATTAAGCTTCGTAAAAGAAGAATTTTTCATAAAGTCAATTATTCATATGAAGATAATAATATATATATATATATACATATTTAAAAAAAAAAAAAAAAAAAACTCTTAACAACAATTTTAGCTTTGTAAAAACGATTGACAAGTGGTAACTCAAATGATTAAACAAAACACATTAAAAACGATCACAAAGATATAAAATAAATTGAAATATATAAGAAGAAAAATTATGTCGAGAAATCTAAAAACTCAATTAGATTTTTCTTAAATTTATATGATTGTGGCTTAATACTTGTGACAAGCTTATTAATCTTAAGTGTTTGTAAATAATGATTGGTGGATTAAATAAATAGATAAACAACAATATTATTTTAGCTCATTTTGTCAATGCATAAAATTAAAAATAATAATTTTAATTTGGAAGGGCCAATTTAAATGTATTTAATGTAAATACATATTTATATTAGGAGATTTCAAAAAAATTAGGAGGGCCAAGGCTCCCCCTGTCTCCTTGTATGATCTTGCATTGCTTTAAACACATGAAAAAATAACACGAACACGACACGAAAAATAACATGAACACGATACGAATACACGAATGTGTCAAAATTGACATAAAATGAATTTTTAACGTGTAAAAATTATATAAATTTATAATACTTTGAACACACGAAAAAATAACACGAACACGAATACTTTGAACAAACGAAAAAATAACATGAACACAAACACGACACGAATACGCGAACGTGTCAAAATCTACATAAAATGAATTATTAACATGTAAAAATTATATAAATTTATAATATTTTGAACACACAAAAAAATAACACAAACACAAAAATGACATAAACATATATTTTTTCTCTTAAAATCTCCAATTAAACACTCTCATAATTTAGAGGACAACTTTTACAATTTGTTATTATAAAAAATTTCTCTCTTTCTCTCTCTTCTCCACCGAGTTTTTTTTTTTGTTTTCTATCTTTTCTTTTTTTTCTCTTGGATCATCCTCTATCTCTTCATCAGATTACATTAAATCTTTATCAACCCATCACCCTAAACTATCCATTATACCCTCATTTAAAACAACTTAAAAAGACCTAATCATCTCCAACAAAATTAATAATTACCCATACAAATGGCACAAAATTAGAATCCCCAAAAATAAAATTTGGCTACCACATTCATTTTGGGAATAGTTTTTAAATATTGTTATAAATATCAACTAACTTTAAAATATTTACTAACAAAAACCCTTTATATCTATATATATATATATATATATATATAAATATATATATATATATATATATATATATATCCCGTCCATTCCCAAATTGCACGACATCTTTTGACTTGAGTGTGTCAATCTGATACCAAGTTGCAAGCTATAGTCTTTGCAATCACATGTTGTCAATTAATGATATTACGACTTTACGACCTCTAAAAGTCTTAAAAATAAAAAAAAATAAAAAAAAAAACCCACTAACTTCAATTGACTTACGCAATCTAAGATGCAACTTCAATGAAAATTATAGTCTAGTGTCAGACACATACTCGTATCCGACACTCATATTCGAGTTCGAATAACATAGCAGTAGATCATATCAGCAAGAAAAATATTAAATGCAGATATCACAGATCAAAACATTGTTGATACTGGAAAGCTAGGTTTAAGTATTGCCTCATTATTCTCCTTTATAAAGGACTAAAGGTAGTAGCTCCACAAAAAATCAAAAGACACCATCAGTTAGTGTGAGTGCATTAAATTCTATACGACTTCACCTCCAAATAACCCAACACTGATTTTAAATTAAAAAAAGTATCTCACTCCCTCTCTCCACACAACCTCCAACAGTCTAGGATATTCCATCTTGTCACTCTGAAAACCTATTCTCATGTTTTCTTAACTGCATGTGAAACCTCTGTAGCTGAAATCTATGTTGTTCTAACTTTTCATTTTTCTTGAAGTATTCATGTCCGACACCCATATCCGACGCATATTCAGACATGGATATGGGATCCTCCAAATACATGAAAAAACTTAGAATAAAGCAAACATACCCGTGTCCGACACTCACACCTGAGTCCGAGTAACATAAGCTGAAATTAAGAAAACAACATTCACAGTGGGTGGTCTAACAGCAGGAGAACTTGAGTTGTTATCATACCTGAACATAGTCACCATCAATGCATCTCCTTTGCAAGCATGCTAAGTCATATATGCCACCCAACCCCATCAAGGAGAAGAATATTTGCTTCAGGGGGCAACAGGTTAAAAAGAAGGATAATGTAGTTAATGATTGTTCACAGGCCTAGAGAACCCATATATATTCCCATAAAATACATTGGTAATTACAAATAGTAGTAATTTCCTCTGTTACTCGGACTCGAGGATGAGTGTATGGATACGGGTATGTGTCCGACACGGATATGTTCAATAATTTTCATATACTTGAAGGATCATACCCCTATACCCATGTCCGAATATGTGTCGGACACGAGTGTCGAACATGGGTACTTAAGGGATAATGAAGAGTCAGAGTAACACAAGTAATTTCTGTATAGATGAACTAGCCTTATACTAACTGAATCTTCAAAAGAGAAGAATATAGTACTATAGTTATCAAAACATCTAAACAGCTTCATCTCGCAATCCAAAAAAAAATTATCACATCAATAATAACTGCTCAATCCATGCCAGCAAGCTTGAAATACAGTAAAAGAACTTCATGACAAAGTCCATGCTTAAATTTACAGTCAGAACTCTGAATCGCAACGTATTAAAAGTCTTTTCTTGCACTACTAACTACAGCCTATAAGAAAGGGCTATGATCAAGTTTTTTTGGTGGGTGGCAAAAGCAAATGCTTGACATCTACCCTCCCACATATAAATAGGAAATCACAATCCCTTGTAAGGAGGCATCTTTTAGAAATCAGAGCATAAAAGGTTCTTGCTTTATTTTCTTTATTTTATTCCTTCATTTTTTTTTTTTTCAAACTTTATAGAGGGAGAGATGGGAACCGAACTGCAGAAAATTTTTGAGACAAATGAATACACATGAATAACAGCACCTCCATGTATGATACCTATTTCACTGCACGTCCATCGTTAATCAAATATTTCCAAATGATGACTCCTAATTGCAAACATAAACACGTATAGAAGAATTTGGTGAAATGCATATGAAGCGATTTCGAATAATTAAAACCAAATACAGTTCGCTGCTCTCTAGCAGAAAAGAAACAGTTTCAAATCTCTAGCGACTGCCCTGGAATTATCGAAAACTACACAACTCATGTTCATCCTAATGAAAGCGACCATTCAGAGACTGGTGTAATTCTTGGAACCACAAGGCTGTCGTACCATCCCTCATTATCATAACCTCCCAAATTCGAGCAAATCCTACAGAGAAGTGTCGTTCCATGATTAAGAGTCATCAATTGTTTTATACCGAAATTTCTTACAACACCTAATGGCCATGAATAATAAAAGGTCGACTGGATAAAATAAGCATCAATCACCTGCGAATCGCACAATTCAGCGCTTGCCACGATACCCGCCACCTGACCTTGCACCAGGGTAGCGAGCAAATTGCAACCTTAGTTTGACCGAGTCACGGTCATGCTCATCGAATATATAACCTGCAAAATCGAGCTTAACTATTTATACCGCACAACTTACCGCACTTTGAAAGAGCGAATAGGGCTTCACGGCTCACATGCGATAAGACGTGAACCATTACCTCAATGTACAAATTCCACCGACAAAGGTTTACTTTCTCAGAATCCTAACTACCATACATTGATCCAGCACATATTCCCTGTATCAATGAATGGCAACAACGAAACAGGACTGGAGAAAGACCAGCCAGCTTTCAGAAGGCTAACTGCCAGGTTTTTTATTTCTACCTAAAATAGATGCAAAACTGGGAAATATTCTGCCTCAAACTGTATTTTTCCTGATTAATTTTATGAGATGGTCTCAACGTGGCAATGCAAATGGGGAAAAGGTGAGAAGAGGCCCGGAACAAGTGAATATATTAATTGCAATGTTAGCAAGACCGCACAGAGTAAAGTTTACAAGAAAGATGATTAGTTGGTGTTGCAGTTAGTCTAGGCAGCCAGTCTAAGGATGGGTTAAGCTTTGGACTGATGAAGCATAAAGTCTTAGTAAGGTGCAGAATTTAGGAGGATCTAACTAACGCAGGAGGCAAGTCTACTCAATTTTCTTGCAAATTTCTAGCAGTGTATTTGCCAGTATCAAATAACATGAAGAAATTCAATATCAATGAGGAATGAACTGAAAGGTCCCTGCAAAACATCCATAAGCACATTGCAGAGTAGAACGCGAAGACATTAACTATGCTGCTCACCTCTTTAATTGCTGATATAAAGTGTATTTTGAAATTTTTCCTTGAAATCACAGGCCATCAAACGTACAAGCTGATGAATTATGACTTATGAGAACTTTTTGGAATTAAATAACCTTAAGAAGCTCAAAGTGTTATATAAATTCTTAGGTTGTATCTTTTAAGTTTGTCCAGAGACAAAAATCCAGGACCCCCCCCCCCCCCCCCAAAAAAAAAAAAAGAAAAAAATAAAGAAGGAAAACCTAAGATTGTAATAGAACAATGATGGCTGAGATTTTTTGCTTAACTCGTCCCTTTATAGCATGTATATTGTTGATTTTATATTTTGAACCTTATCCTAGGATTCTGTCTTTCTATGCAAATGAAAAATGAAACAAGCAGACATAAACAAGTTAGCAGAACTGGCATAACTGATCCAAATGCCTTCTTGATTTTAAACTTGAACCATCAAATTAAATCCTCAAGCAGTCAAGCAGCCATTCCTTTGAAAAGAAATCTTGCTACAATCTTCTCAATTCCTATCCCCACTCTCACATCTGATCACCCTTGGAAAGAATTAAATCTTTCTCTAAACCCCACTTGGAACAAAAAAAAATTGGACAAGGGAAAAGGGAAAAGGGAAAAAGGAAAAAGAGGGGAGGAAGCGGAATAAAACAGGGAGTTATTGGATGGTGGGTCTTCCAAAGGTGACATTAGCCTGCTTGCCCCTATTCTATATTTCATTAGTACATGCATGGGTGATTGGTGTGTCAGTACCTTCATTTATGGCATAACAAATAACATCCATGAAATATAACCATTTTGAAAGGCAAAATACAGGAGACTTAAAAACCCTTGTCAGCCTAACCTTGTAAAGCATCCATTGAAGTGGCAGCATGAGCAGGGCTTACAAAATCAACAAAACAAAGTATCAGCGGATCTCCTCCAGGCTGCACAAATCATGAATTATCAATGTACTTAATATTTACTCTGAAGTCAAGACAAAAAATAAATAAATAAACTTACATGTCTTGGTTCCTTGCTTACAAGTCTCACTTCCTTGTACCCAACGAACGGGCGAAAAATATCTGTCAACTGAGGTGAAGGAATAAAACTAAAGGGGAAAATTGAAAAAAATAAATGCCAAAGTGAAAATTATAGCCAATGAAAGGATACGAGAAACTTCTCGGCATGTACAGTCAGAAGGCAAACCCTCCACAAAGAGTGTTCTGGATGCATCAGGAGGAAGGGGAGGTTCAGGCCTTCCACCACCAAATCCTAAGTTCCTATCTTTTATTGTTTGTCCAGGATCAACACCACCAATACCCACCATACGGGGATCATCAACAGAACGGCCAGGCATTCCCCCACTCATTGGTCTAGCAGACTGACTCCCACTATATGATGACAGTTGCTGGAAGAGTACTTTTATTTATTAGCTATACTGACATAATCATAGAGAGAATGAAAACTTTGGACCTTAAGCACACAAAAAAAAAAAAAACTACTAGTTTAATACCGTGCTGCGAAGGTAACGATCATAAGATGCTCCAATGGAGTCACTATCTCTGGTTGCCCGCATTGCTCCTCTATCATCATCCCGGGAATAATAACTAGAAAGCTCATGACCACCAGAGACAACTACAAGATTAAGCACACACTTCAGCAAGCAAACCACAAAGAAAAGAAGGGGTAAGATGGGGGTGGGAAGGAGCAACATACTAATCCTATGATTCCAAAGTCAAAAGCACATTAAGGAATGAGAAACATCAAACTGCTACATATATAGCTATGAATATGTGAATGGAAGTTCTCTTTCTTAGTCACCAAACCCAGAGTTCTGATCTCCTCAAACTTTTGACAGTTACAATTAGAGCAAACTAGTGAATCCGCTAAAAAGGGTACCAAGAAACAAAAAAGATATGATAAGGTTGCTAAAATTGCCAACATGAATGATGTAAGCAAGATAATCACCTAATAGTTTATCAGTATTAACTCTTTCCTCTTTCTGATCAATTGAAGAAACTGATTCTCGCCATCATAATGGTGAAAGAAATTGATTAAAAGTTCAGATGGGAAACTGGTTAAGGCTGCATATGTACTTAAATCCTTAACTACACAAAGCAACGTGTTTATCATTCAATATAGAACTGACAAGGGAGACATCAAGCAGTCAGATAGCCGACAATTAATGAATTCCAAAGCTTGTTCTTTTACCATAGTACTGACAAAAGAGATGACCAAAAGCAATCAAGACCGGCAGTGCATTTGACACACATGACCCAATGAAACAACATGTACAATCAAAGTCATTTGACCAACCAGTGCTTTTCCAATATTTCCGGCATTCCTCTATTCTAATAATAGATACAAATAATTAAGCTTTTCTGCTCACTGCTTAATTGAATAATAACCAAAAGACTCTCTAGCTTCTAAATCCATAATTAATCGCCCATGCCGAAAATGAACTTAATGCAAATGCAATCATGAAAGTGCAAGCCAATTATGCCAATTTTCAGATATTTTAAGCAAGCAATTACATCTTGAAAAGATCAATTAAACAGCAAACATTGACGCTAACACTGGGAATTACTTCAATTAAGGAAATATGAATTCAGCTATGCATTAAAAGTTGAAAATTTAACTAGGATGAAAAAAAAATCGATTTTTTAGCTTAGAGCAAAATAAAAGCATATCAGCACCAAATGATTTTCCTTTTCTTTACCTATATGGGTTTCTCTATGACCGAACAAAAGTTAAATTTGTAACATGGGAAAAAAAATATGAAACCCTAAATTGAGAAGATATTAACAAAAATGTAAAGCTTAAAAAATGAAAAGGTGAAACTGAAAAGAAAAAAAAAAAAAAGCAAAAGATAAGAAATTGTATCTACCGTAATCGGAGCGAGGGCGTTTCCCGAGAAGAGGAGGGATCGAGGAGGGCGGAGGTTGGCGTGAGTCGCTATACCTCCAATAAGAATCGGCCATGCTTCTTATCTTTTAGCTAAGACGTAAAAAGAGGGAGAAGAACAAGACTTTGATAAGTTTAAGAAGGTGAAAAGCAAGGAAGAAACTTGAAGACGGCGAAATAAACAATTTTAGGGGAGAAAGGGTAAATGTGTCTGTCGATCAGGCAAAGCCAAAGCCAAAGTAAACACTCTCCTCTTCAGTTCTTTTGTCTGCTCTTTCGTGTTTTTCGTTTTTGCTCGTTGTCTAAATTGACTCTAATTCAATTGAAAATTTTAAACATTTTATAAATTAATTAATAATATTATAAAGATATTTATGTTTTTTTAAAAAATTATCACTTCCTTACAAAATTAGCATTTTTTTATAAAACAACTACCACCACTTAAAAAATTACTAATTTCTTAAAAGATTACCATTCTCTTAAAAAAATTAGTGTTCCATTAAAAAAAATTAATCATATATATATATATATAAATTATTATAAAAAGAGTGATTGAGTTAATATCACGAGTCAAATGACACCAATTCAATTGATAAAAATACAAAATAATCAAATAAAATTAAATAAAGATAATTATGTCTTTTAATATTTTATATAATATTTTTAATAAAAAAAATATTTATTTACTTTTAAAAAAACTATCCAATTTTTTAAAAAATTACCCACTTAAAAAATATCAAATTTTTACCCACTTTTCTAAAAAATTACCCACTCAAAAAAATTATCCATATTTTATATTTAATTATTTAAACACTATTTATTTATTTTTAAATATATTTTCACTCACAGAGTGAGTGACAGAATTCTAGTATATATATATATATATATATATATATAGGATTTCTTTCATTCACACTAGATTTTGATCAACTCATTATGTGAGTGAATAAAATAATTTTTTAAAAATAAAGTTAATTAATGGGTAGGTAATTTTGAAAATAAATTAAAAGAGATGAAGAAGTTATAAAAGTAAAAATGTGATAGTAAGAGTGGGTAGCTTCTTAAAAAAAATATGCTTTCTATAAAAATAAAAAGACATAAATATCCTTCAATTTTTTTTTTTTGATTTTTTTATAAATTCATCAACTGAGTTGGTGTCACTTGACTCAGTGACACCAACTCAGCTATTTCATTTATAATAGTTTAGATAATTGATGTGACATAATCTAATAGAAAAATTATACGAGTGACTGACAGTGGAGTTTAAATTTTGAAATTAACATGGTAACATATTTTGTAGATATAATAAAAATATTTTAAGAATAATATAAAAAATATTTGGCAATTTTTTTTTTTCAGAGAAGGAACACGCCATTTAACAAAACTATGGTGATTTTGTTAAACGCGGAATCCCTTATAAACTCACACTCCACACACTTTGACAACCAATGTGGGATAGGCAATTTTTCAATTGTCTTGTAAATTTTGAAGGATTTTGCTAACAAATTTTTATGGCATATTTTAAAATTATTATATTAGGTAAGTTATAATTTTCAATACATTATAAATTATCAAATTAACTATCACCTATTACATTTAAAATAAAAGTATTATTATAAATAGTAATTTAATTAATTTTAACAAGTGATTTTAGGATATTCATTAACAAAATCCAAATTTAAAAACTAAACTAACAATATATAAAAACGGACTCATATAGATATATATACTAAAAAAAAAAATATCACATTTCGTCATAGTACTTTTAATTTTTTTTATAAATTTATTATATTAATAATAATAAATTCAAATTAAATTTTATTTAATTTTTTATTTTTAAATTGTAATAATTTTAAATATAATTATATTTTATTAATTATAAAAATTAAATTTTTAATAATTGTTTATTTATAAATTATGTAATATAAATACATTTTCAAATATTATTTATATATATATATTTAAAAATATTTAATTTTTATTGTATACTATATATTTTTATTTATAGGAGATAAAAAATAAGAAAATAATAAATCTATCACATAATGTTATTTTGTTATTAAGCAAACATAAAATTTTAAAAATAAATACAGATAATTTTTTTTTATAGATCTTATAATTCGTGTTTTTATATCTTGTTAATATTATTTTTTGTATTATAATCGTATTTAAAATATTATATATTTATATAAATTTTGACACGTTAATAATTTGTGTTATATATATTTTCATACGTTCATATATTCGTGTCGTATTCATATCATTTTTTATATCGTGTCGTATTTTATATTATATTTTTAATCATTTTTCTTGTATCATAAATATATCGTATTTAAAATTATTATATCTATTTATTTACTAATAAATAATATAGTATAATTCACTGATAATATCTATACATCCACAAAACATCACATGTAAATCCTAATTAAAATCCAATACCATCCAAAAAATAGGAATATTAATACCAGTAAAAGATAAAATGATAAGTAATACAAGTAAAAAATAAATCCAAAATAAAAAGAAGATTGAAGATTGACTTTGGGAAGACTTAAGAAGGGATAGCCTTAACTTCACGCGCCTATGTCACGTCTTTAACATCACGAAGGATGTCTAAGCTTGAAGTTGAAGCAAAGCAAGGAAGGCGGACCCCACTTTAAACAACGACAATGCATTCCCCTTAGCCAGTGACGTTAGATGCGCATATCACGCTCTACGTTGGGCGCGTGCGAAACCTACTACCGCCCCGTTCTTCAGCAACAAACAGTATCATCCATTATCTTGACTCAAGAATATTTGCAGAAAACAAGAAAATCTCAAAATCCTCTCCCTATCTCTCTCTCTCTCCATCTTCCTTAAAGAGTTAAGACCCATTATTCTTCAATGAATACAAACCCTCACTCTCAAAGGTCAGGTTAGAATTAAATGTAATTAATTATTTGTTAATCCTCTCAAGATTCTTATGTTTGATTGAGTAACCAGTGAAAATTCTAGTTTTCACACTCAAGCAAAGAATTTGGGCATTCTCAGATTTTCAAAATCAAGAAAAAAAAAGACCCTTCTTTTCTTTTTGGCTAATGACTTGATGTTTTGATTTTACAGCTCACATCCTCATCCAATTCAATTATACTATTCAATTATTCAATTGGATTGCTTCTCTTATTTTATTTCTTTTTTTTTTTAATTCAAACTTTTTTGAAATGGGGTTTTTTTTAGTTTATTAATGTCAATAATATTTTAAGTTCCTGTTGCTATTATTGATACCAATCCTGTCTTTGTCACACCATTTGTTTAATCAGAATTTATGGTATCTTATATGGAATCTTTGCTCTCCTTGTAATCCACTTTGGTTTAATCTTGCACGCAAATACTTAAATTTATTTCTCAATCTCTTATTGCAGTGTTTTAGGTGGAGAGTTTCATCTTTTCTTGTTCATGTTTTGATTACATAGACTGGGACATTAAATTGGGTTTTTTTTTCTTTTCTTTTTTTGCTTTAAGTGGGTTTAGCTGCTTTCTGGTTGTGATTTGATATTCATTTTCTTTCTTTCCCCTTTCTGGGTGTGTTTCTTTTGTCAGTAGTGAGGGTGTTCGAGCCTGAAAGTTGTTGATCAATGGCTGAATCCTTGGGTCCACGATTGTACAGCTGCTGTAATTGTCGAAATCGTGTTTCTCTCCACGACGATATAATTTCCAAGTGTTTTCAGGTAGAGCACAAAAATGCTGAAATTGTCTTTTGAAAATTTAGGAGCAGCTTAACTTTTATGTGGTAGTTTCAGACTTTTGAATTGGGCCTAGGTTTTTCTGCATATGTCATTGGATTATAAAGAATTCATACACAGTGAGAAACTATGTTACCCGGGCTCTCGGGTTGAGTGTCGGATACAGGTATGTGTCCGACACAAGTATGCTCAAATTTTTCTAAGTTTTTTCATATATGTGGACGATTAAACCTTCATAATCATGTTCAGATATGTATCGGAGATAAGTGTAGGACATGGGTACTTTAGGAAAAATGAAGAGTATTGGGTAACATAGGTGAGAACTATGATAATTGGATTGAAACACCTATAAATGGTGAAAACCAGAGTGGAAATTAAAGTGCTTTTCTTGAAAGTAATGGTCGACTTATCAAGTAATATGAAAGTTTTGCACTTGTTTGTACTAGCCTTGGTCCATAAACTTGCTTATATCTTGTGAAATGTGAACAGAATTAGGAAAAACTGCATCATCTTATATCATTATGGATTGAATTGAACATTTCAGAATTTAAATTAATCTCATGTTTGACCGCGATAAAGGATCTTAGGGGACTTCTGTCCAACATTCTTTTCCATAATTTTGTTCTTACAGGGAAGAAATGGCCGATCATTTTTGTTCTCCCACGCAATGAATATAACAGTTGGACCAAAAGAAGACAGGCACCTCTTGACTGGTCTCCACACTGTGGCCGATATTTATTGTGCTGATTGCCATAAGGTGTTAGGTTGGAAATACGAGCGAGCTTATGAAGCGTCGCAGAAGTACAAGGAAGGGAAATTTATACTTGAGAAGGCAAAGATTGTTAAGGAGGATTGGTAACACCACCTGCACCAGTTAAGGTTCTCATTCCATTTATTCCTGTGTTGATGTAATTTTTATCAATGCTTGACTGTTCATCTTGTACAGAAACTTGTCACCCCTTTGGAAATTTGTCATTGTTTCCCACCTTGCATTCTTTAACATGTACTACATCCAGAGGATGCATGATGGATTGGCAATTCCCATGTTAATAAATTGTGGTATTGTCAACTACTCTCCATGACATTCTATTGTGTAGTATGAATTCAGCATATTATGTAAATACCTGTCATTAAAATGGTTGTTACAAGCTATGTTACTCGGACTCGAGTGTGAGTGTCGGATACGAGTATGTGTCCGATACAGGTATGTTCAGTTTTTTTTCTAAGTTTTTCCATGTATTTGGAAGGTACTTGGAGAGTCATATCTCCATACCCATGTCTGAATATGGGTCGGACATGGGTACTTTAAGAAAAATGAAGAGTCAGAACAACATAGGTTAGAAGAATCCGAGACATTGTTCCTTTCCTTCATTCCCTTGATGTCTTGGCTATTGCACAAAAGCCTTTTGTTTTGGAAGGAAAGCAATTGATTTCTCAATGAAAGATGGATTTTTTGAAGCTCTAGGAGATGAAATATTATATCTTCTTGTTCAGATGAGTTAGGTGGATTGGTTTGGCTAGTGGGATGCTATGGTAGCCGCAGGCTGATAGAGCTTTGCTCTTGTTTGAGAAAGATGTCATAAGTTGAGTAGCTTATTAGGCTTATACTTTGTATCTTGTCAGTCTGCCATGTCATTGTTAGCTCAATCTTTAGCAGTGTTGGAAGAATCTAAACTTTAGTGTAGACAGTAACAGGACAAATACAAAGAAGTAGAACCATTTGCATCTTGCAGTTAACTTATAGTATCCTTTAGCTCAATATATTCTTCAAGACATCCCAAAAGTAAAGTAAACCTAATAATCCTACCAATCTTTCGGGATTTGCTTCAATTTCTTTCCGCCGTTTCTAAAACATTTTATTTTACAAGTTTTCAACGTTTTCTCACTGAATCAAAAGAACCCTATACGATTGGCATCATCCAAGCTTCCACATTTACCATACATATCAACCAAAGCATTACCTACATAAATATTAGATACAAACTGATCTCTAATCAAAATCCCATGTAATTGTCTTCGTATTTCCACATTTCCAAGACCACTACAATTTTTTAATATAAAAAAAAAAAAAAAAAACCCCAATAAAACATCCTCAAATTGTAATTTCTCAAAAAGCCAAAAAGCCCATTATCAACATACAAGCTAAGCATAGCTGTCCAATACTACAGGTTTCTTAGCGTCATTTTATCGAGCAACAAATCTGCATCATCCCCAAACTTCCCATACATTTGGAGCAACTTGGTGTCCACATACTACTGCCCGAAAAACCCAGTTTTGAAACTTGAAAGTATGAGCATGGAGCTGTTTTCCTAGGTTTGGGTTATTGCAAGATTCGAGAATTGAAGCCATAGGTGCTTGAACTTATTGGTTTATTAAGCAAGGAGAGAGGTGTTGGGCATGTGAGGTGATGGATTCCCACATTTGAACAATCATTTTCTGAGTGTGGCCGTGTGGGCAGTAGGCCAGTAGCCAACTCAAGTACCAGAAACGGAAAGCAAGGGAGTTACCAACCATGTGAAGTGGGTATCACAATTCTAATGTTATCACTGTCAGGTCAGCTTGGCTTGGAAATATATTTATGAGTATGTTCGGTTACAAGTAGACTTGTTCAAAAATAGGGTTTGGACACAAGTTTTTTTAATTTGAATCAATTCGGTCTAACTCGAATTATACTTTTAATAATAAAAAAATATTTTTAATTATTAAAATATATAAATTTTAATATTTTTTAAATAATGAAATGAATTTTTGGACCTAGCCCGAATTGGACTTTGATAAAGAAGAGCTTCGACTTGACCCGACCCATAAATATTTCTAATTACAAGGACACCCGTTCCCAATTATGGGCAGACAAAAGTTTTTCTTTTTTTTTTTCTTTTCCTTGTTCAATATTCCTTCATGCTAAAAAAAAATTACATAAATTTTTCAATATTTCTCCACCTGCTTTTTGTTTGCAATCTATTAAAGAGTCATCATGTAAAGCAGGCTGTACCCAGAACTGTAAATTGTACCCCTAAATACGAAAGCCCTCATTTCAGATCAAAAAAAAGAAAACCATACTAAAGATAAGAAAGAACATTTATTCAAGCAGTGCACTATCTGCAGTACTTGTTGTGGCATTTATACATTAATTATAGAATTATTTTATCCCGCAGGACAAGACTTGATTCGACTCCTTCAAAGGAAAGTTATGATTAGGATCCAATCGAGCTGAATTCAAGTTGTAAGAGACTCAAGTTTGATCAAATTTTATTTTTAAAGTTCGAGTTCGATTCGAGATAAAAATCGAACTGCTCAAGTTCGTTCGACTAAACTTATTTACCTAGTAAAAATGAGTTTGATTCTCATGCTCGATTTCAAACTCGATTAATTGTGCTCGAACTCGAGTTCGAATTGAGATTTTTCAATACTAATTAAATATATATATATATTAAAAATAAAATAACTCAATTAGGGTCACGAACTACTCGAATAAAGTATTAGAATATTCGAATTCGGCTCGTTGAAGCTCGACTCGACAATGATCGAGTCGAATTCGAGTTTTTTTCAAATCAAATCTGAATAACTTGTGAGCACATATATCTCGTTTAATTATACCCCTAATTATGACCATTGATAATGGAGATCCAATGAACCAAACAAACAAATAAAGGGTTATATGTAGATGGCAAGTCCAAATCTTATGGTGACATTGCAAAACCCTCACTCTCACCCACTTTTAATATAGCTTAAATGTTTCATATGTGACGCCCCCTATAGCTAGCTCCCTGCAAAGTTGCCTTCCCTGTGTACAGTATAATGGAAAAATCATGCAAAATTAAACCAGTTTTGGTACAAGCAAATTTCTTGGAGGGTCATGATTAGAGAAAGTATGGCAGCGCAGGGAATATTTAGCTAGCTTGTGGAGATCTTCCAAAGCTTAGAGGTTTGATTGTAATAAAGGTAGTAGTAGCTAGGAACTGCTCTTGTTTTTAGGGTTTTCAATAGATCATGGGATTAATCAAGTGGATCTTTTAAGATAAAGTATCAATAAGGAATTGGCTCGATTGATGAGTTTATTTGTGATGCACCCACCAGGGTCTCTACTTACCTGGACTTTTATATCTCGAACATTTGGTGTTCACAATGATGGAAAAAATTATACCGATTAAACCATTATTGAAAATTAAAACATATATAATAAACTTCATAAAAAAATTACAGAAATGAATTTCAATATATATATATATATTTATGAACTTACAAATACCGACTTAAAATACAGAACCGAATATACAAACACTTACAGGAATTGATTTGAAAAAATGAATATCGAGTCAAGGTTGGACCTCTGATCTTAAGACGAATTTTGCATGCCTCAAAGGTGCTTGCAGATGTATGCAAATCGTCTCTCAGGCCTCCTCAATAAACGTTGCTCTAGAGTGCACACTCGAAGTAATTCATCGAACCAAGAAAATGTTAGACTTTCTCTCAAGATAGAAAAGGGAAACTAGGAGGAAGAGAAGAAATTGTATTCTAAATTAGTGAATAAGTGAATAAGATAGACACTAATTGTTTGTATTTATAGAAGCTCAGAGGACTATTCGGAACACTCAAGACTGTTTAACAAGCCGGTTCATCCAACAGGCAGTAGATAGCCCTGTTGGAACAGACATGAATCAGTTCGGTCAAACCTAACAGTCAAGACTGTTTGAACGAATCGGTTCATCCAACAGGTAGCAGACAGCGCTATTGGAACAGACACGAACTGATTCAGTTCAAACCCGAACAGACATAAAATTATTCGGACAAATAAAACTGGTTGGATGGTTGGGCTGGACAACAAAAAGAAAGATACTGGCCCAAGCCCAAGCTTGCTTCGACCTGGCTCGATGACGGTTGCGCACAGTCCAACCTAAATTGTGTAAGTCCTCACCCATTACAGTTAATCAGCAACTCCAGATAGAACAAATACTTGACTTACATTTGTTAAATCCACAAACACTCAAGAATAAAGTACATAAGGGGATGTAAACGCAAGTATGAGAATAAAGTTATATGCCTTAACAAGTATTCTCTAGTCAGAAACTTTAACATATGCAGGCAAATATTTCTAAAGGCATATATATTCAGATTTTCACGTATTTCATTAGTGAAATTGTTGATACCTCGTGAATCTTAATTAATCCAGTAATCATGTATATAAACAATAAAAAAAGAGGCGAAATAACTGGTAAAACGTACATAAATTCTAATCATCACTGACACTATAGGCCTAGAGGCTGAACACCTTGGACAAAATAATATAATACAATTTGTCTTTGAGATTGCAATGTATGGCTATATATTCTACTAGTGCTACCATATAATATATTATTTATGTATAAATCATCATGGAAATCTATAAAATAGGACTATATATCTCTGAACAATTTTGCAAAGGGTGGAGTGTTGGCTTTTTATTAATTTACGTGGGATAATTTAAATTGATGATTCGATAAAAATTATTATAAATCTAAAATAGATTTTTTGAAATTCTTTTTATTTTTAAAAATAATTTTTAGAATTTCGTAACTTTGATTAAAAATCCTTTAATAATTTTCGTATGCAATTAATTCTCTCTCAAAAAATAATAAAAATAATTTACCGAAACACCTACATTTTTATATTTTAAATTTGTTCTCGTGATTTCTCCACTTAAAATTCATCTCTACGTGGAGGAGATTATTCTTGAGCACAGCTCCCAAGGAGAATATATGTGGGTCCACTCCATGACCGAAGATGGGAATGCTAGTCAAGCTAAGAGCTTTTTTGTCTTCGGTTTTACTAGTAAAAAAAGGAAAATAAGGTGAATTCGAATATTTATAATTATTCGATTTATTGTTTTATAGATTTGAATATTATTAATATTATTTATAGTAAATTTGAAGTGGATATGAATATAAAATTTTAAATATTTATTATCCAAATTTGTTATTTATACGGATAATGAATTTGGATATTTGAATCCGTTTAATTTTACGTATTTGAATTCGGATTAGGATATCCAAATCTATTATCACTTTATTTGAATTTAAAATTAATTTTTATTTGATTTTATATTTTTATTTAATTTTTTTAACTTATTGAATTCGGATATTTGACGAATTCGAATATCCAATGAATAATGTTATTTAATTTGAATTTGAATAATAATATGCGAATTTAATACAGATAATAAACGGATACAAATTTTAAAATAATTTTACGGATTCGAATTTAAATAATTATTCTTACCTATTATACCATTAAACAATTTTTTTTAATGGTATAGCCTATTATACCATTAAACAATTTTTTTTAATGGTATAGCCTATTATACCATTCGAATTTTAAAATGGTATAGCCTATTATACCATTAAACAATTTTTTCTTTTTTTTTTTATTTTTTTTCTTCATATTCTTGTCTATTATACCATTAAATAATTATTCTAATATAAAATAAATGTTTTTCAAATTTACCCTTTATATTTTAAATGTGTTCTCGTGATTTCTTCACTATTAAAATTCTTCTCTACGTGGAGGGGATTTATTCTTGAACACAGCTCCCAAGGAGAATATTTGTGGGTCCCATCCATGACCGAAGATGAGAATGCTAGTCAAGCTAAGAGCTTCTTTGTCTTCGGTTTTACTCGTAAACAAGGAAAATAAATACGGTGGGATGGGGAAGTATAGTAATGATAATTTCATGGAAATGGAGCACATCACTAAAGAGATGTTCATCCGTTGTGTCGGGTTATATCGGTATCAATATTATAAATATTTATTTAAGTTCGGTTTAAAATATAAGTTTTAAATTTTGTTAAGTTTGTCTATATTTATAAATAGATATTTTAAATTTGTTTAGATTCGTTTATATTATTATTATTGTTTTTATAAAAAAAAACATGTTATTTTTTATTTAATTTTTAATTAATTTTATATTTTTTTTATTAAGTTGCTAAATATGGATAATTTAATATATTTTTTAATGTTTAATAATATTATATATATGTAATTTTTATATGACATAAATTATATAATATATATATATATATAAATAATATATTATTTAATTAAAAAATGGGTCAGGCTGGGTCGGGCTCGGGTTTTGAAAGTTGAAGTCAAGGTCCAGTCTATTTTTTAAACAGGCCTAATTTTTTGCCCAAACCATTTTTTAAACGGGCCTAATATTTTTGTTTAAATCTTCCCAAATACCGGACGAGCTTTCGAATTTTGACAGATAACCTGATTCTTGAACAGATCTAAACTAATGGCTATACAAAAAATTTCCGACGTTGAGTGACCAAAATAAAGAAACCATAGTATACATGCATCTGGGTTACAGGTGAAATGGGAAGAAGATACGAGTCTAGAAAAGCCGTAATAAACATATTGCCTAAGCTCGTATATATCCTAATCAGTTTAATTATTTAAGTAATTTAGATCTTAATATAAATTTATTCAAATAGTAAATAGTTCAATTGATTTATGTATTTATTTTTTAAAAATTGATATCTAATAAATTTGAAATTCTAATATCGATTATTATAATTAAAAAAATTCAAATATTAAAATTTATTTCATGAAATCATTCAAAATAATTATGAGAATCAAAATTAATCATTCCCAAGCTGTTCATTTAAAAGAAAAAAAAAATTTGAAAGTCTAAGCCTGCATTAGAAAGTGGAATAGCATGTCCAGGTATGGCTCATATGGGGTCATACCTAATAAGTAATTCATTTTGGGTTATTCCTTCCGAGGATAGTACACTTGCTTTTTGAAGGTTTGCTTTTAAGAGGGGTTGGAAGAATCTCTCAAGACCCAGATGCTGCTGATAAGACCCGACACTTGTCTGTTGACAAGGAAAAAGAGAAAAAGAAAGAAAAAAAGAAAAAAAAAAGGTAAATTTAAAAACATATCATCAATAATATAATAATTATTAAATGATATAATAAATAAAAATTATTTAAAAAAAGAAATAAAAAATTATTAAGAAAAAAATTGTACAGACAAAATTACCCTCGATAAAAAAAACTTTCTCTTTTCTTTTTCTCTTATTTTTTAATTTAATTTTTAATTAAAAAATAAAATTTTTTGAAAATAATTTTTTTAATTTTAAAAAATAAATTTTTTTATTTACTTTTTTAATTAAAAAAATTTAAAAAATAAAATAAATATTTCTTTATTTTTTAAATTTTTAAAATTTTAAAAAAATAAATATTTAAATATGTTATTTTTTTAAATTTATTTTTAATTAAATTTTTTAAAAAATAATATTTGAGAAAGGAAAAGTAAGTTTTTTTCATTAAAAATAATTTTGTCTTTATAATATCTTTTATAACAATTTCTAATTGTTCATTTCTTTTTTTCAAATTACTTTTATCTATTAGATCATTTAACAATTATTTGCTTATTAAAAACATGTTTTTCATATGCTGTAAAGGATTGACTCCTATCATTCCAATTAAAATACTGTTAGATGACATAAAAAATAATTATAATATAAATATATTAAAATTTATATAATATGAATTATTAATGTATTAAAATTTATGTAAATATATAATATTTTATATATGATTATAATACATAAAAATAACATGAATATACATATTATCAAATCTAGGAAATAATAATAAATTAGAAAATCCATGTATATGTCTATACTTAGTACCAATCACCCTAGCAAATCCCAGTGTTAAACTAAAATTAACAAATTTAATTCAACCAAAATCGTTATCTGTTCATCAAATAAATAACTGCTAATTATATGCTTTTCTTTTAACTTTGGCTAGTTAAACATGGCACATTATTAGAGAAGATCATGAACAACATAAAACAGAGAGAGGGTTCCCTGAATCACACCCATGCTGTTGTGGAAAACATGTGAACCAAAACTCGATGATATTATCAAATTCATTGAAACACTATTAAATTTACGTCCGCGACAATCGCGATCCGTTGCAAACAGCTGCAACCACATCTATTATAAAATCCGTAACCGCGATTTAAAACTATCAACCCAAAGAGCCAAGAAGCAGCAAGCACCCAAGAACTCTGGTTCCTCTCTTGTCTTATAGCTGGACGCTCTCAAAAGAGTATTTTTCGATTGCTTGGCGCCTAGCCGCATGGTGTCCTCTGCAGCTTTATATTCATGCACAGCATTTAATGTCAACCTTTTGAAGCCCACCTAAACGAAGCTTCAAACACCCACACTGATCAAAAGGTAAAGACATTACAAGTAACAAGTAAAAGAGAAAGAGGTAAAAGGCTGAACTTCAAAGAAAGACCGAAGCCCATGTACCCTAACTGCTAGTATAATCAGACATCAAACTAGCTAGTCACCGACCATGTAAGAAGAAAAGAAAAACACCCAACTTCATCTTGTTTAACCATGCATGTTGTTAAATTTGCTGTTCATTTTTTTCACCAATGTCGACCTCCGCCCAACATTCCACTCCAATATCCAGTAGATTCTCCTTGCCCTTTATTCTTCTGCTCCAATTTGTTACTAGTGCTGCTTGGACCACTTTCTTGTACCCCTTGAAGATTCCCATAGCCAGTTTCAAATCCATCGAGAGAAAAATTGAGAGCCGGTTTGAAGTCTTGCATTGGAAACCCACTTGAGTACACTACTGTCGACTTGGAATAATCAGAAACCGGCATCGACATGAACGAACTCAAACCCTTTGAACTAATACCAGTCTTCAGCAGCTCCATAGCATTGAGATGAGTCGAAGTTGAGGAGGAGCTAGAGTTTTGATGGTTGCTTTTGTTACCCTCTACGAATTTTGACAAGCTAATATTGTAGTCTTCAGTTGGTGATGGATAAGCTAGGTGAAGATCTTGACCTTCATGGATGATCTTAGGGTTTTGAGAAGCAGAATGAGGAGGACCAGGTGGGATCAAATCATGACCAAGCTTCTTTGATGAAGAAGATCTCTTGTTCTTCCTTGAACTTCCTCCAACAGGAACGTTCCTGAGGGAACCACCTTCCGTCCAATACCTTCGACAAGTCTTGCAGAAGTATCTTGGCTGAGAAAGACTGTAGTTATTATAGTAACAAAACTTGGTGTTAGTTGAATTGCACCTAGGACAGTTCAAAGCTTGATCATTTTGAGGCCTAGCCTTTCTCTCCACCATAGACGACCTTGATGCTTCCACGGGCTTAACAACCCCAATTCCCTGAAATTTTTAAAAGAAAAAAGGGAAAAAGCCATGACTTCATGATCAAAGAAAATTAAGTGTTTGTCTCTCACAAAAATAAATTCATAACAAAGATGAAAGAAAAGAAACAAACAAGACAGAGAAAAACAAAAGGACGATGCTTTGCACTTTGAAAGATTACACCAGCAAAAAATAATAATAATAATAATAATAATGTTGTCACAAAAAAGAAAAACAAATAATAATAATAGTAACTTTTTTTTCCGGGTACTTTTATCAGATGGTGGAAAAAGAAAGAAAAAAGTGCAGTTTGAGAAAAAAAAAATTTGAAAGATCTTAAACTACAGCAACATAAATTGAACTATTAGTGGGGGCTGAACAACATCATCTCATGGCAAAAAAGAAAAAACTCAAAACCCAAAGCTATATATATATATTCTACTACTACTAATTACCTTTGGAAAGCTCGACCCAGAAAACAAAAAGTTCATGATTTCATGTGAAGAGAAACAATAAATAAAAGAAGATCCTCTTTACCTGCGGCCACTGAGCGGTATCCATGGATTAAGAGTGAGAAAAGGGGGAGAAAAAGCTATGGAGTCTACAAAGAAAGAGAGGAAAATCACCTACTTTTACTAAGAAGCTGATCTTAAAGCCAAATAAAATTATACACTTTGAGAGATGGTATTGTGGTGATTCCATGTGTTGGCACATGAAACATGGACAAATTTGTCTTTCTGATGTTGTTTCATTATCATTAAAAAAAAAAAAAAAAACTGGTTAGTCTATACATATAAGAAATTTCTGTACATTGCCTACATGTTTTTCCCAAGAATAATAATTTTGATGTCTTAGCGTAAGATAAATCTTTGGGTCAAGGCCGGAGATAATTTGTAAGGATAGGAGATGTCAAAAAAGTATCGGATTTTATTCTTTGATACTTAAATTAATATGAGTTTAGTGAATTTTTTTTTTTTTAAAAGATAGAGAATAATTAAAAAGTTCGTGTTTTTGTTTTCTCTTATGTTGATCAAAATTTACTCACATATTTATATTTGATTACTGAATGACTATAAACTTGATAGATTTAAATTAAGTATTTGTTTTGTTTGAAGCCACATAACAATTATGAACCTATTAAATATTTTGCTCGGAGAGATCATATGGGTATAACAAATAATATTACTAAATTCTTTTTTTTTTTTTGGATAAGTAAGTGTTTTATTTATCCAGAAAGCAGTTAAACTGCTACATCCAACATCATGTGCAACATGTACTTAAAGCTATACATACTTAAACAATACTTGAACAAAACTTAAGACCACTAATCAATCAGGGAACAATAGCAACATACTTCAGCAATACTTAAAGCTATACCAGAATGGACAAAGATCCTAGGAAAAAAGAGACAGTCCCCAATCTGCATCCAATCTTCGGTTCACTTCATCAGGACTAATGTTCTTGAGCCCCAACAATCGCATTCTGATGATCTCTTTTATCTGCTCAATGATGGCTCCTTGTGTGGATTGAAGGCGATTAAAACACCTATTATTTCTCTCCCTCCAGATCGAGTAAAGAAAGGCACTCCATGATAAATGCAAAATAACAGAAATGAGAGTTTTTCCTCTGATTCTGTTTACTGCCCATTGCAGCTCTGCTTGCCAGCTCCTTATGCTTCTATGAAGTTGACATAAGCATAGTATATGCCCCCAGATTTCCTTTGAATAGTCATATTCGAAAAATATATGATTCCGGGTTTCTTGCTCAGTTTGACATAGCTCACATTTGCCATCCACCTCCATGCCCCATGACATCAATCTGTTCTTTGTAGGCAGTTTGTCCAATATAGCCATCCAAGCTACCAGTGCATGTTTAGGAATATGAAATGGAAACCAGATCAGTTTATCCCACTCCACCTTGTCCTGCCTAGGCCTGAGATCATTCCAGACCTTAGCCACCATAAATCTGTTCCCAGGGAACTTCCAAGTTAGAGCACCATTCTGGTTGGAGGTGAACCTCAAAGCCAAAGCCCTCAGCTGAAGCATTTTACGCCATGTCCAGCTGCTTCCTGGGGAAGGTTGAACCTGCCACACTGTTCTTCCTTTCAGCACATAGGCATGAAGCCAGGCAATCCACAATGAACCTGCCTGATAGAGAAGTGCCCATAGGTGCTGAATAATGCAAGCCTTATTCCATATTCCCAAGTCTTTTAATCCAAGACCCCCCTCTGACTTTGGACAGCAAATGGAACTCCATTTGACTCTTGCTCCCTTAGCTGAGTCATCTCTTCCTTTCCAGAAGAACCTGCTGCATAATTGATTAACTCTTTTAAGAACAGCCTTAGGCAATACAAAGTGCCTGCACCAGAAATTGGACACATTAAAAAGAACAGATTGAATGAGCTGAAGCCGTCCTGCATAGGATAACATGCGTGCTGCCCAGCCATTGATTCTCTGAGTAATTCTGTCGATCAAAGGAGAACAATCCTTTTCAGAGAGTCTTCTTGTGACCAAAGGGACCCCAAGGTACCTAACAGGTAGTTTGCCAAGTTTAAACCCTGTCAACTCTTGCATCTCAAGTAGAGTGGTCCTACTAACACCAGAGGAGAAGACTTCACTCTTGGAAGGGTTTAATTGCAAACCAGAAATGGTATAAAAGTAATGGAGAATACCCTGTATGTCCACAACAGAATCCAAGTTACCCTTTGCAAAAATCAGCAGATCATCTGCAAAGCACAGGTGAGTAAGCTTGATTCTGTGACATTTAGGATGGTAGCTGTAAACTCCATGAAGAGCCCCTGCATCCAGAAGTCTGGATAAAACATTCATAGCAATGACAAAAAGATAAGGAGAGAGAGGGTCTCCCTGCCTTAACCCCTTTGCTCCTTCAAAGTACCCTACTAATCCCCCATTAAGAGAAATTGAGAACTTTGGGGAAGTGATGCATGCCTTGATCCATCCTATGAACTTATCAGGCAATCCATAAACTGATAAAACAGTGAGAATGAAGTCCCAATTTAATGAATCAAAAGCTTTTTGGAGATCAATCTTCATTGCAAAACGGGGGGATAAGGTTGCTCTTCCATACCCTTTGACCAGTTCCTGAGCCATGAGAATATTATCTGAGATGCTTCTCCCTGGTATGAAGGCACTCTGATTGCTGGAGATCATAGCAGGAAGGAGTGGAGTGAGCCTGGCAGTGATGATCCTGGTAATACATTTATAAATGACAGAGCAGCATGAAATAGGCCTGAAGTCCTTCATATGATTAGGATTCTGGAATTTTGGGACAAGAGCAATACATGTAGAGTTAAAGACTGATATCCTGCTCCCTGATTGAAAGAAGGATAAGATTGCTGCAGTGACATCCTCTTCCACAATAGGCCAAGCAGTTTTAAAAAACTGTGCAGTGTATCCATCTGGCCCTGGGGCTTTGTCCCCATTCTGCTCAAACATGGCTCTTTTCACCTCCTCTTTTGTAACAGCCTTAGCTAAATTGTCCTTAGCTTCAGCAGGCAAGGCAGGCTGAATAAGTTCAGTAAGAAGCTCCCTAGGGCAGTCTGTGATCTGTTTGTCCTCAGTCCCAATCAACTTCTGAAAGAACCTTACAGCCTCCTTTGAGATTTGGCCAAAATCTTCCAACTTCCTTCCCTCATCATCATAGAGGACTCTGATGGATTGCTTGCTATGCTTTGCTGACACCATTTTATGGAAATAATGAGTGTTCTGATCCCCCTCATGCAGCCATTTTATCCTTGATTTCTGCCTGTAATAACTTTCCTCAGCCTTTTGGAGTTCCATCAATTCTGCATAGAGTCTTCTTTCTGTTTCAACAAGAGTATTAGATGGCCTTTGATGCAGATTGATCATCTGCATGCTCTCCAATTCTTGCCTTTTATCTTGAACCTTCCCTGAAATGTTGCCATATATGGCCAGGTTAAATGCCCTCAGTACTGCCTTTAATCTCTTCAATTTGTGGAATAGAGTGGTCATAGGATTGCCAATGAAAGGCTCTTGCCAAGAGTTTTCCACAATGTTCAAGAACTCTGGATTCCTAGTCCAGAAATTAAAAAACCTAAATGGCTTTGGGGGAGAATGAGCAGTCAAGTTCATTTTTATGTATGCTAGGCAGTGATCAGAAACCATTGGAGCCAAAAACTCAACAAATGAGTGAGCAAACTGTGTATGCCAGCAATCATTCACCAAAACCCTATCAAGCTTTTTAGCCAAGTAAGCATTAGTTTGGTGGTTGGACCAAGTGAATGCTGGTCCAGTACTGGTATGATCAAACACTGATAGCTGTGTCAAGCAGTCCTGAAAATCCTTCATATCAGAGGTAAGCATGTAGGAGCCATTGAAATCTGAGCTTTCCTGTGGTCTTGCTATAACATTGAAATCTCCAGCCAAAAGCCAAGGAGAGCCATCAATTCTGCCTTGAATGTCCTGAAGATGGTGCCAAAGCCTTCTTCTACTTATGCCTTCATTGCTTCCATAAATTGCTGTAATGTAGAACCTGGTAGAATTATAAGTGGTGCAGCATGTAATGCTCTGATCAGATGTTGCAATAAGATCAACCTGCATCTGATTTCTCCATAGGAACCATATTCTCCCATTATAAGCTTCTAAGTAGTTGTGATGTAGCTTCCATCCCTGAAAGAGCCTATCTACTATAGCTGGCATGTTTTGTTGTTTCACTCTTGTTTCCAGTAAGCAAACAAGGTCTGCCTTCAGGCAGTTTATTCTTTGTATAATACTTTTCTGCTTTTGAGGGTTGTTTAGCCCCCTAGTATTCCATACTATAAAATTCATGAAAGTTGAGGGGGGGTCACTCCAGAGGCAGGTAAAACTGCCTTACCTCTTTTCCCCTTGTCAATGGGCCCTTTCTTCTTATTCTTCAAGGCTTTCATCAAGTCTGCAACTCGTGCTGCTGCTGCCCTTTGCTTCTTAGGAGAGTGTGGAAGGATTTCCACCAATTGTTCCTCCTCTCTCCATTGCTCAGGGCCACTAGTTTGTCCAGGGTCTACATTTGTCCTCTCTGAGTCACTCAGGATGTCAAATCTGTTTTGGGAACCAGCTAATACTGACTTCTTGCTTTTCAGTATGCTTCTGCTTCCTCTCCCTTTACTGCCCTCATTAACTTCTGTTTCCTTCATACTTGCCTCTTTCTGTTCTTGAGCCATAGGCAGGGCACTGCTTTCAACTTCTACACTGCTTGTAGCCTGTGCATCATGTTTTGACAGTTCTGCTTTAGGCCCCTCCTTTGGAATCCAAACTTTGGTAGCCCCTACAGGCTGTTTGGTGCAATTTCCGTCTGTATGCCCAAACAAATTGCAATGCTTGCATTTTGGAGGGTACCAAGGGATATCCACAACAACATTTGCAATAGTGCCATCACATAACTCAACATTAATACATTTTGGGATGGGGACATCCACTGCAATCTCCACACATACCTTTGCATAGACCAATCTCTGTTGGCTAGCAGTGATTCTATCCATATACAATGGAGTTCCTAGGGCACTAGCAATATAGCTGAGGCCACGTCTGGTGTACAATTCTAGAGGAACTCCTCCCAAATGGATCCAAACAGGTAATTTCTTCAAATTAAACTCTAATGATTTCATACCTGGCTCCCATTTCCTCAGAATGAGTGGCTTATTCTGAATGTGCCAAGGTCCCTGCTCAAGAACCCATTCTCTGGTGTCAGCATTCGGAAATTGAACTAGGTATAAGTTCAGGCCAGCAGATTTGATCACCACTGCTCCATTCTTTCCCCATAACATGTTGGCAAGTCTCTGAAATGTGCTGAAGTTTGGTGCCTTGCCAACAAACTGAGCCACAACTGAGTTCATCCACACAGTTGCTCCTTCTTCAAAAACCTCAGCTGGAGGTTTGACGGTGATGGATCCATTTGAGTGTTGAGGTGGGAAAAACAGCAACGATTGATCGGAGGAGATTGTGAAGAGCTTCTTCCAATCAAAATTGGTCTTGACTGATGCCACGTCAGCAAAGGTGGTTGTAACTAACTTTTCTGGAATGTGCAAGCACTCCGTAACTGTCTCACGATCCTCTCGAACATTGGATAATTCAGTATTTGGTTCACCATTGATGAGATCATGAGAACCTGGTTCCTTGTTGAGAGCAACAGCAACCACTGTAGAACCTTCTTTTCTCATGCCAGGATCCATACTCTTCATCTGTTCCAAAAGAGCCTCAGCATCCTCTTTCTTGAAACATAACCCAAGTGATTTTTCAGTTGAAACACCCGAAACCAACGCGAATTCCTCCTCTGAAATACTCAAAGCATAAACCGGAACCCCAGCCAATCTCTCAAGGCAGCCGCTGTTTTTTTTTTTTTTTCAAATCAATCTGGGTTTTGCTCTAATCAATCTTCCATACCTTAGAAGAGTTAGAAGCAAGAGGGTCCAGACCAAGTAGAGACTATCGACAAATCTTATTCACGGAGAGACTATCGACTAAAGTCACCCAATAAAAAATTTAAATACTCATCTCGATCTGAGATCTTAGAACATGCGATCTGAAGAAGCTAAAGAAAAACGAAGAAAAAAGGGGACAAAATCTTACTTGGCGCTCCTGGTATCTGACTTGGATTTACCTCCCTTCATGTTGAATCTTGGCAGTCGGGGGAGGGACAGAGGGTTTGTAAGAAAGCAGCCACCCAAGGATTGAGGAACAACCGCAAAACACCCAAGGTTTTGAAGCCAAAATCGGTCGAGTAACAGCGGCAAAGATTGAGGAACACGCGATCTCGATTTGCATATATGGGGAAGAAAAAAGGGCAAAACCAAGTTGGCTGGGTTTTCAGTTTTCCTACTCCTCTCTTTAATTTTCTTTTCAGCTATGGCCAGATTTTCGATCGAAATTGAAGAGAAAAAATCGCAGAGCAAAGAGAGAGCGCGAGAGTCTCTGATTCGCTTTGATACAAATGCATCCGCAAAGTGAAGTCTCCAGGCCGAATTACAAAGAACTCGCTTCTTTATCAACCCTCATTATGAAGATCTCTACTAAATTCTTGCAATAGTCAATTACTCAATCTTGTTCTTTGTTGGGGGTGAGTTTAGTGAGTCTGCACTGTAGAAGTTACTTGGTAATCTTTTCTGGCCAGAGAGAATGAAATTGAAAGAGTAAGGATTCTTCTCCATTCTCTTTTCATTATTTTATTATTACCTTTTTTTTATAGTATTTTTAAGTCTTTTTATTGGTACGAGAGAAAAGAGAATAGAAAGAGAACAAGTTTAGGTCAAAGTGAAGGGATGGGATTAGGTTTTTATGCTTCATAATTCTATGCCAATCAAATTAAGTAGATCATGGCAATGCTTAGCATAAAACAAATTTTCCTTGAGCTAGCTATATAAGCTAGCACATGAAAATCTACCAAGTTATGATTCATTTATCAGACTTTCGTTGTTTTCATTTATTTTTATTATATTTAAAAAAAAAATGATAGAGAGAGAGAGAAGTGGATCCCACTAGGCAAATTATGCTCTGGGTAAGCAAATGAAATAGAGGAAGTACAAAGGGAAAAGAGGAATTGTCGGGGAAGAAAGCACAGGCTGCAATGTAGCAAAGAAGTGACAATTCCTAGCCGAAACAGAAAAATAAAATCTCGATTTTCTTTTAAAAAATTATAAGTATGATTATACAACACATTATTAAAAAAATAATTAAAATACAAATATAAAATATCACACAATATAAAAAAATAATATGAACGAGATATGAATATACGAACGTATTAAAATTTATATAATTCGAATTATTAATGTGTCAAAATTTATATAAATATATAATATTTTTAACACGACATGAATACACAAATTATAAGAGATGAATTATTAAATATAAATAATATGATAAAAGATTCACTTGGTACCTATTTAATTATTATTTTAATAATTTTTTTATTTAATACATTACTTTTAATGAATTTATAAATATATATTAATTATATTATATATATTATTTTAATTAGTACCATTAGATATTGATTAATATTTTTTTATGATAAAAATATAACGTATAATTTTTTTTGTGTGACTATATCAAGTGTTTGGTAAAAAAAAGAAAATATATATATATATATATATATATATAAAAAAAAACAAGGATCGACAATTTTAATATGTAAGAGGTTAATATCAGGTAATTGATAGAAAATCTTCATGATTAGGGCGAAAGGGAGACAATCACGTTTTCTTTATGCCTTTTTCTTGTTTTAAGACAAATAAATGTGCCTCTTTATCTTCTTATTCTATTTAGATTACATCATGTATATGAATGTTTGATCATGAGATTTAATTAGTTCATGTAAGATGTAATTTAATAAATTTAAAATTTGAATTTTAATATTTATAATAGCTTACTTTATCTTAAGGTTATGATATTTTTTGTATAGAAAAAATGTAATGGTTGGGAATACTATTATTTTCAGAATTAGGTTCGCTTAACTGGTACCAACTAAAAATTATTTATTTACTTCTTTAAAAAAGTTTTTTATATTTAATGTATTATTTTTACTGAATTAAAAAAATGATGCATTAATTATATATTTTTTCTATATATATCATCTTAATCAATACCATTAAACATTGATTAAAATTTATCTTCATAATTTTGTATCAATATTTTTGTCTTACTTGTTGTGATAATAATTTATTAATTTAATTATAAATTATAATATTCTATTTATGAATTAATTAATTAACTCATAAATTAATAAATTCACTTTTTGAAGTTTATATCATAAGACAATAAAATAATGTTTTTTTGGCATATTCTCTATCTCATTATAGTCTATTAGTTTCAAATATATTAATAATATACTCCAAAAATATTTCTCTCCCCTTTTTTAATAGAAAAATTATTTAAAATATAAGATTAAATTTCAAAAAATTCAAAATAAGAAGTTATGTTTTTATTTTAAATTCCTCAAAATTTAGTAGAAATGGTAATATGTTAGCTATGTTAGCTTTGAATTGATCTCAATTTTGAAATGACAAAATCTTAAGCTTAATTAGCTTGATGATTAATGTTTTCAATTTAGCATATTTCTTTTAATTACGTTGAAACTATTTTGGAAAATGCTAAAATATTTTGAACTCCTTAGCTTTCTCAAAAATACATGTTCTTAAATATATACCTATGATCAAAACATTTTTGACACAAGTTAACATCTTTTCAAAGCCAAAGAAAATATTTTTTGGAGATTTTTGAAGAGAGGATCGATCCCTTAAGATAGAGGATCGATCCCCTAGTGAAGATTTTTGGCTAGATCGATCCCAGGATCGATCCCTCGAAAGTCAGTAGCTAAATAACTTTGCAGCACAGTAGGGGATCGATCCCTTGAGGTAGAGGATCGATCCCATGGCCTCCAACGGTCATATTTTGAGTTGGAACAAGTAGGGGATCGATCTCCTCATGTAAGGGATCGATCCCATGCCTGCTGGGCAGTTTTTCAAGCTCGATTTTTGAAGCTCCAACGGCTCTTTTTCATCCCCATCAACTCCAAACGGACATATAGCTTTGTCAAGCTATAAATAAGTGTCTCCTGTTAAAGTCAACAACTCCTCTAGAATTCTCTCATCTAGAATTCTCTCCAAACTTTATTATTTCTCTAGGTTTTTCTAAAATTTTCTTAAGTCTTCTTTCTAGAGTTCTCTCTAGATTTTTTATTGTTCTTTCTCTAGAATATTAAACCAACATACTAGAACATTCTAGGTTGGTTTAGTAACCAACATAGAAAGCTATAAATAGGGTGGGATGTAAGTTGTTAGAAGAAGAGGTGTGAAGTGTAGAGAGAAAAAAGAAAGAAAAAGATTTGAGTGAATAAGAGCTTGTGTGAGGTTGTCTCTATTGTTAGTTGCTGTTCACACCAATTGTATTTGGTCTTTTCTCATATTAATAAAAGAGTTGTTTTTCGGAAGTTACTGTAGCATCACGAGATAAAGTTACTGTAGCAAATCGGTACTGTAGCACAGAACTACAATTGGTACCGAGAGTCAAAAATCAACAAATTGGTATCAGAGCTAGACAATCCTGAGGACCGGAGTATCAGAGTTGGACGATCTTGAGGACCAGAGTATCAGAGTTGGACGACCAGAACGGGACGATCCAGAGGACCAGCGTAAAGAGCGGTATGATCCAGAGGATTGGAATATCAGATCAGGATGGTCAGGGATCGTAGTATGCTCAACGGAGAAAAGACAAGAAGCCAGAAGTTTCTTGAAATCAGATGATCGAGAATTGTAATAGATCGAGTCGCGGAAAGGGCTATCTGAAGTAGTGTGAGAGCCATCACGAGAACAGGTGAAAAGGGCTACCTACTTGGAGTAGAGTGAGAGCCGTCACAAGAAGAAGTGAAAAGGGCTACCTACTATCAGAGTGAAAGCCACCGCGAGAAGACAGAGCTAGACGGTCAGGGACCGGAGTACGCATATCGGAGAAAGACAGTCTGGGACTGTGAAGATTATTGGTCTGGGACCAAGACGATCAGGGATCGTAGTTCGTGAGGATACAGAGACTGACAGAATACAACCTTGAGAAAAGTGAGGCACTCTCAAGTCAGAATGAAAGATTTTTCAAGTCCGGTTGGTAAGATCGAGAAGCTTAATAACAGCAATTATAATACATGGAGTATTCGCATGCAATTTTACATGCAAGGAGAAGATTTATGGGATATTGTTAACGGTGAAAATATAACACCACCAACCGATGTCGAAGATTTGAAGGAATGGAAGATCAAAGCCGGTAAGGCCATGTACGTGTTATCAGTCACCATTGAGGATGGTTTATTACAACGCATCAAGGATGCAAAGACACCGAAGGAAGCCTGGGACACACTCACAATGCTGTTCGCGAGGAAAAATGATGCTAGGCTCCAACAATTGGAGAATGAACTCCTGTCAATCTAGCAGCAAAATATGTCGGTAAGCGCATATTTCTCTAAAGTTAAAACTCTTTGTGATGAAATTTCAAAATTAGATCCAGAAAATGCCATTACCGAAACGAGGATGAGAAGAATTATCATCCATGGCTTGCGACCTGAATACAACGGGATTGTTACTGCAACTCGTGGATGGAGCAAAGAACCAACTTTAACTGAGTTGGAAAATATCCTTGCAAATCAAGAGGCTTTAGATAACCAAATGTCTAAAGTCATGGTAAAAGATTATGAGAAAGCCCTCTTTAGCAATAGAAGAGGTAAAGTTGCTATGAGTCAAGGAATAGAAGAAATTGAAGCTCAAAATAAACAAGGAGCATGACAACGAAGGAGTTTTCAGCGAGGGGGAGCTCAAATTGTTCGAGATAGAGACGATAGCGAAAATGTGAGGTCTCATTGTCAAAATATTAAGTGTTTCAAGTGTGGCAAGATTGGTCACTATGCTCGAAATTGTCGATATAGACAAGTGCAAGGCTATGCAACAGTGTTCTCACGACAGGAGAATAACTATGAAGAAGAATGAGATTTTGAGACAGCATTTACTATTGAAGAATGCGAAGAACTCGTAGCTGCGTGCACCACCGAGTTAGAAGAAAATGTTCATGAAGTCGTGGAAGAAGAAATTGATTTTAAGAATACTTTTCCAAGACAAGAGGTAATTGAAGGAACGTCAAAGGAAAAGAACGAGTCGATGTTTCAGTCTTCAGAAAAGACTTTTGAAGAAGAAAGAATGTTTCAAGAAGTCGAGAAGAAGCTTGAAGCTGATGTCAACATGGAGAAGGATGACAATGAGGTCAACGACATTGATAAGCCTTCTAATGGCGTGGAAGATATGAAGATCGATTATGAAGTCAACAAATTAATGATAGTTGACAAAGTCGAGTATGCCAAAGTCAGAGACAGGCTAGTAGAGAAAATCAAGAAGAAAGAAGATAACAATGGTGTTGAATCAAAGACGGAAGTGAATAAAATCAAGAATCAAAAGAGAAGAGAGCAATCAACGAAAGATGAAGCAGAACTAATGATGCTGATGAATTTTAAGAAGAGAAAGAAAAAGAGAAGATATTTGATGCAAGATTTGATAAGTCCAGAAGACAGTCTGGAATGACAACCAAACCGACATCAAGAGAGTAGTTGTTGAGGGGGAGTGTTAAAGTCAACAACTCCTCTAGAATTCTCTCATCTAGAATTCTCTCCAAACTTTATTATTTCTCTAGGTTTTTCTAAAATTTTCTTAAGTCTTCTTTCTAGAGTTCTCTCTAGATTTTTTATTGTTCTTTCTCTAGAATATTAAACCAACATACTAGAACATTCTAGGTTGGTTTAGTAACCAACATAGAAAGCTATAAATAGGGTGGGATGTAAGTTGTTAGAAGAAGAGGTGTGAAGTGTAGAGAGAAAAAAGAAAGAAAAAGATTTGAGTGAATAAGAGCTTGTGTGAGGTTGTCTCTATTGTTAGTTGCTGTTCACACCAATTGTATTTGGTCTTTTCTCATATTAATAAAAGAGTTGTTTTTCGGAAGTTACTGTAGCATCACGAGATAAAGTTACTGTAGCAAATCGGTACTGTAGCACAGAACTACAATTGGTACCGAGAGTCAAAAATCAACATCTCCAACACTTCTAAGAGGTTGAGAAAAACCAAGAGAAAGAATCACACATCAAGAGAGAAAGTTCAAAGCCATATCTTCATATCTCTCAAAGTTTTGAAGAAGTTCTTTTTGTTCTAAGCTTAATTTTCATATCTTTCTTGTATTCTTTTGTTGAAATCATCTTTGTTTAGTCTCTCCTAGTTGAGTTTAACCTTGTAAACACCTAGCCTATTAAAAGGTCATTTTGTTTACACAAACACCTTGTAAAAGGGAGAGGTTCTATCTTAGCCTACAAAAAGATAGGGGGAAGTGGTTTCTATCTAAGCGTACATAAAAGATAGAGATTGTAAAGGTTGTACCTTGTCCTTGAAAAGGTAGCAATTCAAGTTAGTGAATTGGGAACTCATTGGCAAGTGAGGCTAAGGGAGGGGACGTAGGCACGAGGCCGAACCTCTATAAATCAATTGTGTTTGATCTTCTTTCCCTACTCATTTACTTGCTTCATTTATTTATCTACTTGCCAAATTGAGTTTATTGTTTAAATTTCTAAATATCATTATTTGTGCTTTAATTTTGTAATTATTTTTGAGAAATCAATTCACCCCCCTCTTGATTTGATCACCACAAAAGCTAACAATTGGTATAAGAGCTTTGGTCTCTTTTGTAGGTCTAACAACCTTGAGAAAAGATCATTTTCAAAGCTCAAGAATGATGCAAAGTGGTGAGAATATCCTCAAGGCCCCAAAGTGGGAAGAACATGAATTTTGGGCTTGGAAATTGAAGATGAAGGTCTTTTTTATGGCTAATGACATTGGAGCTTGGATAATGGGTCAAAATGGTCTTGGAGCTCACTCAAATGATGAAAAATTCATGAAGAGATTGCAAGATGATGCAAAAGCCATGAATTTTATTTATGAAGCACTTAATGATGACAACCTCAACTTGGTTTCTTCGTGTGCTACCTCTAAAGAAATATGGGAAAAGCTTGAGCAACTTCATGGAGAAAAGAAAGAGGAAATTATCCAAAATGAAATGTGCTTCATGGCTCTTGAAGAGCCCAAGGTAACCTCTAACTCTTGTGATTCCAATTCCTATACATTTGATGAATTGCAAGATGCATTTGATGAGTTAGCCATAGAATTTGAAGAAATGAATTTTAAATATAAGAAAATGATTTCAAAGTTTAATGTTGAAAATGAATTTTTGTTGAAAACAAAGGATGATTTAGAAAAGCAAAATGAAAAGTTTAAAATGAATTTTGAAGCTTTTCAAAAGAGAAATGATATTTTAGAAAAAGAGAATTTAGAATTAAAAATGAAACTTGAATGCTTGAAAAATGATAAATGAGAAACAAATTTTTGTTGAAAAACCTATACACTTGAAAATGACCAAATGTGCTTATTGTAATTATCATGGTCATGCTACACATACTTGTCCTATTAAGAAAAAGATTATGTATAGAGTTAGACAAGTATGGGGTCCTAAAGGAACAAGAGACTTAGTAACTAACTCTCAAGGACCCAAAGCAATTTGGGTACCAAAATCAAAATGATTGTCTCTTGTAGGTGTGTTAGAGAAAGGAGGAACAAAATGCTTTGATTGGATACTCTAGACACACAAAATGGAATATGGGTAACCTCTAAGCCTAAACCGTTTTGGATGAGAAAATTGGTTGCCTATGTTTGGTTAATTACTTGAGTGCTTTGTGTTTATATTTTTTTGATTTGTGAAATTAATGTTGTGCTTAATTTATTGAGATATTGTTATTGGAGCATGAGCTTAAGCATGAACTTATGTATAAATATTTGATTTTAAATGGTATCATGCTTTAACGAACTATGTTGTATGCTTGAATGATTAAGTTGTATTTATGCACATCTTTAGGGGGAGATACAAAGCTTAATGAATTTGAGATTTCAAGTTTTACATGAAAATCATTTTTGCAAAAATAAAATCTTTAAATGTGAAAATTTGTTTTAGCAAGTTCTTAATGCTTTTGAATATCTTGAGTTTATTGTCTCAAAATTGCTCAAACAAAGAAAATTGATTAACTTGCAATGTTCCTTATTCTTGATACGTTAAATGCAAGTTTTGGATGGTTTATAGAGCTTATAAAGAAAAATCTTGCTTTTGAGAAAATATGAGCATAGCCATTTGGACTATTTGAAAATATGATACAAAACATTTCTAAATGGTTCAAAGAGATTTAAAATGATTTCCTAGCATTTTTTCCCTTTTGTAATAAGTTGTTTTCAAGGAAATATGGGGTTTGAAGAGTTGAATTTTTTATTTTCTTGTTCCTAAGGCCAAATAATCACTTGAACAATTTTGTTTTATCATTTAAAACTTGTTGAAAAGGTTCAAGTTGGTTAAAAATGAGATTAGCACGTTTTGACTATTTGTCAAGGCTTTTTCCAAGCAAAAATGGGGTTTTAAGGTACCAAAAATCAAAATCTGGAATATATTAAGCTTTGATTGATCTATTCTATCATGTTGTGTATAAATAAACTTGCTTGAATAAATTTTGTGCCATGAATGTGTTTTAACAAACTTTTTGCCACTTAAATGCTATTTTGTTATATGATTTATATAAGGCCTAAAGTGTTTGGTTATGAAATTTGCTCATATGAATATGTTCTTGAGGTTTGGACAAGTCTATCAATTATTGAATTTGTTTGTGAACTTGTCTCAATAACCTTTGGCATCAATGAACTTTGAATATGACATTTGGTATCATTTACACATATTGAGCTTTGAACTACTGAAAATTTGATACATGTGTATTTGATGAATATATGTGCTTTTATCATGTTTATATGCATATTTCAAACATGTTGGAAGTTGTCTTATTGCATAAACTACTAAGTTGCAAACTTCAAAAAAACCAAACAAACTTATTTGCAAAATCTTTTCAAAAATTGTTTTTGATCCAACTTCATGTTCTTACAAGTCTCTCAAATGATGTTTTTAACATGTTACAAGTCTTACTTTTAATTAAAAACATCACACATCCTTACTTGGTATAAAAAAAATCAGAAAAATACAAAATTGCATTGATTTTTCTTGGAAAACAGGGGAAGGATCGATCCCTCATTCAAAGAGGATCGATCCCTCTTGTAGAGGATCGATCTCCTAGGCCAGTTTTGGGCCAAAAATATTGTTTTCTTCATTTCTAATGGGATCATGCTCTAAATGCTTCAATTCTATAATTTCTCAATCTTGATTGACATCATTTCTTGACTCATCACATGTTTATAACAATTGGTATATTGATGAGTATTTTACAAATAAATTCATGATTAAAATATTGATGTATATTTTCTCTTTGTACTTATAAGTATAAAATAACAATTGGTGTGCTTATAGAATGCATAATCTTGGAAATTATCTTGAAATATAATCTATCTTTGTACATTATGTTTGATTCAAAATTTTCTCTTGGCTTATGCATATAAATTTTAGATTGTGATGAACTCCTTGATCTTTATTGAAATACATTGATTGTTTGTTCATCTATTGTTTGGTCAAGATATATGCTTATATGTTTATTGTCTTAGCTTGACCTTATATGTTTAAATGTTTTTTGGTTAAATGCTTTAATGGTTTTAATTGAATAATATTTCTTAAAATTGATATCATTTGTACTTAATGAATTTTATTTATTAACAATTGGTATCATTTTGAGCTTAATGAATATTTTCATTACATTTGGTATCTTGGTGCCACTAACGAATATATTTGCCAAGAATTTCTCTAAGTCAATGCAAGGTAAATGGTATTAAAGCTTACATTCCTTTGTGGAGAACTTACACTTGCATTTCAAATACAAGCAAACAAAGTATGTCATCTTCATCAAAATCAAGCCTAGTACATCAAGGACTTGCTCAAACATTTTGTAGGAAGGATTCAAAGTCAAATGAGCATATAAACAAAGCTTGGTAAGGTTTGAGGTAAATGCTAATCCTATGCTATATAAAAGTCATATCTATTGGTACTAGGTTTGATAACATACATGAATTGAATGACACTTGGTGTCTATCTCTTTATGTCATGTATGCTTGAAAAGTTTGCTTTGTATGAAACTTTGAACATGTCTATGAGTTGAACATCTTGTTATTTCTTGAACTTTGAATAGACTTGACTCATGGTTAATAATCTTATGTCTTGATATTCTTATGCATGTTTATTGATTGAGTTAAACCATCTCTTTGAACAACAATTAATATACCACCTTGTGCTTCCATGATTGCATATATTTGAATTTGGCATATTGCTATATTTTTATCCTTTTGTGTTCACAATTGGCATGAAAATATTAATAATTGTTATATTGTTGTACTAACAATTAGTAATAACAATTGGTATGATGGTTTACTTCTTAATTGCTCAATTGATATTCACGTCTATTTCATAAGTGAGCTTATATTTTTCATATGTATGAAATTTTTTTTGTATGTGCTTAAATGACTTTCATATGTATGATTGTTTGATTATGAGTATTATGCATAAAGATAACAATTGGTAATTTTTGTTACTCATGATCTTGAGACTATGTGCTTAAATGATTTCAAATGAATACATGATTATTTTAAATTTTGTTTGAACTTCGTTGTCTATTTTTAACAATTGGTATTGAACTTCATTGCTTAACATTTGGTATACATGATTGTGTTTCTCTTGTTGCATTGTCCTTAGCTTTGATTTGATCTTCTTTTTGATATAACAAAAAGAGGGAGAAGTTTTATATGGACAAATTTGCTTTAAATGAACAAAAAGGAAAGAATTAAATGAAAAACAAAAAGGGGAGAATCTTCATATGTGCTTAAATGTTTCTATCTTATGAATATGGATTGTGTTGGATGTATATGTTTAAATGTTTTTGGATATTGTGGATAGAAAGTGTCCTTACTTGTTCTTTGCTTGTTCTTACAAAGTTTAAAAGAATGCTTTTATTAAGGGAGAGTTTTTATTGAAAATCTTTATCTCTTTAATTAAGGGGGAGTTTTTACAAGCAAATTTATCTTAAGTTTTGTCATATCAAAAAGTGGGAGATTGTTAGCTATGTTACCTTTGAATTGATCTCAATTTTAAATGACAAAATCTTAAGCTTAATTAGCTTGATAATTAATGTTTTCAATTTAGCATATTTCTTTTAATTACTTTGAAACTATTTTGGAAAATGCTAAAATATTTTGAACTCCTTAGCTTTCTCAAAAATACATGTTCTTAAATATATACCTATGATCAAAACATTTTTTAGACAAGTTAACCTTTTTTCAAAGCCAAAGAAAACATTTTTTAGAGATTTTTTGAAGAGAGGATCGATCCCCTAGTGAAGATTTTTGGCTGGATCGATCCCTCGAGAGTCAGTAGCTAAATAACTTTGCAGGACAGTAGGGGATCGATCCCTTGAGGTAGAGGATCGATCCCATGACCTCCAACGGTCATATTTTGAGTTAGAACAAGTAGGGGATCTATCCCCTCATGTAAGGGATCGATCCCATGCCTGCTGGGTAGTTTTTCAAGCTCGATTTTTGAAGCTCCAACGGCTCTTTTTCATCCTCATCAACTCCAAACGGGCATATAGCTTTCCCAAGCTATAAATAAGTGTCTCCAACACTTCTAAGAGGTTGAGAAAAATGAAGAGAAAGAATCACACATCAAGAGAGAAAGTTCAAAGCCATATCTTCATATCTCTCAAAGTTTTCAAGAAGTTCTCTTTGTTCTAAGCTTAATTTTCATATCTTTCTTGTATTCTTTTGTTGAAATCATCTTTGTTTAGTCTCTCCTAGTTGAGCTTAACCTTGTAAACACCTAGCCTATTAGAGGGTCATTTTGTTTACACAAACACCTTGTAAAAGGAGAGATATTATCTTAGCCTACAAAAAGATAGGGAGAAGAGGTTTCTATCTAAGCCTACATAAAATATAGGGATTGTGAAGGTTATACTCCTTAAAAAGCTAGCAATTCAAGTTAGTGAATTGGAAACTCTTTGTCAAGTGAGGCTAAGGGAGAGGACGTAGGCATGAGACCGAAACTCTATAAATCGATTGTGTTTGATCTTATTTCCTTACTCATTTACTTGCTTCATTTATTTATCTACTTGCCAAATTGAGTTTATTGTTTAAATTTCTCAATATCATTATTTATGTTTTAATTCCGTAATTATTTTTAAAAAATCAATTCACCCTCTCTTGATTTGACCACCACAAAAGCTAACATAATAGATTAGACAAAAACTAAATTTGAAGAACCATGCTTGAGAAAAGGGCAACAGCCAAAGGTAATAGAAAGCCGTGTGCCGCCCAAGCGGAAATGGCAGCGGCGACGGCTCGAACTCCAACTCGGCACTCGCGCTTCAAGTCTTCCCGACAGAGATAGGACACGTGGCATTTAGACACGAGAGATTCACTAAAATGAGTCTAGGAGAAGGCGAAACGTGTCACTAAAATTAATATATTATTAGATATTATTAAATATTCCAATGCGAGTGAAAATAAAAAAAATTATGAATTAAAAAATATTTTAAAATAAATAACTTAATGATATAAAATGTATGTATTTTTTATTTTTTTTAAAGAAAGTTATATGATGTGGATGGTTTTTTTTTTTTTAAATAAGAAAGTTATATGATGATATCACATGTAAAATATTTTTTGAAAGTAAATTACATAATCATCTTTAATTGTTATTTATATTATATTTTTAATTTGAGTTTTTGGTCATTTCTTCAACTAAGTTGATGTCCGGTTAACTCGTGACACCAACTCAATCATTACTTTTAATAGTAATATAAATTATTATTATAAATAGTCTATACTTATTTAAAAAGAATGGTTGAGTTAGTGTCACGAGTCAAGTGACACCAACTCAGTTGATAAAATTACAGAAAGGCCAAATTAATTATTATATCAAATAATAAAACAAAGGGTATTGATGTATTTTCAATTTTTTAAATAATTTTTACTTAAAAAAAATTATCAATTTTTTTCTTAAAAACTACCCACTTCTTAAAAATAACTACCCACTAATAAATTTATTTTTAACATAATTTTTACTAATTTTTTTCTCATCCACTCACATAGTGGGTGTGCCATAATCTATTTTTTAAAAAAAAGTTATAAGATGTGGGTTTTTTTTTTAAATAAGAAAGTTATATGATGATATCACATGTAAAATAATTTTTTTAAGTAAATGATATATATAGAAAGAAAAATATAATTAATGTATTTTTTTAATTTAATAAAAGTAATGTATTAAATAATAAAAAATCTAAAGAGGTAAATAAATAATCTTTAACTAGTATTTATAGGCAACGATTAAGCGAACCCGTATAAATAATATTGGATTTTATTAACGAATGCTTAAGGATACTCTTTAAGGTTACCATATATAATAATATTTTCATCTAATATATTTAAAATAATGAAATTATTAACTACTATATTTAATATAATATTATTATTATAAATAATATATTAATTAACCGTAAAAAAATCTTAAAAAATAATTATAAATTTATTTTAAATAAACAAAACATAAACAAAAAATAAATCTAAAGCTAAAGGTAAAATAGAAAAAACAAAAAGAATGTAAGATCAAAACGGTAAATAAAACCTCCATTGAAAGGAAAAAATTTCAATGGAGCTTTTTTCACCAGTAAAATTGTTTTCCTCCACTGATGCCAACTAGATAATTTAAACTGAAATCTTGTTATCCAAGCTGATAACTTCAGCATGTTTACCCAAAAAAAAAAGGTGCTTTAACGCACTGAGCTGGTCCTAATTGGTGTTCCAAATGCACCTTAATCAACGGACATCAAGTGATGGGTATTCCACCAAGATGACGACGCGTCACACGTCAGTCAAAGAAAAAGCCACCGGACTCCGGCACTCCGCTGCGTTTAGAGCATTTCAATTACAATTCTTTTTATTACAATAGTATAATTATTTAATAATAATACAAAATTATGTAACAGTCTATCATTTAAAACATGATTTCTACGTAATATTTTGATGAATTTTATATAATTTAAAATTATAATTGATTAATTGTATTACAATATTTGTAAGTGATGTTTTAATGTGTTTTACGTCCTGTTTAATATTATTGTTGACATAATTTTTGATGTTAAAAGTTATGTTTTATCATAAATACAATGTTAAACGGATAAAAAAAATTAATTTTTACGATTGAAATCATGATTTAGCAACCTAAATCAAAAAGCCAAAAAAAAAGTTTTTTAACTTTAAAAGTTAACTTTTGGATAAAATGATTTTATTATTTTCATATTTCTAAACTTTTATTATTTTAAACATATATATTTTTTACATTTCAATTTCTAACAATACTTTTTCACAATAATATCAAATACTTACAAATTTTAAATCATATCTTTACAACCCAATTTTTTTTAACAATAATACTAAATTAATCCTTAATATATATATATTTTTTATGTTCTATTGTTCGTTTTAACATTGGCATGTGTTAAGCACGGCCCCCTTTTTTTTTTATGGTCCCACTATTTTTCTCGGTCAAACTTCGATCCATCATTAAAATAATTAGTAGTAGTAAAATAAAATTAGATAATAAAAATATTTTTCATATTTTTTTTATAGTTTATTTTATAAAAAACAAAAAATAACTTCGAATCAACATAAAATTAATTTATTAAAAAAATTTAAAAAGATTTGTATATTACATTAACAAGTCTCTATAAGAACCTGCGGTGATTACCATATAATAGGAACTAAAGAACTTAACTTTCAACAAGAGAGAGTAGATCTGACGGTTAATAATATGATAGAACTCGATTACAATACATCTCGTTTCACCAAATCTCATCCCAACCATGTTTCACCTTCCAAAAACTAAACGATGGCGCGAAACCAAAATTCAGCTGTAAATTATTCTTTAGCTCCCTCCCTTTTACCCCACACCTTGTATTTCCTTATCAACTGCGGCGGCGGCTTCATCGACGACGATAGCTCTGAGGCGTAGAACTCGAGCTCCGAAGCGCTACTCCGACACCAACTTCAAAAACCAAGGTGGCTTGGATTGCGACGATGTTTACTGCGAGAGATGTGGGTCTGGTGATTTTGGATCAAAGCTTTTGTTGTGCGACAAGTGCGACAAGGGATATCATCTGTTTTGCCTTAGACCCATTCTTGTTTCGGTGCCCAAAGGCTCTTGGTTCTGTCCCTTTTGCTCCAACATCAAGAAACCCCAATGTATGGTTTCTCTTCCCTCAATCTCTGTTGTTCTTTTTTTTTTCATGGTTTTATTGATGGTTCGAAAATGTGAATTTATTGAAACACGATGGGGTGAGCATTTGATCAGTTTGGTTTCGAAAATTTGAAAACGGATTAAATATATAAAATCCATCGAAAGGATCGACAAAGATTTTTAAAACTGAACTAACCAACTCGTACTTAATCGATTCGGTCGATTTATTTGATTTGGCTGGATCAAGATGATATCAAATATCAATGAGTTATGGATTATGGTTATGGGCTAATGGTCTTATGATTATAGCTTTATGGGTTTGGATTATGGATATGGACTTTTTATAATGAATTATGGGTTTGGACTTAAATAATATTATTGATTTATTTATAATTAAATTTCAATTTTTTTTATTGGTTTGGTTTAAAAAGAATTACAAATCGATCGAATATATACATTTAAACAAAACTTACTAACCGATAATAATCAAAACTAAATCGAATGGACCGAATAACGTCGATTTCGATTGGTTAATTCGGACTTTTGCACACTCGTCGAAACATGTTAAAATTGTATTTGGGTGTTTAGTTAGTCTAACGATTGCTGAATTTTACTTGCACTCTACATCCAAGTAGATAAGGAAGTGTTTGGGCATTTGCATTTTCATATCTCCCAATTCCCATACTAAATCATAGGCATCTTTCACTGTATTCAGTGTTTCCTCTGGTTCAAACCAAAATTGTTGATTTCTTTCGGATTCAAAGGTCATCTGAATCAACAGAAAGGCTTAGTCAAAGTAAGTAGCAAGATTAATCTCTCCAATGATTTTAACCCTCATTGGTTTCATAGAATTATAAAATTATTTGGCAGGTTGAGATTTAATGAGTGTAATTGTTTTGTTTGTTCTTTAGGTAACATTAAAAAGAGAAAGAGAGCTAGTGGGTTAGCCATGTCAAAAAAGAAAAGGAAATTGTTGGCATTTAATCCAACAGAAGACCCTCAAAGGAGATTGGAACAAATGGCATCATTGGCTACAGCAATGAAAGCCTCTGGGACTGAGTACATTGATGAACTCACCTACAGGCCTGGCATGGCACTAAGGTCAGCCAATTGTGCAGCTCTTGAAAACGGAGGAATGCAGGTAATGAAAATACTTAAAAAATTTAAAAATAGCACACCCAGTGGGACTCGAACCCACAATCGCTTGATTAGAAGTCAAGCGCCTTATCCATTAGGCCATGGGTGCTTCTTGAAACTGAAGCTCCACAACAACTTTTTATACATAGGATTAATTTTGATGAATTGTATTTCAGGTTATGCACAAAGAAGATATAGAGACCTTAAATTTATGCAAGAGGATGATGGAAAAAGAGGAATGCCCTCCTCTTATGGTTGTTTTTGATCCTTTAGAAGGGTATGTAAAATGTTATAATCGAATGAATTGTTAGCATATTACAACTATGTTGCTTCACTCTTCATTTTTTCTTTGAAGTACCGTGTCCGACATTTGTGTTCGACCCATATTCGGATATGGGTATGAAGATATGATCTTCCAAGGACACTTCAAATACATGAAAATCTTGAAAAAAAATTGAACATACATGTGTCCGACATTCACATCTGAGTTCGAGTAACATAGTATTATTTACATTAAGATTCTTGAGCTGGGAATTGTTTGATTTTTGGCAGATTCACTGTACAGGCTGATAGATATATAAAGGATTTAACTATAATTACAGAATATGTTGGAGATGTTGATTACTTGAAGAACCGTGAACATGATGATGGAGACAGCTTGATGACCCTTCTTCATGCATCAAATCCTTCAAAAAGCCTTGTTATTTGTCCTGACAAGCATGGCAATATTGCCCGCTTTGTCAATGGTATCAACAACTTCTCACTGTAAGTTCATCTTTTGTTCTTTGGCTTTGTTCAGATGTACTAAAGTAACTCCACTTGTATAATATAAAAAGTGTTGTGTATCCTAATGCAGGGATGGGAGAAAGAAGCAAAATGTCAAATGCGTAAGGTATGATGTCAATGGGGAGTGTCGAGTTTTGCTGATTGCTAACAGAGATATACGAAAAGGAGAAAATGGGTATGAGAACGAATACCCTACAGAACATTTTGTGTAGTTTTTTTTTTTTTACAAAATAAATCGAAATCTTGAGATAAGATAAAAGGTTACAGATGTTGGGATTCTCTTTAATTATTAATTCCCATACTAAGATAAAAGTGATTATATTAATTTATAAAGATAGCAAGCTAATTGTATACGCTTGATTGCTTGTCCCTGGTTCAACAGTTTTTCTGTAACTCATTTAAGCCCTTCTTCCTCTTTTTATTCGAGTTTGACCATTTGAGTAGATTAGATTTTTTTCAATAGGTAAATCCAGATTTTGCTCATATTTCTATGTACTTTCTTCCTCTTTTTATTCAAGTTTGATCATTTGAGTAGATTAGATAATTTTAGATATGATATGATTATATGATAAAATAAAAAAATTAAAATTAAAATATAAAATGTATATATAAGTGTATCAAAATTTATATAAAATGTACATGATAAATTTTATATAAACATATAAAATTTTAAATACAATTATGATGTAAGAAAATAATATGAATACAATATAAAAACAATATATTGGAGAATGGCTCAAAAATTTTCATTAGGCCTTTGGTCTTCAAAAGCCCATCTGTTTACTTTCTACCCAAGGCCTCTGTGACTTTGTCCTGGGCTTATTCCGAATGTTGAAAAGTCCATATTAGCAATGGGCCATACTTGTTTTGAGGCACAAGCACAAACATTTTTGTAGTTTACTACCCAATAAGGCTTCTACTTCATGGGCTTTTCTTATTTAAATGGGCGCTGGGCAGTGGGAGTAGACCTTTCTGCGGGGCTAACTGCCTGGTCAGATTCAATTGGATTCAAATTGGATCGTATTTTAAATAATAATTTTTTTAATTTAAATTTTTATTTAAATTTAATTATAAAAATTAGTATAAAAATAAATATATATTTTTTTATATTTTTAAATAATAAAACAGATTTTCGAATTTTACTTGAGATTGAACAAAAAAACTAAAATTTTATGAATTTAGTTCAGCTAGACTCATAAACACTTATAAATTGGAGTGCTATGAAAGAATAATCAATTGAATGAATGAAAAAGTAACCCAAAAAAATTGAAAAGTGGCTGGCCTCTTCAAAGCTAAAGGTATGTGGGGAAGTTCAAATCCTTGCTTACAGCATCAGCTTCTTGTTTTCTTCTCAATCGACTATGCTTAGCAATAATAAACACAATTCATAGATGTACTGTTTTGAACACAATATGATTACAAGATACGAATATGATATATAAAAAATAATTAAAATACGACACTACTTGAATACGCGAACGTGTCAAAATTTATATAACACGAATTATTAACATGTCAAAATTTATATAAATATGGAATAATTTAAACACGATTATAACACAAATATACAGATTGTCAGGTTTTATATTTATACTAACATCCAATAGAGTTACTTCCACTTCTTTTTTTTTTTCTTTTGAAGGCTAGACTTGAACACAAATGGCTTGAGTTTACCCACATGTAATTTTAAGTAGGGAAATGTTAACCAGTGTCTAGTGACACTAATTAAGATGATATTTAAAAAAAGGAAAGTGCAATTAATAAATTACTTTTTCTTCAATTCAGTAAAAATAATATATTAAATATATAAAAAAAACTTAAAATAGTAATTTAATAATTCTTAATCAATGTCTATAGGCATAAGTTAACCAGAGTCTTTTAATTAACTGTTATAAAAACTAGGGATCAAAGTTGAGAACAACAATAAAATAAAACTTTTAGTTTCAAAGTTGAAGCATATGCTCTCTCCTGATAAAACATCACCTTGTTTTCTTCTCAATCGACTACACTTAGCAATAATAAACACAATTCATAGATGTACTGCTAACACAGTTCATAGAACTCATATGAACACAACAAGGATTCACGAATGTGTCAAAATTTATATAATACGAATTATTAACGTGTCAAAAATTATATAAATATTTAATACCTTAAACATGATTATAATACAAATACATGAATTGAGAGGTCTAATATTTATACTAACATTCAATAGAGTTACTTCCTTTTTTTTTTTTCTTTCCCCTTTTGAAGGTTAGACTTGAACACAAATGGCTTGAGTTTACCCACATGTAATTTTAATTAACTGTTATAAAAACTAAGGTTCAAAGTTGAGAACAACAATAAAATAAAACCATTAATTTCAAAGTTTAAGCATATGCTCTTCTCTTGATAAAATATCACCTTGAGAAGCAAGCAAGCCATAATGCCAGATATCAAAGTTACCAAATCTTGATGGCACATTCAAGAAAGAAAAAAAAAAAATCATGAGAAAGTTAAAACAAAAAGGATAATTAGCTATTAAGACCAAAATTAATTTATATTAACGTGTACGGAGGTACCTCAATTAGGAGACCATTAGGACAAACTAACATGATTAGTTATTAAGGATCAAAGTTAAGTCTGTTAGGCTTAGCTGTTAACCTAAATTAATACCCTTTTTTGTTTTGGCTTGATATAGCAATCTACGAAAATGTAAATTATTTAGAATGCTGAAATTCAAATTTAGATTCGTAAGATATCATTTTTTTTAAATAATTGTATGAATTAATTGAACTAAACCTTAAATTCTTAATTAATTTGCTTTTAGAAAATGATGTTAGTACAAAATACAAATGAAAGCTCCCGACAAAGAGACATGTGATCTCACTTTGGTTACACCTCATTGATTAATCTTTTAAGCAAAGATTATCTTTTTAATCATGTTATCTTCTGTTCTCTTTTTCCACTTTATGTCTTTAACACCTAATTCCCATACTAATTGGCTAGCAAATTAGGTCATAAGCTATCCATATTTGGGCCATCTTGTTTTCCTTTTTATTGTTAAAACGATCTGAAAAATGACTTTTTAATTGAAGGGTGAAGATGCAAATTTTTACCAAGTTTACTTCTCCTATTATTTCCTCTTCACTTCAAAGGAAAGGTTGTAATTCGTGTATCCATGTCGTATTCGTATATTTTGTCGTGCCATAATCGTGTTTAAAGTATTTTATATTTATATAAACTTTGATACGTTAATAATTCGTATTAAATAGATTTTGAGATATTCGTGTATTTGTGTCGTGTTCGTGTTATTTTTTCGTATCATATAGTATTTTTTAATTATTTTTTTCGTATCGTATTCGTATCATGTTCAATATTTTCAAATATAGAAAAGGAACACGATTGTGAGTTGTGATTCTTGTGAATGTATGTATTGTAGTAGCAAATATCAATATGTCATTCTTTCTTTGAGCCCATTTTTAATAAACCCCAGCCCAAAACCAAGGCATTTGCTCAGCTAATCAGCTCCATAAAAAGATCAGTCTAGTCTAGCCCAGAGCTTGACTCCTTGCACGATTGATCGTTGAAAAGAAAGCTCAAAAGAAGGCAGGTTTTGATCATGATCAGGCGATAAACCATTAGGCCTATAGGGCTTCCAATGGTTCAATCTTTTTTGTTTTGGTGCTAAGGGAAGCAATTGTATGTAAACCTAATAATTTGTGCATGTATGTTGTGTTTTATATATATATTTTTTTATCAATTGTATAAACATAAATAAAACACATATTATTAAATGTGTTAAAATTTTATACACAAATACGATACATGTATTAAACGTGTCATATTCGTATCATTTTTTTGTATAATGTCCAAAATGATCGAATCTGATTGTACAAAGCAAGCTGCTAAAGGGATGTCTTTTCCTTGATATATATATATATATATATATATATATATATATATATATATATAGGGTAGTTGCTTGGATGCCATAACCCATAATTTCCATTGAAGAAACAAATGTTTAAAGAGAACCAAGGAAGAAAAACAAGTTTGCAAAAAAGAAAGACGAAGATAAAAGAGTGATGAAATATGTAGCACGCAGAACATCTAATGAATTCGAATAATAATCATTACATGGATTCACTTTGCTTCAGGTGATCAAAATATTCCTTAAGGTTCTCATGGAATAATAGCAGCAAAACCATGAATCATGAAGAACGTCACTGTGACAAGAAAACAGCCTGTAATCAGTTTCCTAAACTCCTCCACAATTTTTGCAACATGTTTACATCGATGATTTGAATTGCGATATTACAATTGTTATTGTACGATTTTAACTATCTTCGTCGCTGATATTCATTAATTAATCACGATACGATTTTAACTATCTTCGTTGCTGATATTTATTAATTAATTAATCACGATAGCATTCATTTTGTCCCAAAAACGCATCTTCAACTCCAATTTAAATCTCTGTCAGTAATACCTCATAGATGATTATTCACAAATTGCATGGCATGTTCCTTAATCACGTTGTTTACTGGCAGAGAAATTGTTCGTAATGACGCATCAGACACAGATAATGGAGCCGAATAAAACAAAGAAAGGGAAAACAACCTTATTTTGATACTAAAATAAAATAAAACAAACATGGACTTGGTCTTCAACCCAGATGACATTGACAAAAACCCAGAATTACAAAGCCTTTAGAATGAATCATGATCTTGGAATTAAGATTTCACAAATCTTAGCTACTATTAAACATATCAGAGATTCAGATTCCTCCGACCAATTATTTCAAAGAAATAACTTGGAAATTTCATAGACACCCAAAAATAAGAAAACGCATTTAAACAAAGGACAAACACCCAAGAAGAAAAAAGAAAAAAAAAAAACCCAGAAAAGCTCATATCAAAATTCACATTAAAAAAAAGGAAAGATAAAATCGAAAACCTAGAAGCAAATCCGAGAAAGAGGGGCGCAGCCAGCCCAGCCAAGGTGGAGGCATGCAATGCAAGGATTTAGACGGGGAGATTAACGACGTCGTTTGGAGGAGGGTTGTTGATGTTGGCCCTAGAGGTAACAGACGACGAGATGGAGGAACAATTAGTGAACATGAGAGGGCGATCGTGGGCCTCGGAATCTTCGGCATCGTCGGAGGTAGACAAGTTTATGCAAGAACAACGTTCGAGCGATGAAAAGAAGGCTTGGGCCACGCTGGTTCCAAACCAAGACAAACAACTGCCCTGATTATTATCTTCCATTCTTTCTCCTTTTTTTTTTGTTTCTTTGCAGAATTATCTAAATTGATTTGGGGATTTGGAGGGTGTTTTGATTGGCTTTTTTTTCCTTTTTCTTTTTCTTGGTACAACGAAATCGAAATGTGGGGGTCTTCGAAATTCACAGCCCTAAGCTTGAGGAGGAAGCGATGGTCAAAGGCTCACAACAGGTATAAAACCAGACGAATTTGCCTCCTACTGACCTACAGTTTCTCGGCTTTTTTATATTTTTGCCTTTTAAAGATTCCGGTAATTACTAAACGGAAACCTACCTAATTTGGTCGTGCTTAGGTTTTAAAGATTCCACTCGATTCGATCGGTTGATCAATAGACTAAATTAAAATTTAAATATTTAATAAAAATATATATGATATGATTTTTAATATATAATTAAAAGATTAAAAATTTAAATTTTATTATTTATAAAAAAATAAAAAATAAATCTAAAATCAAATTTTTATCGATTTAATCATCTTTTTATCAGTTGAATTAATTTTTTACCGATTCACAAAATATCTGATGCTAAGATATATATCGGATCGAACAAGTTTTTTATTTTCAATTAAATCAATTCAATCGATTTAATCCAATTTTTTTAATGTTAGAGAAAATTGAGAAATTATTTTTTGAAATTGATGGTAAATTATTTTTTATTTCATTTAAAAGAACATGTTCTTCCTTGTTGTAAATTGAATGATAAAACAATTTTTTTATTATTATTTATTTTTACTATACAATCAATATTTCATATTTTTCTAATAATCATGTACTAACAAATTAGTATTGGATTTTTTTTTTGACGAAGTAATGTATTTTTTTTCCCTTTCACATTCATGGCTTAAACCATGGTGATGTTATTTGCAATTTTTATATTTAAAAAATAAGTTGCTTCATTATTTAAAAAATTAGAAGGGATTGAATTATAATCTGACTCTAAATCGTGCAAAAAGAAAATCTATTAATTATACTATATATAAATTTTTTGATTGAATTGATCATAACATCAACTCATTCAGAAAATAGATAAATATAATAATATATGTGAAATTAAAAATATATATATAAATTAAATTTTTTAAAAATAAAAATACATTAAAAAAAAATTACTCATTTTTTTAAAAAACTAATACATTTTCTTTAACATAATTTCATCGCACCTTTTAAAACATATTTTTTTATTTATTTTCAAAATACTCACATAGCGAACTTATTCTAATTATATTAAAGTTACTGATTGAGTTTGGTGTCATGAATCAAGTAACATCAACTCAATAAAAAATTTTAAAAAATAATAAAATTAAAATAATACAAATAAAATATTTATATTTATATCTTTTAAACTTTTTATTATTTAAAAGGTTATAAAAACTATCCATTTAATATTTATGGAATAAAAACTACTTAAATAACTTTTTTTTTAAAAACACTCATCGAGTTTACCAAATTTTAGTAAATATAAAAAGAAAAAAAAAAATTGTTTAAATCATGTACGACTAAGAACATAATTTAATAAAGAGAAGTTCTAATTCATATATAATTCATATATATATATATAAATAAAATTATAATATTATTTATAAATCCTAAAAAGTTTATTGATAAAGGTATTTTTGAAAATTATCACTATATTTTCAGGAAAGTGTTTAGTGAATCAATAAGTCAATGTAATTTTTTCAGGATTTTAATTAATATTTTTTCATGTATATTAAACGTTATAATGTTATTTTTTTTCAACAATCACATTTCATTAGGATCATGAGATGAGAAGGCACCAAATGTCTCCTTAATTGATGAAAAAATCTGTCTTAAAAATGGTTTTTCTAGGAGTAAAAAACTCAATATTAAAATTTAATCCAATTAATTCACGTAATTACTTATTAAATATAACATTCAGCAAGTTTGTGTTTCAAATTCTAACATTTACAGCTCTTTTCTCTATCTTAAAATTGCAATATACCTTATAAAAAAAACCACATTATCAACTAAATTTTTTGCATTAATTCCACGTTATAAAATGGACTGACAGTTTTAGAGTACTTGTTTGTGAAAGTTTATGTTATTCGAAAATTTTATTTTTTTAAAAATATTCGGTTCGACATTTGTGATTGATAAATATTTAAATATAGATATAAAATATAATTTTTTAAATATATAAAAAATTAAAAATATTTATATCATACACATACTTATATCTTAATTTTGTTTTTTTAAATTCGGATAACATAAATAGAAGTAACTAAAATCAACTGTGCAAACCCAATAAAATAAGTAAAATCAACCACCTGCTTTACTAAAGAGTTTCAACCGTCCGATCAAGATGACCAAAAGTTACCCCTTTTATAAGCTAAACCTAATTTCTTAAAAAGCAATCTTGACCGTTAAGTAGGCTGATTTTTTTTTCCTTTTCCATAAGCAAATTCTTAATTATAAAATTGCCCCATATAAGTTTTCAATTTTTTTTTTTTTTTTGCCCCATATAATAAAGTTGGCTAACGTTATAACTGGGCCCATTTACACAACCTGTGGAACGCGTACTAGCCAATAACAGCCAAAGAAATTAATACTACTACTATAAATATATTATTTAAAAAATAAATAATCTAAATTTTAGATTTTGTATAATAAATTATTTGAGTCCAGCTTCAAATCCGCTTCTGATTCTATTCTTCTTGTTTTTCTTCTTTTCCCTTTTTCTTTTTCTTTTTCTTTCCTTTTTCCATCTCCAATTATTAGGGTTTTATTCAGCGCAGCCGCTTTTTGATCTTCTCGATCAGTGGTAAAGTCTGTATCAAAGTTCCTGATTATAAGGTGATTTTTGTCAAACTCCACGGTGAATGTTTCATTTTTGTTTGTAATTAGGGTTTTGGGTATTTGGTATTGAATGGCTTTGATTCGCTCTTAATTTATGTTTTATGATCTTAGGGTTCTGTTTATTTGTAGTACTAATTAAAGTATTACATTTTGTTTTGGAAAGATTTGAGTTATTGAATATATATTGTATTTAATTGAGATATAATTTGATCTGGGATCTTTCTTTGGTTTTACTTGTCAAATTTCAAAGTTTAAGTTCTTAATGTTGAATTGCCATAATTGATCCTGAATATTTAAGTGCTCCTGTTAGTTGCTAAGTATGTAAGTAGAGATGGCAATAGGGTTTTGATTTATTCGCTGCATATTGGTATTAGTCTTTTTAACTGTTGTTTTGCTCTTTTAAAATGAATTTTAAGTGAACAGTTTTATGTTAGTTTCCTTTTAGTTTGGATGTGTTTCTCATTATACAGTTCTTTTACCTTTTATGTATTTTCTGGATTCAGGTGTTGGAATATTTACTCCATACTGAATTTAGCTATTGAGTTTGTGTATCTAAATTCATTAAATTATTGATGCTTTAAGAAATACTAGGGCGATGGAAGTTACACAGGTGCTTTTGAATGCACAATCGATAGATGGTGCTGTGCGGAAAAATGCTGAAGAAAGCTTGAAACAGTTTCAGGAGCAGAACCTTCCTGTTTTCTTGCTTTCACTTTCGGGAGAGTTGGCAAATGAGGAGAAACCTGTTGAAACGCGTAAATTAGCTGGTTTGATACTTAAAAATGCGTTGGATGCTAAGGAACAGCACAGGAAGTTTGAGCTTGTTCAAAGATGGTTGTCGTTGGATGCCAATGCAAAGAGCCAGATTAAGGCATGCTTATTAAAGACCATGTCTTCTCCAGTATTTGATGCTCGGTCAACTGCATCTCAAGTCATTGCCAAGGTTGCTGGCATTGAGTTGCCACAGAAACAGTGGCCTGAGTTGATAGGTTCGCTTTTATCAAATATTCATCAGCTACCAGCTCATGCAAAGCAAGCCACTTTGGAGACTCTTGGGTATTTGTGCGAGGAGGTCTCCCCTGATGTTATTGATCAAGATCAAGTAAATAAAATACTTACTGCTGTAGTTCAAGGTATGAGTGCATCAGAAGTAAACATTGATGTGAGGCTTGCGGCTACAAGATCACTTTACAATGCGCTTTGCTTTGCTCAGGCAAATTTCAGCAATGACATGGAGCGTGATTATATCATGAGAGTTGTTTGTGAGGCAACCCTGTCCCCAGAAGTGAGGATAAGGCAGGCAGCTTTCGAGTGTTTGGTCTCCATTTCATCAACTTACTATGAGAAACTAGCTCCTTATATCCAGGATATTTTTGACATCACGGCAAAGGCTGTGAGGGAAGACGAGGAACCTGTCGCCCTCCAAGCCATTGAGTTCTGGAGCTCAATATGTGATGAGGAGATAGATATTTTGGAAGAATATGGAAGTGATTTCACTGGGGACTCTGATATTCCTTGCTTTTACTTTATCAAGCAGGCACACCCTGCTCTTGTTCCTATGCTGTTGGAGATGCTGTTGAAGCAGGAGGAGGATCAGGATCAAGATGAAGGGGCTTGGAATATTGCAATGGCTGGGGGAACCTGTCTTGGTTTGGTTGCACGGACTGTAGGAGACGATATTGTCCCTCTTGTTGTGCCGTTTATTGAGGAGAATATAACAAAACCAGATTGGAGGCAGAGAGAGGCGGCAACTTATGCCTTTGGTTCAATCTTGGAGGGCCCTTCCCCTGAAAAATTAATACCTCTTGTGAATGTTGCCCTAACCTTCATGCTCAATGCTTTGACAAACGACCCCAATAGCCACATCAAAGACACTACTGCCTGGACTCTTGGACGTATCTTTGAATTCCTTCATGGTTCAGCTGTAGGTTCACCCATCATCACTCAGGCAAATTGCCAACAAATAGTCACAGTTCTGATACAGAGTATGAACGACACTCCAAATGTTGCCGAGAAAGCCTGCGGTGCTCTCTATTTTCTTGCTCAAGGTTATGAAGATGCAGGTCAATCATCTCCTTTAACTCCTTTTTTCCAGGAAATTGTCCAGTCCCTTCTCACTGTCACTCACCGAGAAGATGCTGGGGAATCCCGGCTGAGGACTGCTGCCTATGAGACATTGAATGAGGTGGTGAGGTGTTCAACCGATGAGACAGCTCCATTGGTGTTGCAATTGGTGCCAGTCATCATGATGGAGCTTCATAACACTCTCGAGGGGCAGAAACTGTCTTCTGATGAAAGGGAGAAGCAGAGTGAATTGCAAGGCCTTCTTTGTGGGTGTTTACAGGTCATTATTCAGAAGCTAGGTTCATCAGAACCAACCATGCATGTGTTCATGCAGTATGCAGATCAGATAATGGGACTTTTCCTAAGGGTTTTTGCTTGTAGGAGTGCTACTGTACATGAGGAGGCCATGCTCGCAATCGGAGCCCTTGCTTATGCAACAGGCCCAGATTTTGTGAAGTACATGCCAGAATTTTATAGGTACTTGGAAATGGGTCTTCAGAATTTCGAAGAGTACCAAGTCTGTGCTGTCACAGTTGGTGTTGTGGGTGATATTTCCAGGGCATTGGAGGAAAAAATTGTGCCTTACTGTGATGGGATTATGACACAACTTCTCAAGAATTTATCGAGCAACCAGTTGCATCGCTCTGTCAAGCCTCCCATATTTTCATGCTTTGGTGACATTGCATTGGCAGTAGGAGAGTATTTCGAAAAGTACTTAATGTGGGCCCTGTCTGCGCTTCAGAGAGCAGCAGAGCTGTCTACCCATTCGGCAGGTGATGATGAATTGACAGAGTACACAAATTCCCTGAGAAATGGAATTCTGGAGGCATATTCTGGGATTTTCCAAGGGTTTAAGAACTCTCCAAAAACCCAGCTCTTGATTCCCTATGCTCCTCACATCCTCCAGTTCTTGGATGGCATATACATGGAGAAAGACATGTGAGTTCTACTAAAAGATACTCTTTTAAGCTTTTACTCTATTGAATGGCTTGTCATTTGATATGTGGTTATCAACATTTTGTTATGTTACTTATTTGCCTATAGGGATGATGTGGTCATGAAGACTGCCATTGGGGTCCTTGGAGATCTAGCTGATACATTGGGAAGTCATGCTGGTTCTCTGATACAGCAATCTCTCTCGAGCAAAGACTTTTTAAATGAATGCTTGTCTTCAGAAGACCATATGATCAAAGAATCTGCTGAATGGGCCAGGTTGGCCATTAGTCGTGCCATTTCTGTTTGAGGGTGTTGCCATTCAGCATGTTTATTTTCTTTTGGAAGTCCATGCATTTGGGTGTGTTGGTTTGAGGGTCTGGGATTGCATGTACCAAATCATTGCCATTGTCAAGACAACAGAAGTAATCAGTCTTCAAGTTGTCACTAACTCTTGCATCATCATCATCATCATCATCATCATCATCATTGGGTGGGATTCCATTTTTTATCATGGAGGAAGTGGATTGGGATGGTTTCAAGGAATTTGATGAATGTCTCCTTGACATTGGGGGATAAAGTATCTTTTGGTCTTGAAGGGTTGAAGTCGGGGAGGGATTAGTAACCGTGACATGCTGGAGTGACTGACTAGTCAGGTAGCTTGGTCACTTTCTGTACGTACTGCCCCTGTGTTAAGGCAAACATTATTTTTTTCCTTATTGTGGTTTTCTCCATATAAATTTAGGTTGTTGGAATAGATGACTAAGGATCTGGTTCAAAGTGCTGCAGCACTTGAAGACATGTCAAGTGCTGCATGAGATTCACCATTGTCTTCCATCGCCTAGTTTTGGTTCCGGGTGTTCCTCACCCCCTTCGTTTTGTAGTCGAAGTCTGCATATTTCTTAAGTAATATACATCAGTGACCGGTTTGCATTTAATCTCTGCTGCTCGGTTTATATATTCGGGGTCGGTGTTAACCACATGCTGCATGTATTGGGAGCATTCCATTCCTGCATTCCATTATTATTGTTCTTTTTCTTTTTCGGTTTTTAATTTCATTTGTTACCAAGTCTGGAGTCAATTGATCAAATGTTATCTGTTTTGGGGTTACCTTTGGGGGTATACAGATTTTTCTTGCTGCTCCAAAGTTGAGATTGTATAATTATATTTGTGGGTTATCGATGCTTATAGAAGGTGATATAGTACATTACAATTTGGGCTAAAATTAAAAGGGATGAGTGAGGCAATGTATTTCTGGTTCTGCCTAGTTATGGATTTGAATTAAATGCTTAATTTGGGCGATTGCCTTTTTTGCTTCATTTTAGAATTTTTGTAGGTTGCTCAAACGGATTTGACTCTCAACTTTAAGTAGGCTATTTTGATCATATGACTTCTTGTTAAAAAAAAGTCCCTATATATAAAAGGGATGATATATATAGGTTCGCTTAATTGGTGTTTATATGTATCAGTTAAAAAATATTTATTTATTATTTTAGGAAAATTTTATGTATTTAATATATTATTTTTAATGAATTCAAAAAAAGTTATGCATTAATTATATATCTTTAAATTTCGTGACAATCTATACATTTTCAAAGCAACTTGTGACAATCTTTAAATTTCGTCTATGAAGTTAACTAAATCTATACCAAAAACGAGCTCTTATTAATATATATATTTTCAAAGCAACTTGTCACAATTTTTTTTCTTTTCTTTTATAATGTTGCAAAATTTGTAAACATGAAGCCAAGATCACATGAGTCCATGTTGGATTGGTCCCTTAATGAATGGCCTTTTCCCTTTTCTTTTTGGCTTTTAAGTCTAGAAACTGTAAAATTTGATGCATATAGAGCAAAGGTTTAATTCTCTCTTTTGGATAAATTTTTCTTTTTCTCCACTAGTAGTAAGATTTGATTTGATTTTCCTTTATTAATAATAAAATATTCCCTTTTATTATATATATGATTTTGTTATTATTAATTAATACTCCCTTTGTTTCAAATTATTAGTCATTTATTAATTTTCACAGAATTTAAGAATTTTTTTTGATTTTGATGTATATTTAATTATAATATTACTTTTAGTATTTTTTACAAATTTGATGTTTTACAATTTTTAATGTCAAAAAATAAAATATGTAAGTATTTAAAAAATGAGATCATTTTGAAAAATCCAAAAAAAGAAAAATGAGTAATAAACGACTTAACTCTAAAAGGAAAAAGTTACAATAATTTCAATTGTTGTTTTATAAACATTATCAAAGTTCAAAAAAGTTAATTTTGACGGATGTGTCCACGTGTCTTTTATGGGAAAAATAGGGTCCCACCAAGATCCGATCACCATCCGATTCCAATCGCTTTGTCCTTTGTGCGGTACAATTTTAAAAAGACCAGACCACAGCAGAATTACTATGACACATGGCATCAAAAGACGGCACCATGCGCAATGCCGCATACATCTCATGCTGACCTGACTTGTTTTGTTCGTTGGACTTACATCTAAAATTCGTGTATTTATATGTATTTATATTATTTTATTCAATATAAAATTATATTTATATAAATTTAAATAAATTAATAATTTATGTTACATAAATTTTAATATATTCATATTTTCGTGTTATATTCATGTTATATTTTATATCATATTTTAATTATATTTTCTTATCGTATTCTTATAATATACTCTTGCTACATCAAAAAGTAAATATAATAAATGAAAATATAAACATATCAAAATTTATATGACATAAATTATTAACATATCAAAATTTATAAAATATAAAAAAATTTAATTACAATTATGATAAAAAAATATATAAATATAATAAAAATATAAAAATTACTAAATCTACCGAAAACCCAAACTAATAATTAGAATATAACGCGTCCCGTCAACACTCAATCCGGACCATCCAAATAAGACGGTTCGTTTCCATTTTCTGCTTACGTGTCAAGCAGAGAAAGCATCACAACGGCGCATATTAATATCAAGTACTACTAATACACAGTCCACTTTCCTCACTCCTCTGCATTTTTGCTAAAAAAACGGAAACAGTTCCTCAACAGTCACAATTCTCCTCAACACTCTCTAGGAAAAGCTTAAACCATCCACGCTTTTTTATCTCTCTCTAAACCTCCATAAGGGAAAACCCTAACTTGGACTAAATTAAAAGCCATGGAAGACAAGTTCCAACGTAAGGGTTTGAAGAGGCAGTTGGTTTTGGACGATGAAGAATATTCCAACAAAGTTTACCGTTTCAAAGTTCTGTTACCGAATGGGACTAGCGTGGGATTAACTTTAAAAGATGCCGAGCCGGAAATCTCATTTCAAGGTTTCATTGACTTGATCAGGGACGCGTATGATGTCGTTAGACGCCAATCTGAGTCCTTTAAACGGAAACGAATGATAAATTGGAAGAGTGAAAAGTTATACCTTGAGGACACAAATGACACGAAAACCAGGAGCCGAATCGACTTGCGGGATTTTCAACCCCATAAGTGTCACATTCTACACCTTCATGTGAGTATTTTTAGTTGCAAAGTTGTTTATGCCCTGTTTGGTTTGCTAAATAAAAATGTCTTAAAAGATATGACAGAACTAAAACATGTGTTTTTATCACTTACTTGCTGTTGTTTTTCATAATCAGGATGGTTCTGGAGAGATTGCCAATACTTTTGAGGTAGTGCCTTTTCTCCTTTTGTTTGGGGGCATTGTTGTTTGTAAAACTGACGTGTCTTTTACTGAGAAACCATAATTACTTTTGGGATGAATTTTGTTGGTTTTTCAGAATATGTGGGATTTGACACCGGAAACAGATTTGTTAATGGAGTTACCGGAAGAATACACTTTTGAAACTGCTCTTGCAGATTTGATTGTAAGTTTAATCGTGCTACTGAGATTCTGGATTTTCTTTTATCCTTAATTTGTTGTTTGGATTGGCGCTTACACTTTCCTACCCGTTTAACAGGACAACTCCTTGCAAGCAGTATGGTCGAATGGTGAAAACGATAGGAGATTGATAAGGTTTGAATTTATTGATGATTTATTTCATGATGGCTATTCTCTGCTGTATGCTTATTCTATTTAGTTGCTATTTTGTTTTTTTTGCTAGAATTTATTCTGTTATAGAATAAAAATTACTTTCAAATAGTGAATTGGAGATGAAAATGAATTATTTGTTTGCATATGTGACTGGCTGAGATTATTGATTATGGCCTATGGCATTAGCTTTAGAAGTATGATTTATATTCTCACTTTGCTAGTTCCAACAATTTTGTTGATATATGACGTGGTTAAGAACTTGTTTGAAATGTCTTGTTCAAACATTGATTTTTTTTTTATTTTACGTCGGATCTTCCTAATGGCCCTTTTGTGTTTTTTCGAAATCTGTTATATTCTACCATCATAATTATCATGTACCGGAATTTTGCTGCCTCCTCTTTATGTGTTTTTGTATTGTGTGTGTGCATGCATGTGTTTGCTTTTTCTACATGTAACTAATTCAACCTTCCTTTATATATTTATTTCCTCATAAAAAAATGTTTACATCATACTTTTTATGGCTATATTAATATTTTTACAGTGTGAATGTTCTCGAGAATAGAATCTCTATTTTTGACACTGGGCCTGGAATGGACAACAGTGATGAAAACTCTATTGTGAAGTGGTATGTTATACCAATTCTTTTTGATCTTCTTTATATTTATGTTTATTTTGTTTTAAGTTATTGGTTTGGGACTTTGGGTTACTTTTCTTCTGTAGTTGGGTAAGACAGATATGCTAGCATAAGTGATGTATTCAAATGCTAGAGTTTTCGAGCAGCTTTTAGATGTCTCCTTCCTCCACCTCATGAAAAAAAGAAAGAAGAATCCTTGAATCTGGAAGCCTCAATTTGCAATTTACTCATTCGTAATTTAAATGTCAGTCCAGTTTGTGGGATATATTTTGGAAGGAAATATGCACTGTATACTTCTACAAGGAATTTCTAAAATTTCATTATTGATATTCTAGGGATGATTAAGATAATCTCCTACTGTCTAAAGAGAGAGAAAAGAAAGAAGAAAAGGGAAGTATTGACCTCAAAGAAAACTATTTGTTTCCTCAATTTTAGCTCTAAATTAATAGTTTGCACTCTGTTCCTGAAATTTCTTCCCATTTTTTATCATATCTTATTTTTATCAGTTTGCAAAGATGAACTTCTTATAAAGTTGGGAGTTTAGTGGCATAGTTGCATAATTTCTTAGCAGTGATTGTCATGTAAATTTAGGAAAAAAATTGATTTAACATGTCCGTATTTCTCATAAATTTCAATTATTGGTTGTGTTTCTTAATTATCATTTTTCTTTAGAGTTTTGCTAATGAATTTAAGTTTATTCTACTCATTTTATTCAGGGGAAAGATGGGTGCCTCTCTAAACAGGTTATATAAAGTACAAGCAATAGGGTGCAAACCTCCATTCTTAGTGGTAAAAATTCTGTGAAACTCTTGTGTATTTCTTTTGGTCAGACACATTAGTATCTGTCTGAGATGCACATAATTGGAGTTTGCCTTTTATCTTTGTGCTCTCAAGGAGTAACATTTTCTACTTACATCATGTATGATGCCTGAAAAAAGGAAGAGATCTCTAATGCCGAGTTAGTCTTTTCCCCCTGTCCAGTCTCTGAATAGGTGTTATTTACCCATTTTATTAATTATGTGTTGGATTACGTTTTCTCTTGGGTTTTACTATCTTCTGGTCATCAAAATAAGTTATTTTTTTTTTTTTTGATAATTGGGTAAGGGAAGGGGTTGCTTGGGTTTGAACCCAAGACTTCATGCCCCCAAGACTCTTGGCCACTCAGCCAAGAGCTTGTTGGCAAAAAAAAAAAAAAAAAAAAAAAAAAAAAAAAAAAAAGGTTACTTTGTGTTTTGATTGTAGCTATTGCTCCATAATAGTAAGTGAATCATTAATGGGTGTTTGCTTTAAAATTTATCTATAAACAGGTTACTTTGTGAAATGGATTCTATGGTGATTTGAAGTTTTTCACCATTTTAATATCAACCTGCTATGTGTTCTGAAAGACGGAAATCTATCATTTCTCTTTATATCATCACTGGATTTGTTAGTTAGAAGCTCTTTTTTTTTTTGTAACAATGCAGCCCTTTTTTGGCATGTTTGGATATGGAGGACCTATTGCATCTATGCATCTAGGGAGGTATGACCTCTTTGACAAATTGATCATGCCCTTCCCTCTGTTTTATGCTGATTGAATCATTTCCTGGTGAAATATAGATTTTTGTGGTTATTTTTTTCATGTCTTCATGTAGCTGTGTTATAGTTTCTTCCAAGACAAAAGAATCCAAGAAAGTTTATATGTTACGTCTTGCACGAGAGGCTTTACTCAGCAATTCTGGTTCTGAATGTACTTGGAGGGTAAGCAAGTTCTCTTAATATTAATCTCCCTAAAGAACTGATTTTTTCCACTTCTGTTTCTAATTTGTTTTAGAAAATATTTTTGTTATATAGAAAATTTCTCATAAGTTTGTTGCATTATGTCATCAAAATCTTTTTACTTTAGACTGATGGCGGCATTAGGGATCCTTCAGATGACGAAATTGCGAAATCGCCACATGGGAGCTTTACAAAGGTTTACTCTTCTGTACATCCCCTTTAATCTTCGTATATTTTTGTTTTTGAGGCTAGATCCTGCATTTTCCATGTTCCCCATTTATCATATTAGAGGTTATGGGCATAATGATGGCACTTTGTTGTGAATTTCCTTGCTCTCTTTTTTGTTTTTCTTTCATGATCTTCCATTTTTTTTTTCTGGGTTAAAGTTTGGTGCTTATTGTGATATTCCAGTCAATTTTAACTCTATTTCTCATTGTCTCTGTCCAACTTAGCACGGTTATTTTGGACTGTTTTCCATTTCTCAATGTGTTTGGCATTAACTTGTCTTGAACTCGTGTAACTGGTTGAACTGTGCAACTCTATCACATTTCTTAGGCAGAATGGATGATAACTTTCAGGACAAGGCATGGTCAGCAATCAGTTGAAAATGTCATCTAAAATTTGCAAGTGGTTAAATAAGTTTTCTGTAGATTTTGCTACCTATTATCCTAGAGTTATATCGACTTTGAAAGTTCTTTGTAGCTGGGATGTAATCAATATTCCTATTCAATTTAATCTGAAGATTTTTCACTAAAATTTATGCACTGATTTGTTGACAATTAGATGAAAAATGGTCTGGAGTTTATAGTTAAATTGTAGAAAGATTGCTGGCAACTAGATGCTCTGTTTCTCACAACTATGTTTAGCCTTTATGTTATGGTGTATTGTACTTTGTGGCAAATAGGTCTGAAATTTTGCAACGTCTTCCTCATTTTTTTTCTTCAAGAAAGTTTCTGGTATTGTTACACATTACTATTTATCTGTGCATAAGTGTCATTTTAGCTAGGTGAGGTGTTTGCATTTTATTTGTCTCAGTTCATGTATTATATTTTGTAGTTTAATTCTTCAAAATTCTTTACAGGTGGAGATATTAAAGCCTAAAGTGAAAAACTTGGACATATCTAAGCTCCAATGTAAGCTGAAGGACATATACTTTCCATATATTCAGGTGTGAGTTTATTCTTTAACTTTTTAGTTCCAGAACAATTAGCTAATATGTATTGTACTATTGAGGTGTTGACTGGGAGGGAAATTCTATCATGACACAAATGGCATCTTGCTGTTTTATGATGGATGATGGTTAGAGTGAACTGTTAAGATTTACTGGATATATTTAGCAGTTCAGACTTGCAATGTTATCATGCCCCCTTAATGATTATGGCATCTTAGGATTACCCTTATTCGGAATTATATGGAGATGTTAACTTTTTTTTTTTTTTTACATCTGCGTGGTTGTTACTTTGTGAATGCTGTAGAATTATCAAGGACCTAAGCTTTTCCTTTTTTTTTTTTAAATTTATTTTCTCTGTCTGTTTTCTGCTCCTAATTTGTAGGGCCTGTCATGTGCTGGTAGGTCTGCATTTTGATTATGGTTAACTAGTTCACAGGAATGAAGAATACATTTGGCTTTTAATTAAGAGCTTGCCAATGTATGACAAATTTAACACACAGAAATTTTTCTCCCTTATATATCGTTTCTTCATCTACTCTCTTTTAAATCTGGCTTGCCAGTAGATTATGTGTAATTAAATCGAGACTACTGATTCAGTTTTTTGGTTTAGAAGTCAGAATGGTGCCATGATTTCTCAATGATTGAGTAATAAGTTTCTTTTACTGAATTCTGGGTTCTGTTGAAATAAAAAATGGGCATCATCCTTTCTCCCTTTGGCACTTTTGACAACTACATTTGGGCTTATCTGCCAGATTGGCTGGTGTATGCACATGTATTTATGTGCTTTTATATTATTCTTTATGTTGGAGTCTAGTCTAGCTTTCAACTCCTAAGCGTTTATTTGGATTGCACTTTCATCTATTCTAGACTACTATTTAGTAGTAACTTTTTCACTTTCAACTTTATAATCATATTAGAATCCTAATTGCCTCTCATGCAACAATTTGTTGGCCTGCAGTGTGATGAGTTGTCCAAGGTTGGCAGGACTATTACACCTGTTGAGTTCCAGGTTTAGTCATCTTACAGTAATCTCCTACATATTAATTTTGACATGCCTTTTCCTGTTACTCCTAATTGTTGAGTTGTTGATGACCTTGTGGCAAAAGATTTTTGGAGTATTGAAGGATATTGTTGCTGTTCAGGTTAATGGTGTTGATTTAACTGAAATCCAAGGCGGCGAAGCTGCAATCACCAACTTGCTTTCTTGCAATGGTCCTGAATTTACTGTACTGCTTCACTTTTCCCTTAAAAAGGATAAATTTGCAACCAATGCACCAGGTAGTCATCATGTCTTGCTATTTTACTGCTTTTAATGATGGAAACCTTACTGCTTATGGAACAGCCACATTTTCCCTCGTGTTAAGTTGCCGAGATTTTCTATTTTCCAGGTTCAAAGGCTTCTCAAAAAGCAAATGCACGCCTCAAGTGTATTTATTTTCCCATCCGTCAGGTATTTGGAAGATTTATTTCCTTTTAGTATTTAGGCTCTGTGGAAGTATTTAAAGTCATATTTTGCAGGGGAAAGAGAATATTGAGAGGATTTTGGAGAGTTTGGATGCTGAAGGATATGGAGTTAGAGAGAACTTTGAGAATTATAGTCGTGTCTCAATTCGTCGTCTTGGTCGTCTACTTCCAGATGCTCGTTGGGTGAGTTGCCTATCAAGCTTGTGAATGTAAAGTGGTTTTTCATATATCTTATATGGTAATTTTGGTAGCTCCATTTTAAAGAATCTGGTAATTCACAAGGAGATACTAATTTATGTTTTAAAGTATTAGGCAGATTTTGTTTTTTCCCCTTGTGCATGTTTAAACTACCTGCTATTTTTATTTTACTCTTTACCTTTTCTTTCACCATTTGCTTGTGCATCTGGTAATTGTTCAAATTAGTATACATTATGCTTCTTTGTGGTGTGCTGCTTGGTTAAAAACTCCAATAATTAATACATGATGTATTTATTTTACTACAGGCATTGCTTCCTTTTATGGATTTGAGGCAGAGAAAGGGAGATAAGTCCCACTTGTTGAAAAGATGTTGCTTGAGAGTCAAAAGCTTTGTTGGTAGAGTGGATTAAATTTAAGAGAAAGTGCTTTATACACATACTTGCAATGTTTCTTTTCTTTCTCTATTATCACTATGCTTCAAGCAAGCACTTTTTTTTGTTGCAGAGACTGATGCTGGATTCAATCCAATGCCATCAAAAGTAAGCAACTTTCGTCTCCTACATTTTCCTTCACTAGCATGGTTCCTGAATTTGCCATAGCTTGCTGTTACGTCAATATCTACTGTTCTGTTGGAAGTTAAGTTACCAGTTGGCTTGCTTTTAAGTTGTTAGAGACAGTATCATGATTTCTTGATGTGATTCCTGGCTTCCTGCTTTTTCTATATGGGAATTATCATTCTTATGTGTGTGCATGTATGTGTACGTAAGGTGCAGTTTGTTATGTGGTGAGAATTACCAGTTGATGGTGCTACGCTGGATCAGTTACAGCAATAATGGAAGATGTGCTATATCATCTGTATGATTCCATTATTGTTGTCCTGAGAACCTTTTCAGTTCTTTTTTGTCCAAGGCACTTTTTCTTGTTCAAGGGCAAAGATTGTGTTAAAATTTGTTTCCCCACCTGTCATTGGTTTTGTGCTAATTGAACTACTAGAGGAAATGGGCTAGTTGCAGCAAGCAGTTCCTATAATCTCTGCTCAAAGACAAAAAGAGCACTGAGGCAAAAAATGTCGATTTAATATATATGCTTGCAAAAACATATGGTCAAACCAACATTCTTAAAATGATTGGAATAAGAATGCATAAAGAAGCCAAAGTAATAATCAGGTGATGGATTGAACTAGTTTAATTACAATATAATTATGTTGTTTATTTTTTTCATCAGACTGATTTGGCGCACCATAGTCCTTTTTCCATTGCTCTAAAGAACTTCGGCAATAGGCCTCAGGACAAACAAAAAGGTGAACTTTGTTTTTGGTTTTGCTCCATGCCAAATGTGTGAATTGTACTCAGTATGCGATCCTTGTTAATCAAATATTCTTGAATCTATAGATGTTGATGTTGAAATTTATAGAGATGGAAAACAGTTGACATTTTTGCAACTGGAAAGGGAGTACCAGGATTGGCTTCTTCAAATGCATGATAGTTATGATGAAGAAATCGAGTCTGGTGAGGATCAGCCTGTTCTTGTTGTCGGTCCCTTGAACAAGAAGGCACTAGGAATATCATCTGATGGTATGCATTATCTTTTAAGCAGTTTGATGTACAAATGCATGTTTGATTGATTTGTTACCCTTTTTGCAACCTCATAAGTTTGGTTTAGACACTAGAGTGGAATATGTTAAATAAGGTTAGGTCTTATTTTTGTTTGTTAATATGTTTCTTTCCATCCCGTTTTAGTTGATTTTATTTATACTTATACTATTGCCTCTTTTCAACTTGCAGTTATAAGGGTTCATCAAATTCTAAAGAGAAAGGGAGTATTGTGGAAAAGTGGCCAGAGAATCAAAGTTCTCAAGGGTGCATGTGCTGGGTGTCATAAGAACAATATTTATGCTACAATAGAATATTTCTTGATTGAAGGATTTCAGGGGGATTCTGGTGGTAAGCATTTTATTAAACAGCGAAGAAGTTCAATCTACCATTGTCTTATACTTCATTATTGAATTTTGTACGTTTAAATATTCTTTTGATTGGTTAATGCTTTCATTTATTTGTTTTATATAGGAGAAGCTCGGATTATATGCAGGTAACCTTGTGGTTTTTCTTCCCAAGTTTCTTTTGTTTTTTTATTATCTAATACCTTATTGTTTACTAATGATATATGTCCATTTTTGTATGGAAGGCCACTAGGTATAGCAAATGGCTGTATCCTTTCTGTAAAGGGTGGAAATGCCAGTTTAGATATTCACAACTCATTATCTCTTCCAATTAGCGTGATGGATTCTGGAAAGGTTAGTTTTTACTGAAGTTCTTATAATGCTCTGAAATCCGTTTGCAACTGTTTCATATGGTTGAGTAACATGCTGAATTCTGAGCCATTTGCAGTGCATAGCCATTGATGATTCGGATTGGGAGTGCCAACGTGAGAAACAAAGTCGGAAGACTCCCTCAAGAATTGAATTGCTAAATGTGAAACAGTGTCAAGAGTTGGAGGTTGATGGGGTCAGTTGATATTTGACTGTGATAGCTACCTAATCCTTTGTTTTGTCTGTTGCCCACTGATTTTTGGCATTTTCGCAACAGAATGTTTAGCCTTAAAGATAGCAAATGTCAATAACAATTTGCATGTGTGTGATATGCATGCACACACGTATATCTTCCTCCATTTTCTTTGCAAAACAATTGGTTATTTTTCTCCTTCCTGGTTCTCTTCGTTCAAGCATCTTCAATATGCCTTATTTCGATGGTCCTGGTTTCTTGTCTTAGGCATTGCCAACTGATCTCACAATACATGCTGGACAAACCCCTCCAAAGGACATTGTGGCTGTTCTTCGTCCAAGTAGTTTCGTTTTTTCTGGTGCTTCAAATGACTTGGACCAGAAGGACATTGTGAAGATTAATTTAGAGATGTTAATGGAAGTCAAATATAGAAGAACCAAGAACCATCAAGATGTTGTACATATTTACTCATTCCGCATTACACCTATATCCTGTAAAGGGTTTCATGGCTTATATATATTCCCACTTGGGTGCAAGTTCCCTCACTTGTTTCAAAAAGCAGGTGCATATACATTTTCATTCTCCATTGTGAGTAATTCAGAGACCTTTTTTTTTTTTATCGTTTTCCTACTTTGAGTTATACAATAGCATATGTTCTGAAGTTTCTTCTGCTCATGCAATCTAATGGAAGCTTCACATTAATTAGGAACATTCAAGTTGTCAGAATTACAAGCAAACACTTTTGGTAGTGCCTTCACAAAAGGTTGGAAAGTGGCAGCTTCTGGGTGATGAAAAGTTTCCATCTTATAATGTAAGGTAAGGGATCTTGAGGATATGATTTTTGGATTTGGGTGTTTAATGACTTCCTGACGAATGAAGTTAAATGTATATATCAACAAATATTCTTTCTAGAACTACATTGTGGTGTGGCACCACTTAAGAACGTAACTTTTGAAAACAAAATAGAAGTTTGAAATGGGATCGACATCGTTGTTATTAGTTACTAGTTATAATTTTTCATAGCAGAGAACATATTCAGCATCTAATTTTTACCTTTTTTACTCCATGGTCATTGTACAGGGTCGGTTCATGTTTTCCACTCTTCTCTATTGCATGCTATGACATCTATGACAACCGAATGTCATTTATCTCCATTCCTGACTTAAAGATCAAGCTTATTATGAATGAAGATTTGCTTGTTGATGTGACCAAGATGAAGCCATCCCTTTCATCTGATAATTTGGTCCTTATTATTGAGGTATGTTCTTTCATAAATCTTTTTGCCCCTTGAAAGACATTACATTTATATGCCTAGAAATATGATAGTAATTTTCTGTGCATTTGTTCTCTTTCTTGGTTTTTCCTAATGCTGCAGGATGTCATGATTGAAAGTAATGAGTTAGACTCAATCCGGCCAAATTATGCTGCCACCTTGATGATATATATGCAAGATGAGTCAGCGTCAGTTTCTGTTGAATGTCAAGGTATTCTGTTCTATATTAAACATTTTGCATGCAAAAGCATTAGTACAAAAACGAATCCAATCATTTGTTTTATAATGAAATGATTTTTTTTTTTGCACATATTAGTTACACCTGGAGCTTTACACCGTATCAAAGCCTATTCACAGCTTCTTGGAAAGCAATTACTCCCAGGTTTTGTAATTGAGCAGTTTGTGCTAGAGGTGCGACTTTGTTATCAAATGCCCTAGCTTTGCCTTAACCATGATTAAATTAATGTTTTGATGAATTGTTTGGTTCTACACATAGAGGGAGAGCCTCCTTTCATTTGCCATTTTTTCTTATAACCTTTTTCTCTGATTGTCTCTCCCTATTTGCCTGGATTATTTTTCATTAATTAGAATAATGTTCAAAACAATTTAGTAAATAGTATACAGTTTAGACAAACCTAAAATTGGAAATATATCATTGGCTTTCCAAAACATTTTCGCGTTTGGTGCAAAATCTTTCACTTCGATTAAGGCATCCCAAATCTTTCACTACTTGTAGTCCGCCTGCCATCATATGGTAATTAATGAAGAAGCTTCAACAGCTCAAGTAGATGTCTCATTAAATTTATGATCTACTGAACTGAAAGATATAATGAACAGGGGATCTTTTACATAACATAGAGTTTTCCTTATTTTATTTTATTTTTATGGATGCTATGAAGTGTGATATTTTGTTGAATGTTACAGTATTTTCTTTCTCATTTTAATATTTTGTTTGAAAGAACATTTTTCAAACATGTATTTTTTTCCTGATATGTAATGTGTTGTTATGCATTAATCTTCTTAATCCTTGCATTTCTTCTCTCTCTCTCTCTATTTGTCTGTGTGCACGCTCGTGTGTTTACAGAAATATCCAATACTCTTACATAATCAACCGTAACTTACCATACTTAAGTCAATGTGGAATAAAACTGGTCACAAAATACTATCCATTTGTAAAATCATTTGACAATGTTTGATGGAAACCACATTATCCAACATCGTCAATTGGTTTTATGTTTTGTACTAGATTTCATTATTTTTCAGAGATATATATATATATATATTGTGCTAAAATTGAATTCGACTTGACTCTCGTCAGTCTCAACTTTGAGTACTTTTCGTGGTAAAAGTTTTATACCGGATATCAAGTGTAATATTTGATATCTTGAGTATCTGGCACATGGAAGCACTTAATAAGTAGCTCTGAACTAAATATCTTCAAGTAACTAGTGAAGCCAGTGTGAGTGGAACTAGTAGCACATAGGGCATAAGATTGTAATCTGAAACTGTAGATTTGACATGCGATCTTCATATTACTAACATGGTAATGTATTTCGGTCAGATATTTGATGCATATGGCAATCATGTTGCAGAAGGCTTGGAAGTTCAATTCCACTTGGATGGTTTTAGCATCCAAGGCCAAATAGGCTCAAAGTATAAGGTTGGTTCTCTGCGTCTGCACTCTATGGAGGAAAAAAAAAATGTCATACTAGTTTATACTGCATGTTTAAGATTTTTCATGAATTTGCTAATATGAATAATGTGGTTTTCACAGAAAAGGTAGGGTGGCAATACTCCCACGATGTTGTCTTTAAATACTGCAAAAATCGACCTATATTGTTATCTTCTTTTGTGTACAATTTATCAACTTGGTTACTGAACTGAATGCTGCAATATATAATTTGGTGTTTTTCAAAGTTTGATGTTGTAGTCAAAGGCTTTACATTTATCTTCCTTGGTATTAGGTGGAAGAGAATGTCATTGTTCTTATTTTTCTGTTGACACTGTGAGCATGATGCTGATAACTGGTAGTCAAGATTAATGCTTCAGTTTTTGAGATCTGAGCATAATGGTGTTCGGCATATAATGTTGCATTGCTAATAGCAGTTTTCCAAAAATATAGGTGGATAACCATGGATGCATTGACCTTGGGGGCCTATTGAAAGTAACTGCAGGTTATGGAAAACCAGGTATATACCTTCACTCTTCAGCTAACTGGTGTTTCCTGGTGAAGTTGTCTCTTTTTAAAAATATATAAATTATGATATAAATTTCCTTTCAATATTCATGATTAAATCATATATTATTAATTTCAGGGATTTTATAATTATTAGTAATTTCTGTTAATTTTTCCAGATCAGTGTTGATAGTGATTTCTCCATATTCACCAAATACCAATACTCAAGTTTTTTTTTATTTATCTTTGCATAGGTTGCACATGACTAAAATTTAAGGATTGACTACATATCTGTGGGCTCCTATTTATTTATTTATACCTGTGTGTATGCGTGTGGGGGTTTATCTGGTCACTCAGAATTGCAAAGATTAGATGTGATTCCAGGACCATGTTAGTAGATGATAATAAAAGAAAAAGGTTAATCTGAAAGTAGCTGATTATTGGTATTCTTGTTCATTTAGAGAAGCGGTTGTACTTTATCCTCTCTTTTACAATTTATACTTGTGCCAAACTTTGTACTAACATCTAAAGTTGCAATTGCTTTCTGTGACATGAGGTGAATGGCCATAGTGTCATTGTAGAAATATGGCAGAAGGTGACATTGTGGATCTACATGTCTTCGGGATTGACTGAAATTCATACTCATAAACTGACCAGAACCTTGGAACATAAGTATAATAGGTGAACTATAAGTCTTAGTCCTTTTAGCTGATTTTTTCCTGCATGCCTTGCTCCTGCAGTGTCTCTCTCTGTTTTACATGATGATGAAGTAACTTTCAAGCAAGCATTTCAAACTGAGAAAAGGGAGCTAAGAATATCATCAAGAGTCCGTAACTATTCACTCCCGTCTCATTTTCATCATCACTCCTATTTCCATAAACTTTTCAGTTACTTTTATGTGTTCTCAGGTACCTAAGCACTGCATTGCTGGTTCTACACTGGAAAATTTAGGTTTTGAAGTTGTAGACTTGAAAGGGGCTGTTGATAAAACTTTTCATGATGATGAAAAGTATGGCCAGTTCCATACACTCATAGTTAAGTCAGAATCATTTAAAATAGATGATTCTATACGCTATGCATTCAAGCATGGCTGCTGCAACGTCACTTCTTTTCCCCTTCCTCAAATTGAAGGGCCCCTTTGCTTCAAAGCTTTTCATTCTCGTTACACTGAGCTATATTGCGATGTCAAGGTTGGAAAATTCTTGTATGTCTATTTTGTGATTGCCAGTTCCACATCAAAATTGCTGATTTCATTCTGCAGATTTCTCTTGTTCGTGCTCCAAAAGTTGAGACCGATGAGATTGAGGCCCCCACTTTAGATGGAAAGATCTTATTCCTGCAGAACTCACCATTTGTCAAGAATGACAATGTAGGAAACCTACTGCCCCTAGTGAAATATGAGAAGGTAAGGCAACCTGTCCTAAATGTGCATATTTTCTCGATATAACTGCAGTTTAATTCCTAAAGTGGACTGCTTCTTGAACAGGAACTAAAGAGTGAATTGTGCAAATATGGTGAGCGTGTTGGAAGATATGAAAATGATCTGAAAATTCTTGATTGTCGGAAGACATGCATCGAGCGCTATATGTCTGGGTTGCAAGGTTGTTTTTCTAGCAAGTTTTAGTTTTTGTTTTGAAACCAGTCATCTTTATAATGATGTTAATGCTTGATGGATGAAATACCAAATCAGCTTTATTTCCTTTTTTGTCTGTTTCTGTTAATGCTGTTTTTATTTAGATCTGCTTTTTTCTATGAAACTTCCCCATCAAATCGAACGTGTAGTTAACATAATAGAATGTTTTAAAATGTTTTGTTTTTATTGTCTTGAATGGTTCAAGTTATCCAATAGAAAAAGAAAATTAAGGTTTCAGTTCTTGAGCATTTCCATGATGTGCCATATGCCCCACAGATGTTTTGTGCTGATGATAAATTTTGTTATTGAGCCACCGTTTATGTAAAAAAAAAAAAAAACATTTTATTTGCAAAGAAAGATGAATTATAATTCATAGGTGGTGAATACAAGAGTTCATCCAATTAGGATGGAAGTTTGGAGCTTTAACTTATTGTTTTTTTGTTTCTACTTGTAAACTTGTTATGTTCATCCAATGAGGTAGTTAATGTAAATAGTTCTTTATCATCAACTTTTCGCAGCTTCTCTGGAACCTAATTTAATGAACAATCTGGACTGTTTGTCCACAAAAGAAGAAATGATGAAACTGATCGAGGGAAGAGGTCATTCTGCAGCTGCTATTCTCGGCAGTCTTGCTCAACGACCACGGATGCATGTCACGGATGATGTAGTAGGTGTGGTAGCCCTACTTGGAACAGTTTGCACCAGTAAACTTAGCAGGTTGTCTTTGCTTCATTTTTAAAGAGGACTCTATGAGACAAAATGAAATATTGTAAAGTCTTTCTGTAACTTTAACTCTTTGTGGATTTCCCCGGATTTCTCTGTTGCAGGATTTTAGCTGAGTACTTGGGTGAAGATCAAATGCTTGCTGTTGTGTGCAAATCCTATGAAGCAGCATGTGCTCTTGAGCAGTACAAGCGTAACGGAGAAATTGATTCTAAGCTTGGTCTTCATGCAGAAGCTACTGCACTTGGTAAATCTATAAGTGGCAGATTTCTTGTTGTCTGCCTTGAGGATATAAGGTATTGCATAATCGTTATTGATCTGGAAATGTTAATGGCGATTGTTACAACTATTCTTATATACATTGAAGACTGGATCTTTGGAAATTGAATGTTTTGTGGTCAATGAATCATGCAGGCCTTATCTAGGAGAGGTTGAAGTCAATGACCCTCAAAGGAAGCTAGTCTTACCAGATCCTAGGTTACCAACTGGAAACCACCCTCCAGGTTTTATTGGTTATGCAGTTAATATGGTTAACCTAGAACACCCTCATATAGATTACATGACCGCTTCTGGCCATGGTCTGCGGGAGACTCTATTCTACAGACTTTTTAGCAAGCTTCAAGTATATGAAACAAGGCAACATATGGAAAATGCTCGTACTTGCATAAAACAAGGTGCTGTGTCTCTGGATGGAGGGGTTCTGAGAAAGAATGGAGTTATATCTCTTGGATACAGGTATTTAATACTCTCTTTATGCGTATGTGCTTTTGCGTGCGTATGTGTACGCATACATGTATAAAACAATGGTAAGGGTCCTAAATGAGTTAGGATTTAAAGACTTTGAAGAGATAGTTTCATATGTGCTTCATGTCCAAGGATTGATGAGCAAAATTTGTATGGTTATATGTGAATTTTTGTTCATGTCAACTAGAACAATTGATCTAATTTTATCGAGCTGGCTTCTAGGAATCTGGAAATATATTTTCCAGTTCAGAACATCCATGATGTCTCTCCAGAAAGCAAGAAAATCTTGGAACAAATCAAGGAAAAACAGTTTGAGCTAAGCACAACCTTGCAATATATAGATCAATTAAGTGAAAACCATAAGAGAGCTCTCAAGAAGTTCAACAAGAAAAAACAGAAGATGCAGAAGTACTTGGATAATGCTGATGATGCAATCAAGGATATTATTACTCTGAATATGAGCCCAATGCAATACACCCAAGGAACTCCCTCCCAACTTCCTCCAAGGTGATATTCTATTTCTCAGCTATGGCTCTATATCTGCTTTATTTAGTAACTTTTAGTAGTTAAGTTCATATATAGGTTATAGTTATTTGTAAAAATGTCTGTTGAAGGGATTTTGCTCGATAACTGAAACATTTTAAAGATCATATAGGAGCTTACATTATCGGAGCAGTCTCACTTTTTTTTTTTTTTTAATCTTCTCTATTTACTTTTTAATATCAAATTAAATGATCTAATTTAATCATTCAGTTGTTGCCAGTAGTTGATCATTTTGATGAAATTGTAGATGTAACTTAATGGTATATGTATATATTAATTTAATAGATTATACATACAATTACACTGCCATTTTTATGGAAAACATGCACAGAAAGTAGCAATCAACGGCCACCCCATCCCAAATGAATATTTAATTGATTTCAGTTCAGTTATATGAATAACATAGTGATTGAAAATTTGAAATTCAGTGTTCTATGAGCCATATTTTCAAGTATCCATGTGTTATGCCGATAGCTAACAAGGTTGAAAGATTAAATAAGGTTCAATCGTCAACTTGGTTGGTCCATAAAAATTTGGTGGAGGTTCATAAATTAGAAGAAGACAATTGTCAACTGTTATAAAAAGAATAAAATAAAAGTACTGAATCTTAAATCATTTTTTTTTCTCCCACAGCATTTGATTTTTTTGAATTAGTTATTTATCGAAATCTCAAGTTTAACTTCTTTTTGATTGTTTGCTCTTTTTTACATATCTTTCTTACTATCGAGCACCTTGTCTCTTAGCTTAGCTCTACTCTCACTAACTAAAAACCTTTCAAAACCATAGATAATATATATATATATATATATATATATATATGGCTGTTAACTATGGATTTGATGATTAGGATTAAAATGGAAGATCATTTTCTATTTGCAGTATTAAAATGTATGCATATGGTTAAAAAAAATCATGCACGTCTGGCAGTTGGCATTAGACTTTGTGCAGACTTTGATGGCACCCTTCACCAGCTCATAATTTGTGCCACCTTGTTGGCTTCTTGTGATTTAGCTTTTTATGATTACGCTTTTCAGAGTATTTTTAATTTATGCTATTTTTATTTTTTTTTATAAAATATTTATGATTTTCAATACATATTTTAATATGAATATGAGATATGATATTTAAAATATATTAAAAAAAATTGAACACATCCATATTAAATACATACATGTATCTAACATTCACTCTAAATTCGTTAACATAGCTACTAACCACAACCTATACCCATGGATAGAATCACATTTTCTCGTTTTTATTTTGTTTAACCATTGTTTAATTTAAATTAGAGGTTTTTTTTTTTCAAGGAGAACTCATAAAAATTCTTAATTAAGTCGGATCAAAATCAATTCGAGATTGATAAAGTTTGAATTTTATATACAATTAGTATATGTCATAATTTATAATCTAAATTTTACTTTTGATAACTTTTTTTATACGATTAAAGGTATTTTAGATTTTCTTTGGGTTATAATTCTTTTTTTTTAATAATTTTAGTGATACATTTTTTCACATTAATATAATGTATTTAAAATTTATTCTTAAAATATTCTTAATAGAATTCTAATTTAGAAAGAAAAAGTTCTGTTTTATTAATTAGATTAAATTTTGTGAAGATTTTTAAAAAAATTATCATATTAAAGAATTATTAAATATTCTTTAAAAAAATAAAATATATAATAATTTTTTAATTCATTTATAAAATAAATAAAAAAAATATTTTTAATGTATAAAAAACGAATTCATTTTTTTTATAATAATTATTACATTAACTACTACTTTTAAAAAATGGTAAAAAAAAAGATATCAGTTGCAAAACTGTTATCTTTAGCAGTTACCATACATATGGTAAGATTCTAGTACATACGAAAATCGAAATACTTACTAGATTCAAATTCTTCTTAATAACTGCATTGCCATATAGTAATAATATATATGTCTTTTTATTTTTAAAATAATTTTCATATATATTTTAAAAAACTACTCATAACATGATTTTCTTTAACCCTAAACAAAATCAAAACAAAAAAGAAAAAAGCCATCGAAGAAAAGAACTCTTTTTAAGGAGAGAGAAATAGGGGCTGTTTGGTTCTTTTGAATCCATTTTTTTTCCTCTCCCAAATCTTCTCTCATCATCCCTCTCCTTTTCTCTTGTCTTTCTCGTTCTCTTCTTATTCCTCTAATCTGTAATTTCAAAAAAAAAAAAACTTTAATCGCGATTATAATAAAAAAATACATAAGTATGATAAAAATATACGAATGATTAGTTTTACCGAAAACCCAAAGAAAAATAATCAGAATATAACGCGTCCTATCAACACTCAATCCGGACCATCCAAATAAATGTTTCCATTTTCTGTTTACGTGTCAAGCAGAGAAAGCATCACAACGGCGCATATTAATACACAGTCCACTTTCCTCCCTCTGCATTTTTGCTAAAAGAACGGAAACAGTTCCTTAACAGTCACAAGAAAAGAAAAAGTGAAGCCAATAAGTCCATAAAGCAAAAGATGTTTGAACACAATCTTCCCACTAAGGATTTTTTTTTTGAATAAAAGAGACTCCAAACAAATTAAAGAAGTCTTTGATGAAACTTTTCTCTGTAGTTTCAATTAGGATTTCAAGCACATGAATTTCACAATATTATTTTCCATTTTTTTTTACATAAGATTGTTTTTAAATTAAGAATCTTTAGATAAAGAGCCTTTAAATAAAGAATCTTTAGATAAAGATCCTTTTGATTTTTTCCAATCACAGCAATGCAATGTGTTGCATTACAACCATTTTTTTTTAAATATAAAAATAATATCACGAATTATTTTTAAAATTTATCAAATTTGTTAATATAATATATTTATTTTTAAAATATTTATTTTGATATTTAAAATTTTCACTTCGTGTGCTATTATAATATTGATCAATAATACCGTTAAATAGTACCGTTAGATATTTATTTTGATACTTAAAATTTTTACTTCGTGTGTTATTATGTATTTTAAAAAAATAAATATTTTGATAATAAATTAAATATTATTTTTTAAAATTATTCTTTAAAATAATCATCTTTATTTTTATAATATAATATTATTATTTTTTAAAAATTGAAGTGAGGCGCCATTTTAGTATGTTCTAAATTCTAATAAAAAAGTTCACATAATTGTATTGGTTCTAATAAAGAAAGCTAAGTGATAAAGAAAGCTAAGTGATAAAGATGATAAAAAAAAAAAAAAATTCTCTTCATTTTCCATTTACAGCAACTCCGTCTCTCTCTAGGAAAAGCTTAAACCATCCACGCTTTTTTTTTTTTATCTCTCTAAACCTCCATAAGGGAAACCCTAACTTGGACTGAATTAAAAGCCATGGAAGACAAGTTCCAACGTAAGGGTTTGAAGAGGCAGTTGGTTTTGGACGATGAAGAATATTCCAACAAAGTTTACCGTTTCAAAGTTTTGTTACCGAATGGGACTAGCGTGGGATTAACTTTAAAAGACGTAGAGCCGGAAATCTCATTTCAAGGTTTCATTGACTTGATCAGGGACGCGTATGATGTCGTTAGACGCCAATCTGAGTCCTTTAAACGGAAACGAATGATAAATTGGAAGAGTGAAAAGTTATATCTTGAGGACACAAATGACACGAAAACCAGGAGCCGAATCGACTTGCGGAATTTTCAACCCCATAAGTGTCACATTCTACACCTTCATGTGAGTATTTTTAGTTGCAAAGTTGTTTATGCCCTGTTTGGTTTGCTAAATAAAAATGTCTTAAAAGACATGATAGAACTAAAACATGTGTTTTTATCACTTACTTGCTGTTGTTTTTCATAATCAGGATGGTTCTGGAGAGATTGCCAATAATTTTGAGGTACTGTCTTTTCTCCTTTTGTTTGGGGGCATTGTTGCTTGTAAAACTGACGTGTCTTTTACTGAGAAACCATAATTACTTTTGGAATGAATTTTGTTGGTTTTTCAGAATATGTGGGATTTGACACCGGAAACAGATTTGTTAACGGAGTTACCGGAAGAATACACTTTTGAAACTGCTCTTGCAGATTTGATTGTAAGTTTAACGTGCTACTGGGATTCTGGATTTTCTTTTATCCTTAATTTGTTGTTTGGATTGGGGCTTACACTTTCCTACCCGTTTAACAGGACAATTCTTTGCAAGCAGTATGGTCCAATGTTGAAAAGGATAGGAGATTGATAAGGTTTGAATTTATTGACGATTTATTTCCTGATGGCTATTCTCTGTTGTATGCTTATTGTCGTAACGTGTCAAATACGAATTGAGCATGCTAGACACAAATCAATGGAGTCGTCACTAATCATTTAATCTAGGTGTGATTAGTCACCTTTATTAATCTATCCTATTTAAAGTAATCCTAAGCTTGACTAAGACACCTTAAAAAGAATAGGTTCTGGTCTGCTTATCAGAACTAGGTTCGAGAGTACGGTTATGTGTGAGGAAGGATTAGCACCCTCACAACGTCTATCTAAGAGATAGTACCTAATTAGTCTTGTGATACTTAAAAAGTCTTAATTACATGATCTTGTCTATCATATTTCATTTTAATTGTTAAAATTAGAAATCTTGAAAATTATTTTTTAGGTCTTCTTTCTATTCATTCTTGAGAATTTACTAAAAAAATGTTTCCTCACCTCGAGAGTATTCAAAAGAAACCATTCGTTCTATTGAATAGGCTCCGTCGTCGGAAAAAGTTAAATTATTTAGCAAAGTTATTTCTCTTAAATTAATCTTTCAAAATTAATCTACATTTTATTAATGTTTGTTCGAAAAATAAATCTTGATCTTAATATCGAAAATTATCTCTTAGAATATTCTTCCATTCGTTCTGAAAATTTTTAAGAGAATTTTTCTCACCTAGAAATTTCTTAAAAGTCAACCATTCGTGACTCTCTTGAATTTTATCATTGAAAAAAATCTCAATTTATCCTTCGATTTTAATCAGGCATTTATTATGGAAAATCATTTTAGAGAAAGAGACATTGAAAATTAATTATTTAAAAAATATAAATTTTGACCTATATTAATATAAAAAATAATCCCTTAAAAAATCTTTCCATTCATTCTAGAGAATTTTCTCACCTAGAAATTTCTCAGAAATCAACCGTTCGTCATTTCTTTAAATTTCATCATTGGATAAGATCTCTATTTATTATTTTAAAATAATAGTTAAAAATGATTAATAATAAATAATAATGGTTAAAAATATATATAATAGTAAAAATATATAATAACAATCCAATCAAAGTTGATTCGTAAAAATATACCTCTGTGAAGCAAAAGACAAACACAGCCAGGAGTGAGAACTCTGTGCTTCATTGGAAAACCTTGCTTGTCACAGCCTCCCTTGATCTTGAATACATAGCCCTTAAACTCCTCACCCAGGGCATCACCACTAACTTCTTGTGAGATCCTCTTGTCAAAAAAGGCTCGGAGTTTCTGGTCATCGTCAATTTCCAGTTTGGCAACCAGTGGTTGGATTTGCAATGTTGAACTTCATTTTACTGTGATGGGTTTTTTGGCTACAGCCCTGGGGGAGAAATGCCGCTGCTGCTACTTTCTTGCTTGTTGTTTCGTTCTCCGGAATTCACTAACTCTCTGCCCATTTTTGTTTAGCCTAAGATTGTTTAAATAAAAAGAGAGTTTTAGTTTACTTAGGTTTTGATTTATGACCTGATACAGATCCACTCTCATCATAGCTCTTAAAGTTCAAATCTAATCCAAAGAAGAAATTTAATTCAACCCAAACTTGTTTTCCTTTTTTTATTTTTTTAATATTTCGAATTTTCCTTTTTTTTAATTAAAAATAAAAGATTACACAAATTAATCAAAATTAAATAGTTAATTAAAATTAAAAAAACTAATTAGTTAGAAATTAAAAAAAAATCAAAATATAACCCGGATAAAATCCGGTGTCTACAGTTGTCCCTCTTTGTGCATTCCCTGAGAAACAGAGGATGTGTAAAGACGTAGACACCCTACTAAGTTTTCAAACATAAAAAAAAAAAACAACTATGTACTTAAAGAAAATCCCATCATAGAAAAGCTCCTCTAAGCGAGGCGTAAACTTTAAATAAACTCAATGTGAAAATATACTCCTCCACCGAGACTTCAACTTTAAATAAACCCAACATGAAAACATACTTCTCCACCGAGGCTTCAACTTTATATAAACCTAACATGAAAACATACTCCTCCACCGAGGCTTCAATTTTAAATAAACCTAATCATGAAAACATACTCCTCCACTGAGGCTTCAATTTTAAATAAACCTAACATGAAAACATACTCCTCCACCGAGGCTTCAACTTTAAATTCCCAACGAAGAAAAACTCCTCTCTACGAGGCATCAACTTTAAATTCCCAACGATGAAAAACTCCTCCTTACGAGGCATCAACTTTAAATACCAAACGAAATTTGTAAATTCATAACGTAAATGTTTTCTTCAAATAAACTTCAAAAATCTTACCTTGAATCCCAAAAGCAGTTGCTAACCTTCCAAATTGAAATTCCAGTCCAAATCATACTGAATATCTGCAATAATCTATCTTGAACGCAATGCATGAATGCAATACATGAATATCATGAATAGAATGCAGATGCATACCATGCCATATCATCTTCCTAAATCTCTAAACAAGATAGAAAATTCTTCAGCTCATTATTCATCTCCCATTTGTACTTGACTTCAAAGTTCAAACTGATAGATTGAATCTAAATTTGTTTCAACCTAAAAATTTCTTTTTTCAAACCAAATCTCAAAAACATACCAACTTTGAAATCTTTCACTTTAAAAACAAACTTAAAAATTTACAATATAAAGGATTCACAACCAAAATATGAGATTTCTCACCTAAACTAAAGGATTCGTATCCAAAATAATGAAATAAGTTCGCACCCAAAATAAGGATTCTCACTAAATTAAGGGATTCGCACCAAAAATAAGGAAATAATGATTCTCACTAAACCAAGGGATTCGCACCCAAAATAAGGAAATAAGGGATTCGCACCCAAAATAAAGATTCTCACTAAACTAAGGGATTCGCTCCAAAAATAAATAAAAAAATAAGGGATTCGCACCTAAATAAGGATTCTCACTAAAACTAAGATTCACACTAAGTTGAGGATTCTCACTAAAACTAGGATTCACACTAAGTTGAGGATTCTCACTAAAACAAGATTCACACTAAACTAAGGATTCTCACTTAGCTAAGGATTCACACTAAAAATAAAGATTCACAATAAACTAAGGATTCTCACTAAAATAAAGATTCACACTAAACTAAGGATTCTCACTAAAATAAGGATTCTCACTTAGCTAAGGATTCACACTAAACTAAGGATTCTCACTAAATCAAGGATTCTCACTTAGCTAAGGATTCACACTAAATCAAGGATTCTCACTAGAATAAGGATTCACATTAAACTAAGGATTCTCACTTAGCTAAGGATTCACGCTAAATATTCTCGTCTTTGATAAAATAAATCTAATTAAAAAAAACTTACCTTTGAAAAACAATTCATCTTGAAGATTTAAAATTAAAAATCTCATCTTAAAAATTCTCATTACTACCAAGGTCTAAACTCATCTCTTCAACCAAGGTGCAAAATCTAAAAGACCAAAATTTTCATCTCAACTGAGGTCTAAGAATTTTCCTTTAAAAAAGTTTGATTTCAAAATTCAAAAGTCTAACTCAAAATCTTTCTTACATGTTAAATGCATGCCATAAATGTCATGAATGTCATGTAATGCAATTCATGAAATGAATGTCATGAATGTAATGCAATGCATGAAAATCCTCATATCTCTCCAATCATGGTAACAAAATGGTTCTCAAGCTCATCATTTCATCTTTGTATCATCTCAAACATGTAGCTTCAAAACTAGCTAACAAGTTTCATCCACCGGTCTAGTCATTTGTCGATTTTATTCATTTTCAAATGCAGCATTTGTCCATTTTCAAAGTGTATATTTCAACTTAGAAGCCCCATGTGTCTACATTTCAAACGTTTCTGGTTCTCATCATTGTTTCATTTTGTCCCAGAACATTATCTTTAAATTCAAAATAATGCATGAATCTTTTATGTTCAGTATTTCAACTTATCAATCATCATTCCAATTCCATAACAAATATAATGCATCAACATTTCCTCTATGGGTATGCAAAGTTGGTAACAGAGAATGGCAATGAACAAAATGAATCGAAAAAAGAGGGTCTTTATCATTGAAGGGAAAAGAACAAATTTTTCAAAAGATAATAGGCGAATCAAAGAATTATACAAAGATATTTGGATGAGATATCAACATCCCCAAATAATGAATATGTTGACAATCTTGAGATTAATCCATGATTCACTTTCAAAAATCAATCCAATTGGTGTTCTTGATCTTTTTTAGTTCTGTCATACCAAACCATGCCCCCACTACCTTTCATTATACCTAAGCCGCCCTTTCAAGTTTTCAACTTATATATTCTCATATGACTCAAACTGCCCTTTTTCGGGTTTTCAGTTTGAATCATCATTTTTTTCATTTTTTTTCACCATTTTTTTCTTCAAAGAAACATTTCTCCACAGTATTTGGCAAATCATCTTCATTTGTCTTTCTCAAAATAATGCTTCCCTCGAAAAAGCTTTTCACTTCATAAGAACTCCACAAATAGTAGTGTATTATCTTCAATGGCCATGTGACTTAAAAGCCATTTCTTCAAAACTAATTATTTCTCAAAGTATCAAGAAGAAACTTCCCTCATCATGTGTTCGTCTCAATCTTCTCGGAGGCAATTAAGCATATCAAAGTGTAACAAGCCCTTTCCTTTTTCTTTGGAGCTGTCTTCATGCATCTAAGCTTCATTGTCCCTTGATAATACCACAAGCATGTCATAATTCAATACATGATTTCTAATTCAAACATTCATATTTGATCAAAATGGACTTTTTCAAGTATGTAATGTAGGCCAAGGTTTTGGGGTTATGAAAGAATGGATAAAATAGGCTCAAACATGTGTTTAAGGGTATTCAAACCAAGGATCATATTTATCTCAAAACACTTCATATCTTTCTTTTCATTTCCAAGATAATCGAACCATGGATCATTTCTTTTTCAATGAGGCTTTTCAAAACTTTTCACAACTGTTTTTTCATTTTTTTTTTATTTGCTTGCTTTTTTTCCTTTTGTTCCTTTTTTTTCTTTTTATTTTTTATTTTTTATCACAAAGTGAGTTCAAAATTTTGGAACTCAATCCATAAGACATTATTTACATGGTGTAGAAATATGATCCAATCATTCGTTCTCCTCTAGAAAAATATTTTTCCATACTTGCCCCCCGGTGTGGAGGGTGATCCTTGGTTGGGTTCATTCGGAAAAAAAGAATCCAATAGGCTCAAAAGGGGGTCGCGAAGGATTTTCCCTTATTAGATTTAATATCATTCGACATAGTATTCGTCGTCTGATGTGGGTATAATCGATGGAATCGATTTATATGGGAACGTATGTGAATACGTTGGACTAGCTTTTACAACCGAAGATGTACTAGCTACTGTTCCGGTATTTGGATCTTTAACTAAAAATCCAAGTTGATCTTTAATTTGATCAATCTTAGGGGAATATAACAACCAAAAATCAATGATCTTTTGGCTATTATTGAGATTCGATGTCTCAATGGACTTATTAAGAAGTAGATCCTCAAGTCTTTTGAACTTGGTTTCTAATTCTGTTGGAATAATTGACTGACTAGATTTTGCGGCTAAGAGCTGGTCAATCTTTTTGTCAATTTCTCCGAGATAATTAACTTGTGGGTTAATTACAGTTAACTTGGAATTAACTTCCTCGATTAACCGTTTAATCTCGTTGGTATGAAGTTGCGTAGCAACGTCTATGGGTGGAGTATACGTTTGACGTATGGATTCAAGAGCGGTATTTAGATCTGATTTTTTAACCAAATCTAAAGGAATACTCGTTTTTTCGAGTGATGTGTTAACCCTTGTTAACAAAGAAACAACTGAGGCTAGTTGTTCTTGGACTCCTCGTAAACTACCGTATAAATTACTATTATTGGCGTTAATAGTAATCTCTTGTTCTTCGAGGTGATGGAGTATTTTTGCAAAGTTTTGCACTCCAAGGTATATCAAAGTATTTAACTGTGATAGTTGGGTTAAATCCTGATCAAGGATTTCGCCAAATTGGTTTGGATTAACTATTCCAAGATAGTTTTTGGATTTTGGATACAAAGTTTCTAACCTTGTAACTGTGGATTGATAGAGAGCTTTGGATTCGTCGGTTTCGAGATATGGTACTATCTCTAAAGACTTGCTCATCTATGTGGACTTTAGTATACGTTGATCTTCTTCATCATCTGATGATTCAAGATCTTCGTCACTAGATTGGTATTGTTTACCAAGGATCTTTTTAGAGAGATGCTTGATACGAGCTAAGGACTTGTTGGTATATCGTTTATTACGATTTAAACCTTTGTCGATCTGTAGTATGGAAGTACTAAGATCTTCAACAAGTTCAAGAGTTTTTTGGAGAGTTATCTCCAAGGTTTGGATTTTAGCGTTTTGTTTAACGATAAAATCGTATATGGTATCGACTTTATCAAGTCGTATAACGGTATCCTCAAGACGTTCCTTGAGTATGGAATTTTGCTCAGCAATATATTGTTGATTTTCAACAATATTTGGAATATCTGTATTAGACTTGAGAATACAAGTCTTTAGATCGGTATTTGCCTCGTAACAACTTTCAGAAAAGTTGACAAGCAAATCAACAACAGTGTTTAACTGCTTGTTGGTTGGATTATCAAGCTCAGAATGCCAAATATGAGCGGACTTAACAGAGGTTTTTAAACCTTTGTTTTTGGACTTCTCAGCTTGCTCTATGAGAATATCACGAAAATGGCATCCGTCTGAATAATGTTCAGCGATTGGAATTCTACCGTAGGTAGTAGACTCAGGAATCACTAACTTCAAGTAGTGTAAGTGCTTTGGATTAGAAGTATGTTTCAACTTCTCGTATATGTCTGACATAAACTAAAGAAAATGTTTAAGAGAGAGAGAGGGTAAACTGTCAGAGAGTTTGGGCATATAAGAGTAAATGAATTCAAATGAATTCATAACCTTATTTTATAGACTTTTCAAAAAGTCTGTTGGTATTATTGGCATAGGCATCTGTAATCACAGGAATCTATCATAGTGGAAGACTATGACAGGCACTAGACACAAACAGATAAGACTCAATAATTCAAAAGGAATAAAGTAAAAGAGACCGACACGTATAAAGATAAAAAGTAGACAGATGACAGCCCATTCAAGACTAATCATTTCCAACAAGTGGAAGACAAAGTAAAAAGAAGATGCTAAAGTAGCATAAAGAAAAGCAAAGCTTTAATACAGAAAAGATGCTTTAAATAAAGCGACCGACAATTCGTAAAAAGTAACGCACTAACAAAAGCAGCCAGATATGAATCTGAATGCGACACAAATTTGCAATAATTATGCCAAAATCTATCAGCTTTATCACATAAATGATAAAATTAATAAAATATTGAAATATAGTCATAACTCAACGTAATCCTCGTCTTCTTCTATCTGAAGAATTTGAGTCATACAAAAATTGAGATAAGCTAACTGAAAATAAATTTCACAGATATGTAAGAGACAAATTACACAAAACAAAATATGTAAGGGACGACCAAAATTCAGAGAAATATAATCTGACATAGACTATAGCTCTGATACCAAAATTAACAAGGGGGGCAGACTGGTTTGAAAATTTCAATGGAAACCGGAGAGTTTCAGACAGAGAAATTTAAAAACGCTAGAAGGTGGTATGGGATCTTAAATGCTATATCAGGAGTATATTTATAGAAAACCCACAATCGTCATATAAAACAAAGATAATTATAAAAGAAATATATATTTAAACACAGAATTACCAAAATCTCCTTGATTATGGTAAACACACTTAAAAATACGTAGTATAAAAAGAAATACATGAGTAGAAAAGTATGTCACTAACAATCTCTTCCTGCTAGGCTTGCATTCCCTTATTCACATAGTCACTCGTACAGCGTAGGGATTTCAATAAGTCTGCTACAAGCTTCAGACAAGCTCAGTCACTCAGGTGATATAACAACGGCCTTAAATTCATCAGCAACGGCCTTAACCACACCCTTTCCTGATCACTCTAACTTGTAGAAGATTCTTTCATCATCCTTTCTTGCGACATCTCGACCGAAAGTTCAGGATCCTAGGACTTAGAGACTAATGATGACAACACTATTTCTTGTATTTCTTTAAATACGACACTCGACTTTAAAATTTAAATGTAAAGACAAATTACGGAAGCGGAAAATGATTATTAAACAAACATTTTTTAACACATGTAAAATAAAAGCGAAAATAGTTATAAGTAAAATACAAATTAAAACAAACTTAGTTAGATCCATGGAGGATCCGGAAAATAATAAAACTAGCTATTAAAAAACACCAAATATAAATAGCTAAACTTAAAATAAAATAAGTAATAATAGAAAACATTTATGAACATAAAGCTACGAAAGATTTGGCAAAATACTTAAGAATTGCAAAAATAAGAACATAAAAAGCTATGAAGGAAAGAAATGGACAACATAAGAAGATGGATAAAAGACTTTGCATTATGAAAAATATATAAACAAACTAAGAGAAATAGTTTCTCTTAGACTCAAGAAGAAAAGAAGAAGAAATTTGGAAAAAGAAAAGCGAAAGGAATAAGTTTCAGATGAAACTTGGATTACAGAAAAGCCTATAGGATTGTGAAGATATAGCTGTAGAATCTGAGAGTTGGAGTATAAGGAACTCTTATCTCAAATGCTAACATCTTACCTTCAAGTTAGGGACTTAAGTCTCTTATATAGAGAGCCGGGTGCACTGTTGTGGGCCCCATCGTCACTCAACTATAAAGACTTAAATACCCTTCCTATAACAACCCCTTACAATATATCTAAACAGTAAAATGACGCCTAAATACCCTTGGACACCAAGTGGGTCCCACAAATAAATTTTTACAATAGATTCACATCTAATTTACAAATATTAGGAATCAGCAACACGTTCATGCAGCTGGATCTTGGGAATCTTCCAACATCTGATTTTGCTGAGTAGCATTCATCATCTCCTGGAATAAGTGGTCTGCAACTTGACTTGGAGAAGCCGTTGTTGTTGGGGATGTTCTTCTCACTGATGGTGGTCGGAACAAGGTATGAGCTGGAACTTCTTCCTTTGGCTCTTGTGGTTTGTAGAGATGGAGTGGTTGTGCTGGAATTGCTGCAGTGCTATCGATCGGCATTTGATCTTCTGCTGCTGGTTCGGAATAAAAAGAGTCTTGAATCTCTTTACGAGCTTCTTTAAGACTTTCTTGGATGGAATCAACTGTTTGTTGGGTATTTTGAGTTATGTGTTTGACATCCACAAGTAACTCAAGAATGGCATCAGACTTTAGAACAGCAATCTCTTTTTGGAGATTTTCATTTTCGAATTCTAAATCTCGAATTCTTTGTTCTAAGGACTGTTTAGAAACTTCTGCTAAGGAAGTTGGGGTTTCGGATAAGGCTTGGAGAAAAGTTTTTCTTTTCTCTGGAATCTGTTCGGATTGTAAAATCCTCATCAGGTTATGGAATTGTTTCGAGTTTTTGATACCTTCATCAATCTCGAAATCGTTTCGGTATGAGTTAATATTAACCCAAGCGGCATACAAGTCTGTAAACTTGCTGTGGTCGTTTCCTGGGAATCCAGAAACTTGTTGTTTCGTAAAATCCCAAGATAGGAATATACCATTACGTCTTCCATTACGGACTACGTAACAATTCATTTTGGTATCAAAATCTTCTATTTTGATTGGTGGTGGCAAATCAGAAGATTTTGAGGGAATTTCTGGCATAGCGAGATCATCAAGCATTCGCTGATGTTCACTTTCTAAGTCTTTTAGCTCTTGAGTAAAAGCTAAATCTTGTCTATGAAGAAGTATAGACAAAATATTAAGACTTGAGATGGTATGAGCAATCTCGCGCTTTTGAGCAGCATGATGGAGATTGTCGAGGCATGTAAGTAGAGGGATACGTAGGGTATCTCTACTAGCTGGACTAGGGACTCTAAACTCATGTTTAGAACCTTCGAGAATAGGCAAATTGAGCCTATAATCTTTGGGATCAAGATACAATCTGTATCCTGTATTGGACTTTTTTACACGGCATCCTAGATCTGTACATTCTAGGAATTCTTCTGGAATAGCTTCAACAGCTTCTTTTGGAATAGTCTCTTGACTAGATTGGATTTTCAAAGTTCTTGGCCTTTGCCGTTAAACTGGAATGAAATCTTCGCTTTCATGAGATCTCTTTGACATGGTATCTTCTGGAATTTCAGAAGGAATAATTGGAATAGCAGCTTTCTGCTTTTGTTTTTGGTTTTGATTTTGAGAAGAAGATGAAGCAAAGGAAGGAGGTTGTCTGCCTCTTCCTCTAGATGCAAGGGATCTAGGGTTAGACATTGGCTAGTGTGATCAATAAATGGACTGAAGCTATCTGTTTTATAGAGAGCCTCGAGGGTACTTTGGAGTAATTTTTCACACTGTTGCTTCATAGGATTCTTCTTTCTGGGGATATGAAGGTAATTCCTTCATTGGGGGCATTTTGGTCATATGCTCAGAAAAAGGGAGCATAAATAACCGGCTTAAGGTATCCGTTATCTTGTTATCGATACCCTTTACGTGTTCAAATACTGGTTTGAACCCGCGGTATATGATATAACTGGTGATTTTATGCCAACGTTCAAGTGTACGTTGCTTTCCAGTATTTCTCATATTAAAATAATACTTCACAATTGCATGGCAATCGGTCCGTATTGTAAAGGAATCTCGTCCAATCAAAAACATTTCGAAAGAGACAAGGGCATAGTAAATGGCTAAGGCTTCAGCTTCAAAGGCCGACATGGGTCCTTCTTTTAGCTTTTCCTTAAAAGAGCCACTGGAATAACGACAGATTTTTTCTGTAGTTTTTGAGGAATAGACATTTGGTCTAGAAAGGAGACACGCTCCCCAAGACTGTCCACTGGCATCTGACTCAACGATAAGGTAGTCAGTATCCAAAGGCAAAGTGAGAGGAGGTAAAGCTTTCACTTTATCTTTTAACAAAGCTAACTGCTTTCGGTCTTCAGCAGTTATAGTCCTTTGACCATGTAGCTTTGTCTTGTTGTAAAATGGTTGTAACATTTTACTTAGACCGGGAATAAAGGGGCGAGCATAATTTGCTAATCCGCAAAATTGCTGTACACCTTTAATGGTTTCAAACTGCTTAGAGATATCTACCTCTAATAGTTTCTTTGATATATGGTCTTGGAGACGGATCGTACCTTCTCCAATTATACATCCAAGAAATTCGATATGAGTTTTAAATAACTCAATCTTTTTCTTAGATATAATAATACCATAGTGTTCAATTATCTTAAACACTTCTTTGAGATGCTTTTTGTGCTCCTCAATGGTATTGGAATATATCAATATATCATCGATATAACACAAAATAAATGGATGATTGAATATTTTATCCATAAATTTTTGGAATACGCTAGGTGCGTTTTTAAGACCAAAGGGCATGACTTTCCATTCCCAATGACCTATCGGATTAGGGCAAACAAATGCAGCCCATGGAATACTTTCCTCATGAAGTTTGATCTGGTAGTATCCAGATTTGCAATCAAACTTGGAGAAATATTTGGCTTTCTGAATTTTATTCAGTAATTGGTCTTTCATCGGTATAGTATACCCATGATCTGTGGTATTGTCATTTAATGACTTGTAATTAATAACCATTCGTGGCTTTCCTCTTTTTTGCTCACCATGGTTATTGACAAAGAAGGCTGGGCTTCTATGTCTGGAATCAGATCTTTGGATTATGCCAAGCTTTTCCATTTCACTAATTTGGGAGTGAAAATGTTCAAGCATAACATTAGTAGTTGGAATAATATTTCCTCTAATCGTAATTAGATCGGAAATAATCTCGATTTTATAAGTCATCTCATGTCTGGACCAATATTTGAGAGGATTCTCTCCAATAATTTCCAGCTTTTCGAGGCGACTTTGGATATCTTCGATATCTCGCATATCGAGGGATTTATATCCTGATGGATTAACATGATCAAAACAATCGAAATTGATCATACATTCATTGGTATCAAAAGGCATATCTTCAGAGTCTATATTTTCATATAAACGATCTGGATTATTTTGGAATAATAGAGAAATATTCTCTACTTCATCATGTATTTCGTTTTGCAGACTAATTCCAGTATTATTGGAATCAATCAAAGAATTACTAAATTGTAAATTCTTTTGCAAATATTCAGAAATACCATGGCATTGACACTGTGATTTTTCACATGTCATTTCACAATTATCTTGTGATGGAATAACTCGAGTAATACCAGCTTCAAACTGATTTCTCATTCGAAGTTTTTGTGGTATTTTTAACTCTTTTTCTCGAAATTTTTCAAGAGAAAGATTGGAGTTTTTTGTGGAATTGGTGGTTACTGGGTCTTCACCACGTTTTTGCTGCAAACTCTGATGTAGGTGGTTTGGCAACAGGTTTATGGTATTAGCGTTACTAAAGAAGGTAATAAAATCCTTCGTAACAGTCATACCACTATTGTAATCGAGAATAAAATCTAATCCGATTATCATAAGATAACCAAGTGGGATTAAATCTCGAACAAAGGTATCTTGGATTGTAAATCCAAGGGTTTGATCACATTCGTTATTAATCTTAACGGTTGTGATTGGAATAAAATGAGTAATATTATCTCTTTTGCCTGATACGCTTAAGGCAGAAATAATATTTTTCAATTTCTTTTGGTATCTCTTTGGAATAGTTGTTGAACACAACTTGGTATGCGTACATCCGGTATCAATCATGGCCTTTCCTACAATTGACCAATCTTGTATAATAATTTGGACTGGAATAACCAAATTCGAAATCCATTCTCCGTTTTTTCTACAGATAGGGATATTATTAATGGTTTTATTCATTAATTCAAATTCTGGATTTTCGTCCGGGATCTCTGAAAAAGCTGAAAGTGGTTTTAGCACAAAAAACTCCAATCTTTCTCTTGAAAAATTTCGAGAAAAAGAGTTAAAAATACCACAAAAACTTCGAATGAGAAATCAGTTTGAAGCTGGTATTACTCGAGTTATTCCATCACAAGATAATTGTGAAATGACATGTGAAAAATCACAGTGTCAATGCCATGGTATTTCTGAATATTTGCAAAAGAATTTACAATTTAGTAATTCTTTGATTGATTCCAATAATACTGGAATTAGTCTGCAAAACGAAATACATGATGAAGTAGAGAATATTTCTCTATTATTCCAAAATAATCCAGATCGTTTATATGAAAATATAGACTCTGAAGATATGCCTTTTGATACCAATGAATGTATGATCAATTTCGATTGTTTTGATCATGTTAATCCATCAGGATATAAATCCCTCGATATGCGAGATATCGAAGATATCCAAAGTCGCCTCGAAAAGCTGGAAATTATTGGAGAGAATCCTCTCAAATATTGGTCCAGACATGAGATGACTTATAAAATCGAGATTATTTCCGATCTAATTACGATTAGAGGAAATATTATTCCAACTACTAATGTTATGCTTGAATATTTTCACTCCCAAATTAGTGAAATGGAAAAGCTTGGCATAATCCAAAGATCTGATTCCAGACATAGAAGCCCAGCCTTCTTTGTCAATAACCATGGTGAGCAAAAAAGAGGAAAGCCACGAATGGTTATTAATTACAAGTCATTAAATGACAATACCACAGATCATGGGTATACTATACCGATGAAAGACCAATTACTGAATAAAATTCAGAAAGCCAAATATTTCTCCAAGTTTGATTGCAAATCTGGATACTACCAGATCAAACTTCATGAGGAAAGTATTCCATGGGCTGCATTTGTTTGCCCTAATCCGATAGGTCATTGGGAATGGAAAGTCATGCCCTTTGGTCTTAAAAACGCACCTAGAGTATTCCAAAAATTTATGGATAAAATATTCAATCATCCATTTATTTTGTGTTATATCGATGATATATTGATATATTCCAATACCATTGAGGAGCACAAAAAGCATCTCAAAGAAGTGTTTAAGATAATTGAACACTATGGTATTATTATATCTAAGAAAAAGATTGAGTTATTTAAAACTCATATCGAATTTCTTGGATGTATAATTGGAGAAGGTACGATCCGTCTCCAAGACCATATATCAAAGAAACTATTAGAGGTAGATATCTCTAAGCAGTTTGAAACCATTAAAGGTGTACAGCAATTTTGCGGATTAGCAAATTATGCTCGCCCCTTTATTCCCGGTCTAAGTAAAATGTTACAACCATTTTACAACAAGACAAAGCTACATGGTCAAAGGACTATAACTGCTGAAGACCGAAAGCAGTTAGCTTTGTTAAAAGATAAAGTGAAAGCTTTACCTCCTCTCACTTTGCCTTTGGATACTGACTACCTTATCGTTGAGTCAGATGCCAGTGGACAGTCTTGGGGAGCGTGTCTCCTTTCTAGACCAAATGTCTATTCCTCAAAAACTACAGAAAAAATCTGTCGTTATTCCAGTGGCTCTTTTAAGGAAAAGCTAAAAGGACCCATGTCGGCCTTTGAAGCTGAAGCCTTAGCCATTTACTATGCCCTTGTCTCTTTCGAAATGTTTTTGATTGGACGAGATTCCTTTACAATACGGACCGATTGCCATGCAATTGTGAAGTATTATTTTAATATGAGAAATACTGGAAAGCAACGTACACTTGAACGTTGGCATAAAATCACCAGTTATATCATATACCGCGGGTTCAAACCAGTATTTGAACACGTAAAGGGTATCGATAACAAGATAACGGATACCTTAAGCCGGTTATTTATGCTCCCTTTTTCTGAGCATATGACCAAAATGCCCCCAATGAAGGAATTACCTTCATATCCCCAGAAAGAAGAATCCTATGAAGCAACAGTGTGAAAAATTACTCCAAAGTACCCTCGAGGCTCTCTATAAAACAGATAGCTTCAGTCCATTTATTGATCACACTAGCCCAATGTCTAACCCTAGATCCCTTGCATCTAGAGGAAGAGGCAGACAACCTCCTTCATTTGCTTCATCTTCTTCTCAAAATCAAAACCAAAAACAAAAGCAGAAATCTGCTATTCCAATTATTCCTTCTGAAATTCCAGAAGATACCATGTCAAAGAGATCTCATGAAAGCGAAGATTTCATTCCAGTTCAACGGCAAAGGCCAAGAACTTTGAAAATCCAATCTAGTCAAGAGACTATTCCAAAAGAAGCTGTTGAAGCTATTCCAGAAGAATTCCTAGAATGTACAGATCTAGGATGCCGTGTAAAAAAGTCCAATACAGGATACAGATTGTATCTTGATCCCAAAGATTATAGGCTCAATTTGCCTATTCTCGAAGGTTCTAAACATGAGTTTAGAGTCCCTAGTCCAGCTAGTAGAGATACCCTACGTATCCCTCTACTTACATGCCTCGACAATCTCCATCATGCTGCTCAAAAGCGCGAGATTGCTCATACCATCTCAAGTCTTAATATTTTGTCTATACTTCTTCATAGACAAGATTTAGCTTTTACTCAAGAGCTAAAAGACTTAGAAAGTGAACATCAGCGAATGCTTGATGATCTCGCTATGCCAGAAATTCCCTCAAAATCTTCTGATTTGCCACCACCAATCAAAATAGAAGATTTTGATACCAAAATGAATTGTTACGTAGTCCGTAATGGAAGACGTAATGGTATATTCCTATCTTGGGATTTTACGAAACAACAAGTTTCTGGATTCCCAGGAAACGACCACAGCAAGTTTACAGACTTGTATGCCACTTGGGTTAATATTAACTCATACCGAAACGATTTCGAGATTGATGAAGGTATCAAAAACTCGAAACAATTCCATAACCTGATGAGGATTTTACAATCCGAACAGATTCCAGAGAAAAGAAAAACTTTTCTCCAAGCCTTATCCGAAACCCCAACTTCCTTAGCAGAAGTTTCTAAACAGTCCTTAGAACAAAGAATTCGAGATTTAGAATTCGAAAATGAAAATCTCCAAAAAGAGATTGCTGTTCTAAAGTCTGATGCCATTCTTGAGTTACTTGTGGATGTCAAACACATAACTCAAAATACCCAACAAACAGTTGATTCCATCCAAGAAAGTCTTAAAGAAGCTCGTAAAGAGATTCAAGACTCTTTTTATTCCGAACCAGCAGCAGAAGATCAAATGCCGATCGATAGCACTGCAGCAATTCCAGCACAACCACTCCATCTCTACAAACCACAAGAGCCAAAGGAAGAAGTTCCAGCTCATACCTTGTTCCGACCACCATCAGTGAGAAGAACATCCCCAACAACAACGGCTTCTCCAAGTCAAGTTGCAGACCACTTATTCCAGGAGATGATGAATGCTACTCAGCAAAATCAGATGTTGGAAGATTCCCAAGATCCAGCTGCATGAACGTGTTGCTGATTCCTAATATTTGTAAATTAGATGTGAATCTATTGTAAAAATTTATTTGTGGGACCCACTTGGTGTCCAAGGGTATTTAGGCGTCATTTTACTGTTTAGATATATTGTAAGGGGTTGTTATAGGAAGGGTATTTAAGTCTTTATAGTTGAGTGACGATGGGGCCCACAACAGTGCACCCGGCTCTCTATATAAGAGACTTAAGTCCCTAACTTGAAGGTAAGATGTTAGCATTTGAGATAAGAGTTCCTTATACTCCAACTCTCAGATTCTACAGCTATATCTTCACAATCCTATAGGCTTTTCTGTAATCCAAGTTTCATCTGAAACTTATTCCTTTCGCTTTTCTTTTTCCAAATTTCTTCTTCTTTTCTTCTTGAGTCTAAGAGAAACTATTTCTCTTAGTTTGTTTATATATATTTCATAATGCAAAGTCTTTTATCCATCTTCTTATGTTGTCCATTTCTTTCCTTCATAGCTTTTTATGTTCTTATTTTTGCAATTCTTAAGTATTTTGCCAAATCTTTCGTAGCTTTATGTTCATAAATGTTTTCTATTATTACTTATTTTATTTTAAGTTTAGCTATTTATATTTGGTGTTTTTTAATAGCTAGTTTTATTATTTTCCGGATCCTCCATGGATCTAATTAAGTTTGTTTTAATTTGTATTTTACTTATAACTATTTTCGCTTTTATTTTACATGTGTTAAAAAATGTTTGTTTAATAATCATTTTCCGCTTCCGTAATTTGTCTTTACATTTAAATTTTAAAGTCGAGTGTCGTATTTAAAGAAATACAAGAAATAGTGTTGTCATCATTAGTCTCTAAGTCCTAGGATCCTGAACTTTCGGTCGAGATGTCGCAAGAAAGGATGATGAAAGAATCTTCTACAAGTTAGAGTGATCAGGAAAGGGTGTGGTTAAGGCCGTTGCTGATGAATTTAAGGCCGTTGTTATATCACCTGAGTGACTGAGCTTGTCTGAAGCTTGTAGCAGACTTATTGAAATCCCTACGCTGTACGAGTGACTATGTGAATAAGGGAATGCAAGCCTAGCAGGAAGAGATTGTTAGTGACATACTTTTCTACTCATGTATTTCTTTTTATACTACGTATTTTTAAGTGTGTTTACCATAATCAAGGAGATTTTGGTAATTCTGTGTTTAAATATATATTTCTTTTATAATTATCTTTGTTTTATATGACGATTGTGGGTTTTCTATAAATATACTCCTGATATAGCATTTAAGATCCCATACCACCTTCTAGCGTTTTTAAATTTCTCTGTCTGAAACTCTCCGGTTTCCATTGAAATTTTCAAACCAGTCTGCCCCCCTTGTTAATTTTGGTATCAGAGCTATAGTCTATGTCAGATTATATTTCTCTGAATTTTGGTCGTCCCTTACATATTTTGTTTTGTGTAATTTGTCTCTTACATATCTGTGAAATTTATTTTCAGTTAGCTTATCTCAATTTTTGTATGACTCAAATTCTTCAGATAGAAGAAGACGAGGATTACGTTGAGTTATGACTATATTTCAATATTTTATTAATTTTATCATTTATGTGATAAAGCTGATAGATTTTGGCATAATTATTGCAAATTTGTGTCACATTCAGATTCATATCTGGCTGCTTTTGTTAGTGCGTTACTTTTTACGAATTGTCGGTCGCTTTATTTAAAGCATCTTTTCTGTATTAAAGCTTTGCTTTTCTTTATGCTACTTTAGCATCTTCTTTTTACTTTGTCTTCCACTTGTTGGAAATGATTAGTCTTGAATGGGCTGTCATCTGTCTACTTTTTATCTTTATACGTGTCGGTCTCTTTTACTTTATTCCTTTTGAATTATTGAGTCTTATCTGTTTGTGTCTAGTGCCTGTCATAGTCTTCCACTATGATAGATTCCTGTGATTACAGATGCCTATGCCAATAATACCAACAGACTTTTTGAAAAGTCTATAAAATAAGGTTATGAATTCATTTGAATTCATTTACTCTTATATGCCCAAACTCTCTGACAGTTTACCCTCTCTCTCTCTTAAACATTTTCTTTAGTTTATGTCAGACATATACGAGAAGTTGAAACATACTTCTAATCCAAAGCACTTACACTACTTGAAGTTAGTGATTCCTGAGTCTACTACCTACGGTAGAATTCCAACCGCTGAACATTATTCAGACGGATGCCATTTTCGTGATATTCTCATAGAGCAAGCTGAGAAGTCCAAAAACAAAGGTTTAAAAACCTCTGTTAAGTCCGCTCATATTTGGCATTCTGAGCTTGATAATCCAACCAACAAGCAGTTAAACACTGTTGTTGATTTGCTTGTCAACTTTTCTGAAAGTTGTTACGAGGCAAATACCGATCTAAAGACTTGTATTCTCAAGTCTAATACAGATATTCCAAATATTGTTGAAAATCAACAATATATTGCTGAGCAAAATTCCATACTCAAGGAACGTCTTGAGGATACCGTTATACGACTTGATAAAGTCGATACCATATACGATTTTATCGTTAAACAAAACGCTAAAATCCAAACCTTGGAGATAACTCTCCAAAAAACTCTTGAACTTGTTGAAGATCTTAGTACTTCCATACTACAGATCGACAAAGGTTTAAATCGTAATAAACGATATACCAACAAGTCCTTAGCTCGTATCAAGCATCTCTCTAAAAAGATCCTTGGTAAACAATACCAATCTAGTGACGAAGATCTTGAATCATCAGATGATGAAGAAGATCAACGTATACTAAAGTCCACATAGATGAGCAAGTCTTTAGAGATAGTACCATATCTCGAAACCGACGAATCCAAAGCTCTCTATCAATCCACAGTTACAAGGTTAGAAACTTTGTATCCAAAATCCAAAAACTATCTTGGAATAGTTAATCCAAACCAATTTGGCGAAATCCTTGATCAGGATTTAACCCAACTATCACAGTTAAATACTTTGATATACCTTGGAGTGCAAAACTTTGCAAAAATACTCCATCACCTCGAAGAACAAGAGATTACTATTAACGCCAATAATAGTAATTTATACGGTAGTTTACGAGGAGTCCAAGAACAACTAGCCTCAGTTGTTTCTTTGTTAACAAGGGTTAACACATCACTCGAAAAAACGAGTATTCCTTTAGATTTGGTTAAAAAATCAGATCTAAATACCGCTCTTGAATCCATACGTCAAACGTATACTCCACCCATAGACGTTGCTACGCAACTTCATACCAACGAGATTAAACGGTTAATCGAGGAAGTTAATTCCAAGTTAACTGTAATTAACCCACAAGTTAATTATCTCGAAGAAATTGACAAAAAGATTGACCAGCTCTTAGCCGCAAAATCTAGTCAGTCAATTATTCCAACAGAATTAGAAACCAAGTTCAAAAGACTTGAGGATCTACTTCTTAATAAGTCCATTGAGACATCGAATCTCAATAATAGCCAAAAGATCATTGATTTTTGGTTGTTATATTCCCCTAAGATTGATCAAATTAAAGATCAACTTGGATTTTTAGTTAAAGATCCAAATACCGGAACAGTAGCTAGTACATCTTCGGTTGTAAAAGCTAGTCCAACGTATTCACATACGTTCCCATATAAATCGATTCCATCGATTATACCCACATCAGACGACGAATACTATGTCGAATGATATTAAATCTAATAAGGGAAAATCCCTTATGATTCCAAAGACTTCTGGTCATTCCTTTATTGATATCATTACTGGGAAATCACGATTTAGAAAATTAGTAATTATTAGTAATTTCTGTTAATTTTTCCAGATCAGTGTTGATAGTGATTTCTCCATATTCACCAAATACCAATACTCAAGTTTTTTTTTTATCTTTGCATAGGTTGCACATGACTAAAATTTAAGGATTGACTACATATCTGTGGGCTCCTATTTATTTATTTATACCTGTGTGTATGCGTGTGGGGGTTTATCTGGTCACTCAGAATTGCAAAGATTAGATGTGATTCCAGGACCATGTTAGTAGATGATAATAAAAGAAAAAGGTTAATCTGAAAGTAGCTGATTATTGGTATTCTTGTTCATTTAGAGAAGCGGTTGTACTTTATCCTCTCTTTTACAATTTATACTTGTGCCAAACTTTGTACTAACATCTAAAGTTGCAATTGCTTTCTGTGACATGAGGTGAATGGCCATAGTGTCATTGTAGAAATATGGCAGAAGGTGACATTGTGGATCTACATGTCTTCGGGATTGACTGAAATTCATACTCATAAACTGACCAGAACCTTGGAACATAAGTATAATAGGTGAACTATAAGTCTTAGTCCTTTTAGCTGATTTTTTCCTGCATGCCTTGCTCCTGCAGTGTCTCTCTCTGTTTTACATGATGATGAAGTAACTTTCAAGCAAGCATTTCAAACTGAGAAAAGGGAGCTAAGAATATCATCAAGAGTCAGTAACTATTCACTCCCGTCTCATTTTCATCATCACTCCTATTTCCATAAACTTTTCAGTTACTTTATGTGTTCTCAGGTACCTAAGCACTGCATTGCTGGTTCTACACTGGAAAATTTAGGTTTTGAAGTTGTAGACTTGAAAGGGGCTGTTGATAAAACTTTTCATGATGATGAAAAGTATGGCCAGTTCCATACACTCATAGTTAAGTCAGAATCATTTAAAATAGATGATTCTATACGCTATGCATTCAAGCATGGCTGCTGCAACGTCACTTCTTTTCCCCTTCCTCAAATTGAAGGGCCCCTTTGCTTCAAAGCTTTTCATTCTCGTTACACTGAGCTATATTGCGATGTCAAGGTTGGAAAATTCTTGTATGTCTATTTTGTGATTGCCAGTTCCACATCAAAATTGCTGATTTCATTCTGCAGATTTCTCTTGTTCGTGCTCCAAAAGTTGAGACCGATGAGATTGAGGCCCCCACTTTAGATGGAAAGATCTTATTCCTGCAGAACTCACCATTTGTCAAGAATGACAATGTAGGAAACCTACTGCCCCTAGTGAAATATGAGAAGGTAAGGCAACCTGTCCTAAATGTGCATATTTTCTCGATATAACTGCAGTTTAATTCCTAAAGTGGACTGCTTCTTGAACAGGAACTAAAGAGTGAATTGTGCAAATATGGTGAGCGTGTTGGAAGATATGAAAATGATCTGAAAATTCTTGATTGTCGGAAGACATGCATCGAGCGCTATATGTCTGGGTTGCAAGGTTGTTTTTCTAGCAAGTTTTAGTTTTTGTTTTGAAACCAGTCATCTTTATAATGATGTTAATGCTTGATGGATGAAATACCAAATCAGCTTTATTTCCTTTTTTGTCTGTTTCTGTTAATGCTGTTTTTATTTAGATCTGCTTTTTTCTATGAAACTTCCCCATCAAATCGAACGTGTAGTTAACATAATAGAATGTTTTAAAATGTTTTGTTTTTATTGTCTTGAATGGTTCAAGTTATCCAATAGAAAAAGAAAATTAAGGTTTCAGTTCTTGAGCATTTCCATGATGTGCCATATGCCCCACAGATGTTTTGTGCTGATGATAAATTTTGTTATTGAGCCACCGTTTATGTAAAAAAAAAAAAAAACATTTTATTTGCAAAGAAAGATGAATTATAATTCATAGGTGGTGAATACAAGAGTTCATCCAATTAGGATGGAAGTTTGGAGCTTTAACTTATTGTTTTTTTGTTTCTACTTGTAAACTTGTTATGTTCATCCAATGAGGTAGTTAATGTAAATAGTTCTTTATCATCAACTTTTCGCAGCTTCTCTGGAACCTAATTTAATGAACAATCTGGACTGTTTGTCCACAAAAGAAGAAATGATGAAACTGATCGAGGGAAGAGGTCATTCTGCAGCTGCTATTCTCGGCAGTCTTGCTCAACGACCACGGATGCATGTCACGGATGATGTAGTAGGTGTGGTAGCCCTACTTGGAACAGTTTGCACCAGTAAACTTAGCAGGTTGTCTTTGCTTCATTTTTAAAGAGGACTCTATGAGACAAAATGAAATATTGTAAAGTCTTTCTGTAACTTTAACTCTTTGTGGATTTCCCCGGATTTCTCTGTTGCAGGATTTTAGCTGAGTACTTGGGTGAAGATCAAATGCTTGCTGTTGTGTGCAAATCCTATGAAGCAGCATGTGCTCTTGAGCAGTACAAGCGTAACGGAGAAATTGATTCTAAGCTTGGTCTTCATGCAGAAGCTACTGCACTTGGTAAATCTATAAGTGGCAGATTTCTTGTTGTCTGCCTTGAGGATATAAGGTATTGCATAATCGTTATTGATCTGGAAATGTTAATGGCGATTGTTACAACTATTCTTATATACATTGAAGACTGGATCTTTGGAAATTGAATGTTTTGTGGTCAATGAATCATGCAGGCCTTATCTAGGAGAGGTTGAAGTCAATGACCCTCAAAGGAAGCTAGTCTTACCAGATCCTAGGTTACCAACTGGAAACCACCCTCCAGGTTTTATTGGTTATGCAGTTAATATGGTTAACCTAGAACACCCTCATATAGATTACATGACCGCTTCTGGCCATTGTCTGCGGGAGACTCTATTCTACAGACTTTTTAGCAAGCTTCAAGTATATGAAACAAGGCAACATATGGAAAATGCTCGTACTTGCATAAAACAAGGTGCTGTGTCTCTGGATGGAGGGGTTCTGAGAAAGAATGGAGTTATATCTCTTGGATACAGGTATTTAATACTCTCTTTATGCGTATGTGCTTTTGCGTGCGTATGTGTACGCATACATGTATAAAACAATGGTAAGGGTCCTAAATGAGTTAGGATTTAAAGACTTTGAAGAGATAGTTTCATATGTACTTCATGTCCAAGGATTGATGAGCAAAATTTGTATGGTTATATGTGAATTTTTGTTCATGTCAACTAGAACAATTGATCTAATTTTATGGAGCTGGCTTCTAGGAATCTGGAAATATATTTTCCAGTTCAGAACATCCATGATGTCTCTCCAGAAAGCAAGAAAATCTTGGAACAAATCAAGGAAAAACAGTTTGAGCTAAGCACAACCTTGCAATATATAGATCAATTAAGTGAAAACCATAAGAGAGCTCTCAAGAAGTTCAACAAGAAAAAACAGAAGATGCAGAAGTACTTGGATAATGCTGATGATGCAATCAAGGATATTATTACTCTGAATATGAGCCCAATGCAATACACCCAAGGAACTCCCTCCCAACTTCCTCTAAGGTGATATTCTATTTCTCAGCTATGGCTCTATATCTGCTTTATTTAGTAACTTTTAGTAGTTAAGTTCATATACAGGTTATAGTTATTTGTAAAAATGTCTGTTGAAGGGATTTTCTCGATAACTGAAACATTTTAAAGATCATATAGGAGCTTACATTATCGGAGCAGTCTCACTTTTTTTTTTTTTTAATCTTCTCTATTTACTTTTTAATATCAAATTAAATGATCTAATTTAATCATTCAGTTGTTGCCAGTAGTTGATCATTTTGATGAAATTGTAGATGTAACTTAATGGTATATGTATATATTAATTTAATAGATTATACATACAATTACACTGCCATTTTTATGGAAAACATGCACAGAAAGTAGCAATCAACGGCCACCCCATCCCAAATGAATATTTAATTGATTTCAGTTCAGTTATATGAATAACATAGTGATTGAAAATTTGAAATTCAGTGTTCTATGAGCCATATTTTCAAGTATCCATGTGTTATGCCGATAGCTAACAAGGTTGAAAGATTAAATAAGGTTCAATCGTCAACTTGGTTGGTCCATAAAAATTTGGTGGAGGTTCATAAATTAGAAGAAGACAATTGTCAACTGTTATAAAAAGAATAAAATAAAAGTACTGAATCTTAAATCATTTTTTTTTCTCCCACAGCATTTGATTTTTTTGAATTAGTTATTTATCGAAATCTCAAGTTTAACTTCTTTTTGATTGTTTGCTCTTTTTTACATATCTTTCTTACTATCGAGCACCTTGTCTCTTAGCTTAGCTCTACTCTCACTAACTAAAAACCTTTCAAAACCATAGATAATATATATATATATATATATATATATGGCTGTTAACTATGGATTTGATGATTAGGATTAAAATGGAAGATCATTTTCTATTTGCAGTATTAAAATGTATGCATATGGTTAAAAAAAATCATGCACGTCTGGCAGTTGGCATTAGACTTTGTGCAGACTTTGATGGCACCCTTCACCAGCTCATAATTTGTGCCACCTTGTTGGCTTCTTGTGATTTAGCTTTTTATGATTACGCTTTTCAGAGTATTTTTAATTTATGCTATTTTTATTTTTTAAAAAAAATATTTATGATTTTCAATACATATTTTAATATGAATATGAGATATGATACTTAAAATATATTAAAAAAAATTGAACACATCCATATTAAATACATACATGTATCTAACATTCACTCTAAATTCGTTAACATAGCTACTAACCACAACCTATACCCATGGATAGAATCACATTTTCTCGTTTTTATTTTGTTTAACCATTGTTTAATTTAAATTAGAGGGTTTTTTTTTCTTTCAAGGAGAACTCATAAAAATTCTTAATTAAGTCGGATCAAAATCAATTCGAGATTGATAAAGTTTGAATTTTATATACAATTAGTATATGTCATAATTTATAATCTAAATTTTACTTTTGATAACTTTTTTTATACGATTAAAGGTATTTTAGATTTTCTTTGGGTTATAATTCTTTTTTTTAATAATTTTAGTGATACATTTTTTCACATTAATATAATGTATTTAAAATTTATTCTTAAAATATTCTTAATAGAATTCTAATTTAGAAAGAAAAAGTTCTGTTTTATTAATTAGATTAAATTTTGTGAAGATTTTTAAAAAAATTATCATATTAAAGAATTATTAAATATTCTTTAAGAAAATAAAATATATAATAATTTTTTAATTCATTTATAAAATAAATAAAAAAACTATTTTTAATGTATAAAAAACGAATTCATTTTTTTTATAATAATTATTACATTAACTACTACTTTTAAAAAATGGTAAAAAAAAAGATATCAGTTGCAAAATTGTTATCTTTAGCAGTTACCATACATATGGTAAGATTCTAGTACATACGAAAATCGAAATACTTACTAGATTCAAATTCTTCTTAATAACTGCATTGCCATATAGTAATAATATATATGTCTTTTTATTTTTAAAATAATTTTCATATATATTTTAAAAAACTACTCATAACATGATTTTCTTTAACCCTAAACAAAATCAAAACAAAAAAGAAAAAAGCCATCGAAGAAAAGAACTCTTTTTAAGGAGAGAGAAATAGGGGCTGTTTGGTTCTTTTGAATCCATTTTTTTTCCTCTCCCAAATCTTCTCTCATCATCCCTCTCCTTTTCTCTTGTCTTTCTCGTTCTCTTCTTATTCCTCTAATCTGTAATTTCAAAAAAAAAAAAAAACTTTAATCGCGATTATAATAAAAAAATACATAAGTATGATAAAAATATACGAATGATTAGTTTTACCGAAAACCCAAACAAAAATAATCAGAATATAACGCGTCCTATGAACACTCAATCCGGACCATCCAAATAAATGTTTCCATTTTCTGTTTACGTGTCAAGCAGAGAAAGCATCACAACGGCGCATATTAATACACAGTCCACTTTCCTCCCTCTGCATTTTTGCTAAAAGAACGGAAACAGTTCCTTAACAGTCAGAAGAAAAGAAAAAGTGAAGCCAATAAGTCCATAAAGCAAAAGATGTTTGAACACAGTCTTCCCACTAAGGATTTTTTTTTTTGAATAAAAGAGACTCCAAACAAATTAAAGAAGTCTTTGATGAAACTTTTCTCTGTAGTTTCAATTAGGATTTCAAGCACATGAATTTCACAATATTATTTTCCATTTTTTTTACATAAGATTGTTTTTAAATTAAGAATCTTTAGATAAAGATCCTTTAAATAAAGAATCTTTAGATAAAGATCCTTTTGATTTTTCCAATCACAGCAATGCAATGTGTTGCATTACAACCATTTTTTTTTAATATAAAAATAATATCATGAATGTTTTTTAAATTTTTTAAAATTTATCAATATAATATATGTATTTTAAAAATATTTATTTTGATATTTAAAGTTTTTACTACGTGTATTATTATAGTATCGATCAATAATATCATTAAATAGTACCGTTAAATATTTATTTTGATACTTAAAATTTTCACTTCTTGTGTTATTATATATTTTTAAAAAGTAAATATTTTGATAATAAATTATAAATTTTTTGATAAAAATTTAAATATTATTTTTAAAAATTATTCTTTAAAAGAATCATCTTTATTTTTATAATATAATATAATTTTATTACTTTTTAAAAATTGAAGTGAGGCGCCATTTTACTATGTTCTAAATTCTAATAAAAAAGTTCGCATAATTGTATTGGTTCTAATAAAGAAAGCTAAGTGATAAAGATGATAAAAAAAAAAATTCTCTTCATTTTCCATTCACAGCAACTCCGTCTCTCTCTAGGAAAAGCTTAAACCATCCACGCTTTTTTTAATCTCTCTAAACCTCCATAAGGGAAACCCTAACTTGGACTGAATTAAAAGCCATGGAAGACAAGTTCCAACGTAAGGGTTTGAAGAGGCAGTTGGTTTTGGACGATGAAGAATATTCCAACAAAGTTTACCGTTTCAAAGTTCTGTTACCGAATGGGACTAGCGTGGGATTAACTTTAAAAGATGCCGAGCCGGAAATCTCATTTCAAGGTTTCATTGACTTGATCAGGGACGCGTATGATGTCGTTAGACGCCAATCTGAGTCCTTTAAACGGAAACGAATGATAAATTGGAAGAGTGAAAAGTTATACCTTGAGGACACAAATGACACGAAAACCAGGAGCCGAATCGACTTGCGGGATTTTCAACCCCATAAGTGTCACATTCTACACCTTCATGTGAGTATTTTTAGTTGCAAAGTTGTTTATGCCCTGTTTGGTTTGCTAAATAAAAATGTCTTAAAAGATATGACAGAACTAAAACATGTGTTTTTATCACTTACTTGCTGTTGTTTTTCATAATCAGGATGGTTCTGGAGAGATTGCCAATACTTTTGAGGTAGTGCCTTTTCTCCTTTTGTTTGGGGGCATTGTTGTTTGTAAAACTGACGTGTCTTTTACTGAGAAACCATAATTACTTTTGGGATGAATTTTGTTGGTTTTTCAGAATATGTGGGATTTGACACCGGAAACAGATTTGTTAATGGAGTTACCGGAAGAATACACTTTTGAAACTGCTCTTGCAGATTTGATTGTAAGTTTAATCGTGCTACTGAGATTCTGGATTTTCTTTTATCCTTAATTTGTTGTTTGGATTGGCGCTTACACTTTCCTACCCGTTTAACAGGACAACTCCTTGCAAGCAGTATGGTCGAATGGTGAAAACGATAGGAGATTGATAAGGTTTGAATTTATTGATGATTTATTTCATGATGGCTATTCTCTGCTGTATGCTTATTCTATTTAGTTGCTATTTTGTTTTTTTTGCTAGAATTTATTCTGTTATAGAATAAAAATTACTTTCAAATAGTGAATTGGAGATGAAAATGAATTATTTGTTTGCATATGTGACTGGCTGAGATTATGGCATTAGCTTTAGAAGTATGATTTATATTCTCACTTTGCTAGTTCCAACAATTTTGTTGATATATGACGTGGTTAAGAACTTGTTTGAAATGTCTTGTTCAAACATTGATTTTTTTTATTTTATGTCGGATCTTCCTAATGGCCCTTTTGTGTTTTTTCGAAATCTGTTATATTCTACCATCATAATTATCATGTACCGGAATTTTGCTGCCTCCTCTTTATGTGTTTTTGTATTGTGTGTGTGCATGCATGTGTTTGCTTTTTCTACATGTAACTAATTCAACCTTCCTTTATATATTTATTTCCTCATAAAAAAATGTTTACATCATACTTTTTATGGCTATATTAATATTTTTACAGTGTGAATGTTCTCGAGAATAGAATCTCTATTTTTGACACTGGGCCTGGAATGGACAACAGTGATGAAAACTCTATTGTGAAGTGGTATGTTATACCAATTCTTTTTGATCTTCTTTATATTTATGTTTATTTTGTTTTAAGTTATTGGTTTGGGACTTTGGGTTACTTTTCTTCTGTAGTTGGGTAAGACAGATATGCTAGCATAAGTGATGTATTCAAATGCTAGAGTTTTCGAGCAGCTTTTAGATGTCTCCTTCCTCCACCTCATGAAAAAAAGAAAGAAGAATCCTTGAATCTGGAAGCCTCAATTTGCAATTTACTCATTCGTAATTTAAATGTCAGTCCAGTTTGTGGGATATATTTTGGAAGGAAATATGCACTGTATACTTCTACAAGGAATTTCTAAAATTTCATTATTGATATTCTAGGGATGATTAAGATAATCTCCTACTGTCTAAAGAGAGAGAAAAGAAAGAAGAAAAGGGAAGTATTGACCTCAAAGAAAACTATTTGTTTCCTCAATTTTAGCTCTAAATTAATAGTTTGCACTCTGTTCCTGAAATTTCTTCCCATTTTTTATCATATCTTATTTTTATCAGTTTGCAAAGATGAACTTCTTATAAAGTTGGGAGTTTAGTGGCATAGTTGCATAATTTCTTAGCAGTGATTGTCATGTAAATTTAGGAAAAAAATTGATTTAACATGTCCGTATTTCTCATAAATTTCAATTATTGGTTGTGTTTCTTAATTATCATTTTTCTTTAGAGTTTTGCTAATGAATTTAAGTTTATTCTACTCATTTTATTCAGGGGAAAGATGGGTGCCTCTCTAAACAGGTTATATAAAGTACAAGCAATAGGGTGCAAACCTCCATTCTTAGTGGTAAAAATTCTGTGAAACTCTTGTGTATTTCTTTTGGTCAGACACATTAGTATCTGTCTGAGATGCACATAATTGGAGTTTGCCTTTTATCTTTGTGCTCTCAAGGAGTAACATTTTCTACTTACATCATGTATGATGCCTGAAAAAAGGAAGAGATCTCTAATGCCGAGTTAGTCTTTTCCCCCTGTCCAGTCTCTGAATAGGTGTTATTTACCCATTTTATTAATTATGTGTTGGATTACGTTTTCTCTTGGGTTTTACTATCTTCTGGTCATCAAAATAAGTTATTTGATTGTAGCTATTGCTCCATAATAGTAAGTGAATCATTAATGGGTGTTTGCTTTAAAATTTATCTATAAACAGGTTACTTTGTGAAATGGATTCTATGGTGATTTGAAGTTTTTCACCATTTTAATATCAACCTGCTATGTGTTCTGAAAGACGGAAATCTATCATTTCTCTTTATATCATCACTGGATTTGTTAGTTAGAAGCTCTTTTTTTTTTGTAACAATGCAGCCCTTTTTTGGCATGTTTGGATATGGAGGACCTATTGCATCTATGCATCTAGGGAGGTATGACCTCTTTGACAAATTGATCATGCCCTTCCCTCTGTTTTATGCTGATTGAATCATTTCCTGGTGAAATTATATTTTTGTGGTTATTTTTTTCATGTCTTCATGTAGCTGTGTTATAGTTTCTTCCAAGACAAAAGAATCCAAGAAAGTTTATATGTTACGTCTTGCACGAGAGGCTTTACTCAGCAATTCTGGTTCTGAATGTACTTGGAGGGTAAGCAAGTTCTCTTAATATTAATCTCCCTAAAGAACTGATTTTTTCCACTTCTGTTTCTAATTTGTTTTAGAAAATATTTTTGTTATATAGAAAATTTCTCATAAGTTTGTTGCATTATGTCATCAAAATCTTTTTACTTTAGACTGATGGCGGCATTAGGGATCCTTCAGATGACGAAATTGCGAAATCGCCACATGGGAGCTTTACAAAGGTTTACTCTTCTGTACATCCCCTTTAATCTTCGTATATTTTTGTTTTTGAGGCTAGATCCTGCATTTTCCATGTTCCCCATTTATCATATTAGAGGTTATGGGCATAATGATGGCACTTTGTTGTGAATTTCCTTGCTCTCTTTTTTGTTTTTCTTTCATGATCTTCCATTTTTTTTTTTTCTGGGTTAAAGTTTGGTGCTTATTGTGATATTCCAGTCAATTTTAACTCTATTTCTCATTGTCTCTGTCCAACTTAGCACGGTTATTTTGGACTGTTTTCCATTTCTCAATGTGTTTGGCATTAACTTGTCTTGAACTCGTGTAACTGGTTGAACTCTGCAACTCTATCACATTTCTTAGGCAGAATGGATGATAACTTTCAGGACAAGGCATGGTCAGCAATCAGTTGAAAATGTCATCTAAAATTTGCAAGTGGTTAAATAAGTTTTCTGTAGATTTTGCTACCTATTATCCTAGAGTTATATCGACTTTGAAAGTTCTTTGTAGCTGGGATGTAATCAATATTCCTATTCAATTTAATCTGAAGATTTTTCACTAAAATTTATGCACTGATTTGTTGACAATTAGATGAAAAATGGTCTGGAGTTTATAGTTAAATTGTAGAAAGATTGCTGGCAACTAGATGCTCTGTTTCTCACAACTATGTTTAGCCTTTATGTTATGGTGTATTGTACTTTGTGGCAAATAGGTCTGAAATTTTGCAACGTCTTCCTCATTTTTTTTCTTCAAGAAAGTTTCTGGTATTGTTACACATTACTATTTATCTGTGCATAAGTGCATTTTAGCTAGGTGAGGTGTTTGCATTTTATTTGTCTCAGTTCATGTATTATATTTTGTAGTTTAATTCTTCAAAATTCTTTACAGGTGGAGATATTAAAGCCTAAAGTGAAAAACTTGGACATATCTAAGCTCCAATGTAAGCTGAAGGACATATACTTTCCATATATTCAGGTGTGAGTTTATTCTTTAACTTTTTAGTTCCAGAACAATTAGCTAATATGTATTGTACTATTGAGGTGTTGACTGGGAGGGAAATTCTATCATGACACAAATGGCATCTTGCTGTTTTATGATGGATGATGGTTAGAGTGAACTGTTAAGATTTACTGGATATATTTAGCAGTTCAGACTTGCAATGTTATCATGCCCCCTTAATGATTATGGCATCTTAGGATTACCCTTATTCGGAATTATATGGAGATGTTAACTTTTTTTTTTTTTTACATCTGCGTGGTTGTTACTTTGTGAATGCTGTAGAATTATCAAGGACCTAAGCTTTTCCTTTTTTTTTTTTAAATTTATTTTCTCTGTCTGTTTTCTGCTCCTAATTTGTAGGGCCTGTCATGTGCTGGTAGGTCTGCATTTTGATTATGGTTAACTAGTTCACAGGAATGAAGAATACATTTGGCTTTTAATTAAGAGCTTGCCAATGTATGACAAATTTAACACACAGAAATTTTTCTCCCTTATATATCGTTTCTTCATCTACTCTCTTTTAAATCTGGCTTGCCAGTAGATTATGTGTAATTAAATCGAGACTACTGATTCAGTTTTTTGGTTTAGAAGTCAGAATGGTGCCATGATTTCTCAATGATTGAGTAATAAGTTTCTTTTACTGAATTCTGGGTTCTGTTGAAATAAAAAATGGGCATCATCCTTTCTCCCTTTGGCACTTTTGACAACTACATTTGGGCTTATCTGCCAGATTGGCTGGTGTATGCACATGTATTTATGTGCTTTTATATTATTCTTTATGTTGGAGTCTAGTCTAGCTTTCAACTCCTAAGCGTTTATTTGGATTGCACTTTCATCTATTCTAGACTACTATTTAGTAGTAACTTTTTCACTTTCAACTTTATAATCATATTAGAATCCTAATTGCCTCTCATGCAACAATTTGTTGGCCTGCAGTGTGATGAGTTGTCCAAGGTTGGCAGGACTATTACACCTGTTGAGTTCCAGGTTTAGTCATCTTACAGTAATCTCCTACATATTAATTTTGACATGCCTTTTCCTGTTACTCCTAATTGTTGAGTTGTTGATGACCTTGTGGCAAAAGATTTTTGGAGTATTGAAGGATATTGTTGCTGTTCAGGTTAATGGTGTTGATTTAACTGAAATCCAAGGCGGCGAAGCTGCAATCACCAACTTGCTTTCTTGCAATGGTCCTGAATTTACTGTACTGCTTCACTTTTCCCTTAAAAAGGATAAATTTGCAACCAATGCACCAGGTAGTCATCATGTCTTGCTATTTTACTGCTTTTAATGATGGAAACCTTACTGCTTATGGAACAGCCACATTTTCCCTCGTGTTAAGTTGCCGAGATTTTCTATTTTCCAGGTTCAAAGGCTTCTCAAAAAGCAAATGCACGCCTCAAGTGTATTTATTTTCCCATCCGTCAGGTATTTGGAAGATTTATTTCCTTTTAGTATTTAGGCTCTGTGGAAGTATTTAAAGTCATATTTTGCAGGGGAAAGAGAATATTGAGAGGATTTTGGAGAGTTTGGATGCTGAAGGATATGGAGTTAGAGAGAACTTTGAGAATTATAGTCGTGTCTCAATTCGTCGTCTTGGTCGTCTACTTCCAGATGCTCGTTGGGTGAGTTGCCTATCAAGCTTGTGAATGTAAAGTGGTTTTTCATATATCTTATATGGTAATTTTGGTAGCTCCATTTTAAAGAATCTGGTAATTCACAAGGAGATACTAATTTATGTTTTAAAGTATTAGGCAGATTTTGTTTTTTCCCCTTGTGCATGTTTAAACTACCTGCTATTTTTATTTTACTCTTTACCTTTTCTTTCACCATTTGCTTGTGCATCTGGTAATTGTTCAAATTAGTATACATTATGCTTCTTTGTGGTGTGCTGCTTGGTTAAAAACTCCAATAATTAATACATGATGTATTTGTTTTACTACAGGCATTACTTCCTTTTATGGATTTGAGGCAGAGAAAGGGAGATAAGTCCCACTTGTTGAAAAGATGTTGCTTGAGAGTCAAAAGCTTTGTTGGTAGAGTGGATTAAATTTAAGAGAAAGTGCTTTATACACATACTTGCAATGTTTCTTTTCTTTCTCTATTATCACTATGCTTCAAGCAAGCACTTTTTTTTGTTGCAGAGACTGATGCTGGATTCAATCCAATGCCATCAAAAGTAAGCAACTTTCGTCTCCTACATTTTCCTTCACTAGCATGGTTCCTGAATTTGCCATAGCTTGCTGTTACGTCAATATCTACTGTTCTGTTGGAAGTTAAGTTACCAGTTGGCTTGCTTTTAAGTTGTTAGAGACAGTATCATGATTTCTTGATGTGATTCCTGGCTTCCTGCTTTTTCTATATGGGAATTATCATTCTTATGTGTGTGCATGTATGTGTACGTAAGGTGCAGTTTGTGATGTGGTGAGAATTACCAGTTGATGGTGCTACGCTGGATCAGTTACAGCAATAATGGAAGATGTGCTATATCAGCTGTATGATTCCATTATTGTTGTCCTGAGAACCTTTTCAGTTCTTTTTTGTCCAAGGCACTTTTTCTTGTTCAAGGGCAAAGATTGTGTTAAAATTTGTTTCCCCACCTGTCATTGGTTTTGTGCTAATTGAACTACTAGAGGAAATGGGCTAGTTGCAGCAAGCAGTTCCTATAATCTCTGCTCAAAGACAAAAAGAGCACTGAGGCAAAAAATGTCGATTTAATATATATGCTTGCAAAAACATATGGTCAAACCAACATTCTTAAAATGATTGGAATAAGAATGCATAAAGAAGCCAAAGTAATAATCAGGTGATGGATTGAACTAGTTTATTTACAATATAATTATGTTGTTTATTTTTTTCATCAGACTGATTTGGCGCACCATAGTCCTTTTTCCATTGCTCTAAAGAACTTCGGCAATAGGCCTCAGGACAAAGAAAAAGGTGAACTTTGTTTTTGGTTTTGCTCCATGCCAAATGTGTGAATTGTACTCAGTATGCGATCCTTGTTAATCAAATATTCTTGAATCTATAGATGTTGATGTTGAAATTTATAGAGATGGAAAACAGTTGACATTTTTGCAACTGGAAAGGGAGTACCAGGATTGGCTTCTTCAAATGCATGATAGTTATGATGAAGAAATCGAGTCTGGTGAGGATCAGCCTGTTCTTGTTGTCGGTCCCTTGAACAAGAAGGCACTAGGAATATCATCTGATGGTATGCATTATCTTTTAAGCAGTTTGATGTACAAATGCATGTTTGATTGATTTGTTACCCTTTTTGCAACCTCATAAGTTTGGTTTAGACACTAGAGTGGAATATGTTAAATAAGGTTAGGTCTTATTTTTGTTTGTTAATATGTTTCTTTCCATCCCGTTTTAGCTGATTTTATTTATACTTATACTATTGCCTCTTTTCAACTTGCAGTTATAAGGGTTCATCAAATTCTAAAGAGAAAGGGAGTATTGTGGAAAAGTGGCCAGAGAATCAAAGTTCTCAAGGGTGCATGTGCTGGGTGTCATAAGAACAATATTTATGCTACAATAGAATATTTCTTGATTGAAGGATTTCAGGGGGATTCTGGTGGTAAGCATTTTATTAAACAGCGAAGAAGTTCAATCTACCATTGTCTTATACTTCATTATTGAATTTTGTACGTTTAAATATTCTTTTGATTGGTTAATGCTTTCATTTATTTGTTTTATATAGGAGAAGCTCGGATTATATGCAGGTAACCTTGTGGTTTTTCTTCCCAAGTTTCTTTTGTTTTTTTATTATCTAATACCTTATTGTTTACTAATGATATATGTCCATTTTTGTATGGAAGGCCACTAGGTATAGCAAATGGCTGTATCCTTTCTGTAAAGGGTGGAAATGCCAGTTTAGATATTCACAACTCATTATCTCTTCCAATTAGCGTGATGGATTCTGGAAAGGTTAGTTTTTACTGAAGTTCTTATAATGCTCTGAAATCCGTTTGCAACTGTTTCATATGGTTGAGTAACATGCTGAATTCTGAGCCATTTGCAGTGCATAGCCATTGATGATTCGGATTGGGAGTGCCAACGTGAGAAACAAAGTCGGAAGACTCCCTCAAGAATTGAATTGCTAAATGTGAAACAGTGTCAAGAGTTGGAGGTTGATGGGGTCAGTTGATATTTGACTGTGATAGCTACCTAATCCTTTGTTTTGTCTGTTGCCCACTGATTTTTGGCATTTTCGCAACAGAATGTTTAGCCTTAAAGATAGCAAATGTCAATAACAATTTGCATGTGTGTGATATGCATGCACACACGTATATCTTCCTCCATTTTCTTTGCAAAACAATTGGTTATTTTTCTCCTTCCTGGTTCTCTTCGTTCAAGCATCTTCAATATGCCTTATTTCGATGGTCCTGGTTTCTTGTCTTAGGCATTGCCAACTGATCTCACAATACATGCTGGACAAACCCCTCCAAAGGACATTGTGGCTGTTCTTCGTCCAAGTAGTTTCGTTTTTTCTGGTGCTTCAAATGACTTGGACCAGAAGGACATTGTGAAGATTAATTTAGAGATGTTAATGGAAGTCAAATATAGAAGAACCAAGAACCATCAAGATGTTGTACATATTTACTCATTCCGCATTACACCTATATCCTGTAAAGGGTTTCATGGCTTATATATATTCCCACTTGGGTGCAAGTTCCCTCACTTGTTTCAAAAAGCAGGTGCATATACATTTTCATTCTCCATTGTGAGTAATTCAGAGACCTTTTTTTTTTTTTTATCGTTTTCCTACTTTGAGTTATACAATAGCATATGTTCTGAAGTTTCTTCTGCTCATGCAATCTAATGGAAGCTTCACATTAATTAGGAACATTCAAGTTGTCAGAATTACAAGCAAACACTTTTGGTAGTGCCTTCACAAAAGGTTGGAAAGTGGCAGCTTCTGGGTGATGAAAAGTTTCCATCTTATAATGCAAGGTAAGGGATCTTGAGGATATGATTTTTGGATTTGGGTGTTTAATGACTTCCTGACGAATGAAGTTAAATGTATATATCAACAAATATTCTTTCTAGAACTACATTGTGGTGTGGCACCACTTAAGAACGTAACTTTTGAAAATAAAATAGAAGTTTGAAATGGGATCGACATCGTTGTTATTAGTTACTAGTTATAATTTTTCATAGCAGAGAACATATTCAGCATCTAATTTTAACCTTTTTTACTCCATGGTCATTGTACAGGGTCGGTTCATGTTTTCCACTCTTCTCTATTGCATGCTATGACATCTATGACAACCGAATGTCATTTATCTCCATTCCTGACTTAAAGATCAAGCTTATTATGAATGAAGATTTGCTTGTTGATGTGACCAAGATGAAGCCATCCCTTTCATCTGATAATTTGGTCCTTATTATTGAGGTATGTTCTTTCATAAATCTTTTTGCCCCTTGAAAGACATTACATTTATATGCCTAGAAATATGATAGTAATTTTCTGTGCATTTGTTCTCTTTCTTGGTTTTTCCTAATGCTGCAGGATGTCATGATTGAAAGTAATGAGTTAGACTCAATCCGGCCAAATTATGCTGCCACCTTGATGATATATATGCAAGATGAGTCAGCGTCAGTTTCTGTTGAATGTCAAGGTATTCTGTTCTATATTAAACATTTTGCATGCAAAAGCATTAGTACAAAAACGAATCCAATCATTTGTTTTATAATGAAATGATTTTTTTTTTTGCACATATTAGTTACACCTGGAGCTTTACACCGTATCAAAGCCTATTCACAGCTTCTTGGAAAGCAATTACTCCCAGGTTTTGTAATTGAGCAGTTTGTGCTAGAGGTGCGACTTTGTTATCTAATGCCCTAGCTTTGCCTTAACCATGATTAAATTAATGTTTTGATGAATTGTTTGGTTCTACACATAGAGGGAGAGCCTCCTTTCATTTGCCATTTTTTCTTATAACCTTTTTCTCTGATTGTCTCTCCCTATTTGCCTGGATTATTTTTCATTAATTAGAATAATGTTCAAAACAATTTAGTAAATAGTATACAGTTTAGACAAACCTAAAATTGGAAATATATCATTGGCTTTCCAAAACATTTTCGCGTTTGGTGCAAAATCTTTCACTTCGATTAAGGCATCCCAAATCTTTCACTACTTGTAGTCCGCCTGCCATCATATGGTAATTAATGAAGAAGCTTCAACAGCTCAAGTAGATGTCTCATTAAATTTATGATCTACTGAACTGAAAGATATAATGAACAGGGGATCTTTTACATAACATAGAGTTTTCCTTATTTTATTTTATTTTTATGGATGCTATGAAGTGTGATATTTTGTTGAATGTTACAGTATTTTCTTTCTCATTTTAATATTTTGTTTGAAAGAACATTTTTCAAACATGTATTTTTTTCCTGATATGTAATGTGTTGTTATGCATTAATCTTCTTAATCCTTGCATTTCTTCTCTCTCTCTCTCTATTTGTGTGTGTGCACGCTCGTGTGTTTACAGAAATATCCAATACTCTTACATAATCAACCGTAACTTACCATACTTAAGTCAATGTGGAATAAAACTGGTCACAAAATACTATCCATTTGTAAAATCATTTGACAATGTTTGATGGAAACCACATTATCCAACATCGTCAATTGGTTTTATGTTTTGTACTAGATTTCATTATTTTTCAGAGATATATATATATATATATATATTGTGCTAAAATTGAATTCGACTTGACTCTCGTCAGTCTCAACTTTGAGTACTTTTCGTGGTAAAAGTTTTATACCGGATATCAAGTGTAATATTTGATATCTTGAGTATCTGGCACATGGAAGCACTTAATAAGTAGCTCTGAACTAAATATCTTCAAGTAACTAGTGAAGCCAGTGTGAGTGGAACTAGTAGCACATAGGGCATAAGATTGTAATCTGAAACTGTAGATTTGACATGCGATCTTCATATTACTAACATGGTAATGTATTTCGGTCAGATATTTGATGCATATGGCAATCATGTTGCAGAAGGCTTGGAAGTTCAATTCCACTTGGATGGTTTTAGCATCCAAGGCCAAATAGGCTCAAAGTATAAGGTTGGTTCTCTGCGTCTGCACTCTATGGAGGAAAAAAAAATGTCATACTAGTTTATACTGCATGTTTAAGATTTTTCATGAATTTGCTAATATGAATAATGTGGTTTTCACAGAAAAGGTAGGGTGGCAATACTCCCACGATGTTGTCTTTAAATACTGCAAAAATCGACCTATATTGTTTTCTTCTTTTGTGTACAATTTATCAACTTGGTTACTGAACTGAATGCTGCAATATATAATTTGGTGTTTTTCAAAGTTTGATGTTGTAGTCAAAGGCTTTACATTTATCTTCCTTGGTATTAGGTGGAAGAGAATGTCATTGTTCTTATTTTTCTGTTGACACTGTGAGCATGATGCTGATAACTGGTAGTCAAGATTAATGCTTCAGTTTTTGAGATCTGAGCATAATGGTGTTCGGCATATAATGTTGCATTGCTAATAGCAGTTTTCCAAAAATATAGGTGGATAACCATGGATGCATTGACCTTGGGGGCCTATTGAAAGTAACTGCAGGTTATGGAAAACCAGGTATATACCTTCACTCTTCAGCTAACTGGTGTTTCCTGGTGAAGTTGTCTCTTTTTAAAAATATATAAATTATGATATAAATTTCCTTTCAATATTCATGATTAAATCATATATTATTAATTTCAGGGATTTTATAATTATTAGTAATTTCTGTTAATTTTTCCAGATCAGTGTTGATAGTGATTTCTCCATATTCACCAAATACCAATACTCAAGTTTTTTTTTTTTATCTTTGCATAGGTTGCACATGACTAAAATTTAAGGATTGACTACATATCTGTGGGCTCCTATTTATTTATTTATACCTGTGTGTATGCGTGTGGGGGTTTATCTGGTCACTCAGAATTGCAAAGATTAGATGTGATTCCAGGACCATGTTAGTAGATGATAATAAAAGAAAAAGGTTAATCTGAAAGTAGCTGATTATTGGTATTCTTGTTCATTTAGAGAAGCGGTTGTACTTTATCCTCTCTTTTACAATTTATACTTGTGCCAAACTTTGTACTAACATCTAAAGTTGCAATTGCTTTCTGTGACATGAGGTGAATGGCCATAGTGTCATTGTAGAAATATGGCAGAAGGTGACATTGTGGATCTACATGTCTTCGGGATTGACTGAAATTCATACTCATAAACTGACCAGAACCTTGGAACATAAGTATAATAGGTGAACTATAAGTCTTAGTCCTTTTAGCTGATTTTTTCCTGCATGCCTTGCTCCTGCAGTGTCTCTCTCTGTTTTACATGATGATGAAGTAACTTTCAAGCAAGCATTTCAAACTGAGAAAAGGGAGCTAAGAATATCATCAAGAGTCAGTAACTATTCACTCCCGTCTCATTTTCATCATCACTCCTATTTCCATAAACTTTTCAGTTACTTTTATGTGTTCTCAGGTACCTAAGCACTGCATTGCTGGTTCTACACTGGAAAATTTAGGTTTTGAAGTTGTAGACTTGAAAGGGGCTGTTGATAAAACTTTTCATGATGATGAAAAGTATGGCCAGTTCCATACACTCATAGTTAAGTCAGAATCATTTAAAATAGATGATTCTATACGCTATGCATTCAAGCATGGCTGCTGCAACGTCACTTCTTTTCCCCTTCCTCAAATTGAAGGGCCCCTTTGCTTCAAAGCTTTTCATTCTCGTTACACTGAGCTATATTGCGATGTCAAGGTTGGAAAATTCTTGTATGTCTATTTTGTGATTGCCAGTTCCACATCAAAATTGCTGATTTCATTCTGCAGATTTCTCTTGTTCGTGCTCCAAAAGTTGAGACCGATGAGATTGAGGCCCCCACTTTAGATGGAAAGATCTTATTCCTGCAGAACTCACCATTTGTCAAGAATGACAATGTAGGAAACCTACTGCCCCTAGTGAAATATGAGAAGGTAAGGCAACCTGTCCTAAATGTGCATATTTTCTCGATATAACTGCAGTTTAATTCCTAAAGTGGACTGCTTCTTGAACAGGAACTAAAGAGTGAATTGTGCAAATATGGTGAGCGTGTTGGAAGATATGAAAATGATCTGAAAATTCTTGATTGTCGGAAGACATGCATCGAGCGCTATATGTCTGGGTTGCAAGGTTGTTTTTCTAGCAAGTTTTAGTTTTTGTTTTGAAACCAGTCATCTTTATAATGATGTTAATGCTTGATGGATGAAATACCAAATCAGCTTTATTTCCTTTTTTGTCTGTTTCTGTTAATGCTGTTTTTATTTAGATCTGCTTTTTTCTATGAAACTTCCCCATCAAATCGAACGTGTAGTTAACATAATAGAATGTTTTAAAATGTTTTGTTTTTATTGTCTTGAATGGTTCAAGTTATCCAATAGAAAAAGAAAATTAAGGTTTCAGTTCTTGAGCATTTCCATGATGTGCCATATGCCCCACAGATGTTTTGTGCTGATGATAAATTTTGTTATTGAGCCACCGTTTATGTAAAAAAAAAAAAAAACATTTTATTTGCAAAGAAAGATGAATTATAATTCATAGGTGGTGAATACAAGAGTTCATCCAATTAGGATGGAAGTTTGGAGCTTTAACTTATTGTTTTTTTGTTTCTACTTGTAAACTTGTTATGTTCATCCAATGAGGTAGTTAATGTAAATAGTTCTTTATCATCAACTTTTCGCAGCTTCTCTGGAACCTAATTTAATGAACAATCTGGACTGTTTGTCCACAAAAGAAGAAATGATGAAACTGATCGAGGGAAGAGGTCATTCTGCAGCTGCTATTCTCGGCAGTCTTGCTCAACGACCACGGATGCATGTCACGGATGATGTAGTAGGTGTGGTAGCCCTACTTGGAACAGTTTGCACCAGTAAACTTAGCAGGTTGTCTTTGCTTCATTTTTAAAGAGGACTCTATGAGACAAAATGAAATATTGTAAAGTCTTTCTGTAACTTTAACTCTTTGTGGATTTCCCCGGATTTCTCTGTTGCAGGATTTTAGCTGAGTACTTGGGTGAAGATCAAATGCTTGCTGTTGTGTGCAAATCCTATGAAGCAGCATGTGCTCTTGAGCAGTACAAGCGTAACGGAGAAATTGATTCTAAGCTTGGTCTTCATGCAGAAGCTACTGCACTTGGTAAATCTATAAGTGGCAGATTTCTTGTTGTCTGCCTTGAGGATATAAGGTATTGCATAATCGTTATTGATCTGGAAATGTTAATGGCGATTGTTACAACTATTCTTATATACATTGAAGACTGGATCTTTGGAAATTGAATGTTTTGTGGTCAATGAATCATGCAGGCCTTATCTAGGAGAGGTTGAAGTCAATGACCCTCAAAGGAAGCTAGTCTTACCAGATCCTAGGTTACCAACTGGAAACCACCCTCCAGGTTTTATTGGTTATGCAGTTAATATGGTTAACCTAGAACACCCTCATATAGATTACATGACCGCTTCTGGCCATTGTCTGCGGGAGACTCTATTCTACAGACTTTTTAGCAAGCTTCAAGTATATGAAACAAGGCAACATATGGAAAATGCTCGTACTTGCATAAAACAAGGTGCTGTGTCTCTGGATGGAGGGGTTCTGAGAAAGAATGGAGTTATATCTCTTGGATACAGGTATTTAATACTCTCTTTATGCGTATGTGCTTTTGCGTGCGTATGTGTACGCATACATGTATAAAACAATGGTAAGGGTCCTAAATGAGTTAGGATTTAAAGACTTTGAAGAGATAGTTTCATATGTACTTCATGTCCAAGGATTGATGAGCAAAATTTGTATGGTTATATGTGAATTTTTGTTCATGTCAACTAGAACAATTGATCTAATTTTATGGAGCTGGCTTCTAGGAATCTGGAAATATATTTTCCAGTTCAGAACATCCATGATGTCTCTCCAGAAAGCAAGAAAATCTTGGAACAAATCAAGGAAAAACAGTTTGAGCTAAGCACAACCTTGCAATATATAGATCAATTAAGTGAAAACCATAAGAGAGCTCTCAAGAAGTTCAACAAGAAAAAACAGAAGATGCAGAAGTACTTGGATAATGCTGATGATGCAATCAAGGATATTATTACTCTGAATATGAGCCCAATGCAATACACCCAAGGAACTCCCTCCCAACTTCCTCTAAGGTGATATTCTATTTCTCAGCTATGGCTCTATATCTGCTTTATTTAGTAACTTTTAGTAGTTAAGTTCATATACAGGTTATAGTTATTTGTAAAAATGTCTGTTGAAGGGATTTTCTCGATAACTGAAACATTTTAAAGATCATATAGGAGCTTACATTATCGGAGCAGTCTCACTTTTTTTTTTTTTTTTTTAATCTTCTCTATTTACTTTTTAATATCAAATTAAATGATCTAATTTAATCATTCAGTTGTTGCCAGTAGTTGATCATTTTGATGAAATTGTAGATGTAACTTAATGGTATATGTATATATTAATTTAATAGATTATACATACAATTGCACTGCCATTTTTATGGAAAACATGCACAGAAATTTGCAATCAACGGCCACCCCATTCCAAATGAATATTTGATTGATTTCAGTTCAGATATATCAATAACATAGTGATTGAAAATTTGAAATTCAGTGTTCTATATTTTCAAGTATCCATAGCTAACAAGGTTGAAAGATTAAATAAGGTTCAATCGTCAACTTGGTTGGTCCATAAAAATTTGGTGGAGGTTCATAAATTAGAAGAAGACAATTGTCAACTGTTATAAAAAGAATAAAATAAAAGTACTGAATCTTAAATCATTTTTTTTTTCTCCCACAGCATTTGATTTTTTTGAATTAATTATTTATCGAAATCTCAAGTTTAACATCTTTTTGATTGTTTGCTCTTCTTTACATATCTTTCTTACTATCGAGCACCTTCTCTCTTAGCTTAGCTCTCCTCTCACTAACTAAAAACCTTTCAAAATCATGGATAATATATATATATATATATATATATATATATATATGAATGGCTGTTAACTATGGATTTGATGATTAGGATGAAAATGGAAGATAATTTTATATTTGCAGTATTAAAATGTATGCATATGGTTAAAAAAAATCATGCACGTCTGGCAGTTGGTATTAGACTTTGTGCAGACTTTGATGGCACCCTTCACCAGCTCATAATTTGTGCCACCTTGTTGTGATTTAGCTTTTTATGATTACGCTTTTCAAAGTATTTTTAATTTATGCTACTGAATTTTTTATTCTTTTAACAAATATTTATTCCATGCGTATATGTTTAATATATATTTGAATATGAATATGAGATACGAGCTTAAAATTTATTAAAAAAAAATTGAGCACATCCATATTGAATACATACATGTATTTAACATTCACTCTAAATTCGTTAACATAGCTACTAACCACAATCTATACTCATGGATAGAATCATATCTTCTCGTTTTTATTTTATTTAACCATTGTTTAATTTAAATTAGAGATTTTTTTTTTCTTCAAGGAGAACTCATAAAAGTTCTTAATTAAGTCGGATCAAAATCAACTCGAGGTTGATAAAGTTTGAATTTTATATACCAATTAGTATGTCATAATTTATAATCTAAATTTTACTTTTGATAACTTTTTTTATACGATTAAAGGTATTTTAGATTTTCTTTGGGTTATAATTCTTTTTTTTAATAATTTTGGTGATACATTTTTTCACATTAATATAATGTATTTAAAATTTATTCTTAAAATATTCTTAATAGAATTCTAATTTAGAAAGAAAAAGCTTCTGTTTTTTTAATTAGATTAATTTGTGTGAAGATTTTTTAAAAAATTATCATATTAAAGAATTATTATATATTCTTTAAAAAAATAAAACATATGATAATCTTTTAATTCGTTTATAAAATAAAAAAAATTATTTTTAATGTATAAAAAATGAATTCATTTTTAAAAAAATAATTATTACATTAACTACTACTTTTAAAAAATGGTAAAAAGAAAAAAAGATATCAGTTGCAAAACTGTTATATTTAGCAGTTACCATACATATGGTAAGATTCTAGTACATACGAAAATCGAAATACTTACTAGATTCAAATTCTTCTTAATAACTGCATTGCCATATAGTAATAGTATATATGTCTTTTTATTTCTAAAATAATTTTCATATATATTTTAAAAAACTACTCATAACATGATTTTCTTTAACCCTAAACAAAATCAAAACCAAAAAGAAAAAGAAAAAGAAAAAAGCCATTGAAGAAAAGAACTCTTTTTAAGGAGAGAGAAAAAGAGGTTGTTTGGTTCTTTTGAATCCAATTTTTTTTCTCTTCCAAATCTTCTCTCATCATCCCTATCATTTTCTCCTGTCTTTCTCGTTCTATTCTTCTTCCTTTAATCTGTAATTCAAAAAAAAAAAGGAAAAGAAAAGAAAGAGGAATTTTGAGAGAAGAAGAAGATGTGATAAACAACAGTGGAGACCATGGTGGGGAAGTGGTACAGCTATCAGTTGAGAGTGCAGGAAAGGAATTGATGAGGTGCTGTACAAAGGAGAATGGCCTACAAGTTCTAGAGGAATGCATTGTACCAGCTGGAGGACGTTACAGCAGCTGGAGGGGAATCACCAATTAGTTATGAATGGTAAATTCTAGAGTTGTACTTGCCAACTGGTTAAGAGAATCTTGTATTTCCTTTTAATAAGTATTTTACAATTTTATCAACTATCATGGAAGTATATATCTGAGGAGAATGTATTCACGTTTTTCCTTATGAAATGAAATAACAAACTTCTACCCTATTCTCCTTTCTCCTTTCTTCTTCTGGTCTCTATTTCTTCAAACCTTCAATTCATTTCATAACAAATTGGTATCAGAGCTGTTGATATCCAACCTCAATAAGCTGGGAAAGCACAAACTTCAAAATACTATGGCAGAAGGAACTAGGCTCAACACCATGCAAGAACAGCTGCAGACGCTGTAGTCACAAATGGAAGCTTTAAAGAGTTCTGATATTACAGTACCAAGGTGGTGGGAGGAACAGAAGCAAAATATTGATGCTAAATTTGCTGAGAGCCATGGCTATTTCAGCAAGTTACTTGAGATAATGGCTCAAAAAGGTGAAGGACACAGCCCATCTGAATCTGGTGGTGTTATCAACACTCTCAGCTCCCAACCAACGCCAGTTTCACATCTTCAAGCTAGAGGTGAGAATCCTATTGAGGTCACTATTGTGGATGAACAAGGTAGGCATGGGCATAAACATGATGAACCAGGGTTATTATCCAAGAGTTCTTTGGAAAAAAACCATACTCTGTCTCAAACACCACCACTGACTTTTAAACAAAGTGAGTATATGGCAGGTTCAAATTCAAATGCTAGCATGAATGCTTTTACCCCTAGGCCTAGGATAAAACTGCCTATGTTTGATGGCACAAACCCTAGGGGATGATAAAAAAGTGTCAAAAATACTTTGCTATTTTTGCTATAGCTGACCATCAGAAGTTAGAAGTTGCAGCCATGTATCTGTTTGGTAAGGCAGAAGTCTGGTTTGATGGCTATGTAATGCAGAACAGTGGAGTCAGTTGGCAGGAGTTTGTGGTAGATCTGTGCCAAAGGTTCTGTGATAGGACCTATGCTGATATCATCGAGGAATTCAATAAGCTCACTCAAAAAGGGACGTTGGATGAATACCAGGAGAAATTTGAGGAACTTAAGCCCTATATGCTTCAGTTCAATCCTAATCTGCCAGAAGCTTATTTCATGTCCAGCTTTGTTAGTGGCCTTAGATTGGAGCTCAAGCTTAGGGTCAAGGCCTATGAACCTGTTACACTTACTCCTGCATATAGACAAGCTCGATTGCATGAACTATCTATTGAAATTGAGAGCAAGAAACACAAACCTCCTTTCATTCCTCAGCTAAGACCTATACACAACCCATCTAGCCAACTACCAAGAAACACCACAAACAGTACCCTCTATGAACAGAGAAGAGCTCAAAATCTTTGTTTCAAGTGTGGAAACAGATTTACCTATGGTCATGTTTGCAAAAGCAAACAGTTAAACGTGATTACGGTGGATGAAAGTAAAGATGAGCTTGAGGAACAGGGAGAAGTTCAGGCTGATATCGAACCAGACGAACAAGAAACATAAAATAGCAATGAAAGTGGGTTAGAGATTTCGATCAATGCTCTTATAGGTAGTGTTGGTCATAATATCTTAAGGATCCAAGGCGGTGTGAAGGGCAAACGTCTCAGTGTTCTTGTTGATAGTGGAAGCACTCATAGTTTCATCACTCCTGGATGGGCTAGGGATGGAAGGAAGTTAGTGCATACCAACCCTTTGTCACTTACAGTAGCAAATGGGGAAAAACTCTACAGTACTGCCCAACGTAAACAGTTGGAATGGGTTATGCAAGGTCATAAGTTTAGCCATGACTTAAGAGTTTTGCCTATGGGTGGTAGTGACATGGTGCTTGGTGTTGATTGGATGAAAAAGTATAGTCCCCTCACCTTGGACTTTAATGAACTTTCTTTGTCCTTTAAAAATGAAGGTCAGCCAATTCTTCTCAAGGGTGGACAACTGAATTCTAAAATTAGAATGATATCAGGGAACAAGCTACAGAAGATAGTGGGAAAAGATTCTGAGATGCTTGGAGAGTTGTATATGCTCAGCATTGACTGTGCAGAACTCGAGACACCCCTGCACTTCAGGCTTTACTTGATCAATATTTAGATGTGTTTAAAGAACCTAAACAGATGCCACCAGTCAGGTCCCATGACCATGGTATCCCACTCAAACTTGATGCACAACCAATGAATCTGAGACCATACAGATTTTCCTACCATCAGAAAACGGAGATTGAAAGGCAGGTGACAGAAATGCTCACTACTTCAATCATCCAAACTAGTAGAAATCCATTTGCATCGTCATGCCTCTTGGTTAAGAAGAAGGATGGAAGTTGGAGGTTATGTGTGGATTACAGACAGTTAAATGCAATGACAGTGAAGGACAAATTTCCAATACCTGTAGTGGAGGATTTGTTGGATGAGCTTAGGGGAGCTAAGGTTTTTTCCAATCTTGACTTAAGATCTGGTTACTGGCAGATAAGAATTAAGCCAGAGGACATTCCAAAGACAGCTTTCAGAACTCACCATGGTCATTTTGAGTTTAAGAAACAAGTTGAATATTTGGGGCATGTTATATCATTAGATGGGGTTTCAACAGATCCATCCAAGGTATAAGCTATGAAGGAATGGAAGCTGCCTGGCAACTTGAAGTCTCTGAGGGGTTTTTTGGGCATCACTGGATATTACAGGAAATTTATTAGGAGATATGAGGAGATCAGTAAACCATTGATGATATGCTTAAGAAGGATGGGTTCATCAGGAGCTCTAAAGCAACAACAACATTTAATCAATTGAAAGAAGCTATGTGTACTGCACCTGTTTTGGCCCTACCAGATTTTTTGAAGCCATTTTACTTGGAGACTGATGCTAGTGGGGGTGGCATTGGAGCTGTCTTATCTCAGGAAGGTACACCTATAGCTTATCTGAGTAAGGCTTTGGGATCCAGACATGTTGATTTGAGCATTTATGAAAAAGAGTACTTGGCTATATTAATGGCAGTCTCTAAGTGGAGACATTATTTGGAGGGAGGGCCTTTCATTATCAAAACAGATCATGAATCTTTAAAGTATTTGGAGCAGAAACTCACCACTACAATTCAGAATAGGGGATTGACTAAACTACTTGGGCTAGACTATACTATACAATACAGAAAGGGCAAGACTAACAAGGCAGCTGATGCCCTTTCCAGGCAATTTGAAACTGAAACAACACTTTACAGTATGACTTCAACAACTATTGTGCCTGAATGGGTGAAAGAAGTGGAGCTAAGTTATGAAGGGGATGATTTTGCTAAGAACAAGATTGTTGCACTTTCAGTTACTACTACTGCAATACCTTTCTATTCTTTTACTAATGGAATTTTGAGGTATAATGGCAGGGTTTACATTGGAACTCAAGGCCCATTGCGAGAACAGATACTTCAACAGATGCATGACTCACCTCAGGGAGGTCACTCAAGTATACAGGCCACTTACTACAGAACTCGTTTGTACTTTTATTGGCCAGGGTTGATGAAACAGGTGCAAACTCATGTCCAACAGTGTGACATTTGTCATAGAAACAAATACGAGCATAATCCTTATCCTGGGTTGTTACAGCCAATTCCCATCCCTAAACAGGCATGGGAAGTTATAACCATGGATTTTATTGAGGGATTGCCACAGTCACAGAAACAAACCTGCATCATGGTGATTATTGATAAATTCACCAAGTATTCACACTTCATTTCCCTCTCTCATCCATTTACTTCCTTAGATATAGCTAAACTATACCTTAGCAATATCTATAAATTACATGGGGCTCCTAAGACCATCATATCTGATAGGGACAAAGTATTCACCAGTAATGTCTGGCAAGAGTTGATGAAGCTGCTGGGAACAGTGGTACAGTTGAGTATTGCTTACCACCCTGAAACTGATGGTCAATCTGAGAGGTTGAATCAATGTTTGGAGCAGTATTTGAGGTGGGTGTGTTTTCTCAAGCCTAAAGCATGGGTCACTTGGCTGCCTCTAGTAGAATGGTGGTATAATACCAACCATCATTAAGCCATTGGAATGTCTCCTTTTCAAGCCTTATATGGCTACCAACCCCCTGGTTTTGCCTGGGATGCTAGCTCTCTAGGTCGTGTATCTACTATGGAAGACCTACTGAAAGAAAGAGAACACTCGAGCAAGCTACTGGTAGATCAGCTTGAGAAGGCTCAGGATAGGATGAAATACTATGCTGACAGGAAGAGAGTTGAGAGAGAATTTCAAGTAGGAGATGAAGTGTACTTGAAGCTTCAGCCTTACAGACAGACTTCCTTAAGTCTTAGGAAGAACTTGAAGCTGTCATCACGGTACTATAGGCCTTATACTGTGATTGCAAGAATTGGATCAGTAGCTTATAAGCTTCAGTTACCTAATACTTCCAGATTGCACCCTGTTTTTCACGTTAGCCTACTTAAGAAGAAAGTTGGGAGTAAGAAGGTCTCTAGTATAGCTCCACCATAAGTGAATGAAGATGGTCAACCCTTGATAATTCCTGTTGCAGTGCTAGATAAAAGGATTATTAAGAGGAACAATCAAGCAGTCATACAATTGCTGATTGAGTGGGCAAATTTGGGAAAGGAGAACGCCACCTGAGAAGACTATTCTGTCCTAGTTAGTCAGTTTCCATCTTTTGATCCTTGGGGACAAGGATTAGCTGAAAGAGGGGGTAATGTGATAAACAACAGTGGAGACCATGGTGGGGAAGAGCTACAACTATCAGTTGAGAGTGCAGGAAAGGAATTTATGAGGTGCTGTACAGAGGAGAATGGCCTACAAGTTCTAGAAGAATGCATTGTACCAGCTGGAGGACGTTGCAACAGCTGGAGGGGAATCACCAATTAGTTATGAATGGTAAATTCTAGAGTTGTACTTGCCAGCTCGTTAAGAGAATCTTGTATTTCCTTTTAATCAGTATTTTACAATTTTATCAACTATCATGGAAATATATATCTGAGGAGAATGTATTCACGTTTTTCCTTATGAAATGAAATAACAAACTTCTATCCTATTCTCCTTTCTTCTTCTGGTCTCTATTTCTTCAAACTTTCAATTCAATTCATAACAAAAGAGAATCAGGAAAAGAATTTAAAAGAAAAAAAGGGGTAGGGGTTTATATTGAAAATTTCTTCGAAGTTTTGGGTCTGTTTCAAAATAATAATAGAATCTGAGATTTCGGGTGTTGTTGTGTTGTGTATGAATGGAGTTGGATTGTATTGAGTGTGTGTCATCCACAGATGGAATAGATGAGGATGAGATCCATCACCATAATCTGCACCGTCCACACCCTCGTCATGGCCAACATCAATTCTCATCGTCAAAGCCTCACAATGGCACCAACAACGCTAATACCATCAACAACATTGCGGGTCCTACGGCGATCGCTCCAACTACCAGCGTCCATGAATTGTTAGAATGCCCTGTTTGTCAAAATACACAAATTATTAAATGTAAAAATTTATAAAATATAAAATATTTTAATCACGATTATGATAAAAAAATATATAAATATGATAAAAATATACGAATGATTAGTTTTACCGAAAACCCAAAGAAAAATAATCAGAATATAACGCGTCCTATCAACACTCAATCCGGACCATCCGAATAAATGTTTCCATTTTCTGTTTACGTGTCAAGCAGAGAAAGCATCACAACGGCGCATATTAATACACAGTCCACTTTCCTCCCTCTGCATTTTTGCTAAAAGAACGGAAACAGTTCCTTAACAGTCACAAGAAAAGAAAAAGTGAAGCCAATAAGTCCATAAAGCAAAAGATGTTTGAACACAGTCTTCCCACTAAGGATTTTTTTTTGAATAAAAGAGACTCCAAACAAATTAAAGAAGTCTTTGATGAAACTTTTCTCTGTAGTTTCAATTAGGATTTCAAGCACATGAATTTCACAATATTATTTTCCATTTTTTTTTACATAAGATTGTTTTTAAATTAAGAATCTTTAGATAAAGATCCTTTAAATAAATAATTTTTAGATAAAGATCCTTTTGATTTTTCCAATCACAGCAATGCAATGTGTTGCATTACAACCATTTTTTTTTTAAATATAAAAATAATATCACGAATGATTTTTAAAATTTATCAAATTTGTTAATATAATATATGTATTTTTAAAATATTTATTTTGATATTTAAAATTTTCACTTTGTGTGCTATTATAATACCGATCAATAATATCGTTAAATAGTACCGTTAAATATTTATTTTGATACTTAAAATTTTTACTTCGTGTGTTATTATGTATTTTAAAAATAAAATTTTTGATAATAAATTATAAATTTTTTGATAAAAAATTAAATAATATTTTTAAAAATTATTCTTTAAAATAATCATCTTTATTTTTATAATATAATATTATTATTTTTTAAAAATTGAAGTGAGGCGCCTTTTAGTATGTTCTAAATTCTAATAAAAAAGTTCACATAATTGTATTGGTTCTAATAAAGAAAGCTAAGTGATAAAGAAAGCTAAGTGATAAAGATGATAAAAAAAAAAAAAAAAATTCTCTTCATTTTCCATTCACAGCAACTCCGTCTCTCTCTAGGAAAAGCTTAAACCATCCACGCTTTTTTTTTATCTCTCTAAACCTCCATAAGGGAAACCCTAACTTGGACTGAATTAAAAGCCATGGAAGACAAGTTCCAACGTAAGGGTTTGAAGAGGCAGTTGGTTTTGGACGATGAAGAATATTCCAACAAAGTTTACCGTTTCAAAGTTTTGTTACCGAATGGGACTAGCGTGGGATTAACTTTAAAAGACGTAGAGCCGGAAATCTCATTTCAAGGTTTCATTGACTTGATCAGGGACGCGTATGATGTCGTTAGACGCCAATCTGAGTCCTTTAAACGGAAACGAATGATAAATTGGAAGAGTGAAAAGTTATATCTTGAGGACACAAATGACACGAAAACCAGGAGCCGAATCGACTTGCGGAATTTTCAACCCCATAAGTGTCACATTCTACACCTTCATGTGAGTATTTTTAGTTGCAAAGTTGTTTATGCCCTGTTTGGTTTGCTAAATAAAAATGTCTTAAAAGACATGATAGAACTAAAACATGTGTTTTTATCACTTACTTGCTGTTGTTTTTCATAATCAGGATGGTTCTGGAGAGATTGCCAATACTTTTGAGGTACTGTCTTTCTCCTTTTGTTTGGGGGCATTGTTGCTTGTAAAACTGACGTGTCTTTTACTGAGAAACCATAATTACTTTTGGGATGAATTTTGTTGGTTTTTCAGCATATGTGGGATTTGACACCGGAAACAGATTTGTTAACGGAGTTACCGGAAGAATACACTTTTGAAACTGCTCTTGCAGATTTGATTGTAAGTTTAATCGTGCTACTGGGATTCTGCATTTTCTTTTATCCTTAATTTGTTGTTTGGATTGGCGCTTACACTTTCTTACCCGTTTAACAGGACAATTCTTTGCAAGCAGTATGGTCCAATGGTGAAAAGGATAGGAGATTGATAAGGTTTGAATTTATTGATGATTTATTTCCTGATGGCTATTCTCTGTTGTATGCTTGTTGTCATAACGTGTCAAATACGAATTGAGCATGCTAGACACAAATCAATGGAGTCGTCACTAATCATTTAATATTAGGTGTGATTAGTCACCTTTATGAATCTATCCTATTTAAAGTAATCCTAAGCTTGACTAAGACACCTTAAAAACAATAGGTTCGGATCTGCTTATCAGAATTAGGTTCGGAAGTACGGTTATGTGTGAGGAAAGATTAGCACCCTCACAACGTCTATCTAAGAGATAGTACCTAATTAGTCTTGTAATACTTAAAAAGTCTTAATTAAATGGTCTTGTCTATCCTATTTCATTTTAATTGTTAAAATTAGAAATCTTGAAAATTATTTTTTTAGGTCTTCCTTCCATTCATGCTGGAGAAATTACTAAAAAAATGTTTTCTCACCTTGAGAGTATTCAAAAGAAACCATTCGTTCTATTGAAGAGGCTCCGTCGTCGGAAAAAATTAAATTATTTAACAAAGTTATTTCTCTTAAACTAATCTTTCAAAATTAATCCACATTTTATTAATGTTTGTTCGAAAAATAAATTCTGATTTTAATATAAAAAATTATCTCTTAGAATATTCTTCCATTCGTTTTGGAGAATTTTTAAGAGAATTTTTCTCACCTAGAAATTTCTTAAAAGTCTACCATTCGTGACTCTCTTGAATTTCATCATCGAAAAAAATCTCAATTTATCCTTCGATTTTAATTAGGCATTTATTATGAAAAATCATTTTAGAGAAAGAGACATTGAAAATTAATTATTTAAAAAAAAAATAAATTTTGACCTTTATTGATATCGAAAATAATCCATTAAAAAATCATTTCATTCATTCTGAAGAATTTTTAAGAGAATTTTCTCACCTAGAAATTTCTCAGAAATCAACTGTTCGTGATTTCCTTGAATTTCATCATTAGAAAAGATCTCTATTTATTATTTTAAAACTAATTAATCATCAATTAATAAACTTATCTTATTAATAAATAAATAAATATATCTTACTAATAATAATCAAATTAATAATTAATAAATAATAATAAAATATAACTAAAATAATAGTTAAAAATGATTAATAATAAATAATAATGGTTAAAAATATATATAATAGTAAAAATAAATAATAACAATCCAATCAAAGTTGATTCGTGAAAATATACCTCTGTGAAGCAAAAGACGAACACGGCCAGGAGTGAGAAACATTTCTCTACAGTATTTGGCAAATCATCTTCATTTGTCTTTCTCAAAATAATGCTTTCCTCGAAAAAACTTTTCACTTCATAAGAACTCCACAAATAGTTGTGTATTATCTTCAATGGGCATGTGACTTAAGAGTCATTTCTTCAAAACTAATTATTTCTCAAAGTATCAAGAAGAAACTTCCCTCATCATGTGTTCGTCTCAATCTTCTCGGAGGCAATTAAGCATTCCTTTTTCTTTGGAGCTGTCTTCATGCATCTAAGCTTCATTGTCCCTTGATAATACCACAAGCATGTCCTAATTCAATACATGATTTCCAATTCAAACATTCATATTTGATCAAAATGGACTTTTTCAGGTATGTAACGTAAGCCAAGGTTTTGGGGTTATGAAAGAACGAATAAAATAGGCTCAAACATGTGTTTAAGGATATTCAAACCAAGGATCATATTTATCTCAAAACACTTCATATCTTTCTTTTCATTTCCAAGATAATCGAGCCATGGATCATTTCTTTTTCAATGAGGATTTTCAAAACTATTCACATCTGTTTTTTCATTTCTTTTTTTTTTATTTATTTTTTTATTTTATTTGCTTGCTTTTTTTTTTCTTCTCTTTTTTGCCTTTCTTTCTTTTTCTTTCTTTTTTTTTTTCTCTTTTTTTTTCTTTTTTTATTTTTTATCATAAAGTGAGTTCAAAATTTTGGAACTCAATCCATAAGACATTCTTTACATGGCGTAGAAATATGATCCAATCATTCGTTTTTCTCTAGAAAGATATTTTTTCATACTTGCCCTCCGGTGTGGAGGGTGATCCTTGGTTGGGTTCATTCGAAAAAAAGAATCCAATAGGCTCAAAAGGTGGTAGCGAAGGATAATTTCTCATTTTGTGAAAGGAATATGAAAGATGGTCATTATCAGCTTAAATGTGAATATTTTCATCAAAGAACATTTATTGAAAATGACAAGCATATAGAAATTCACCACAAGGAATCTACATACTTGTAAAGGAATTCAACAGCTATTCAATATACTCGTGAAGCAATTCTACCAATTTTCTTCCAATCATGCCAAAACTGCATATCAACTTTCATCTTTTTTCACAATAATCTCAACAAAATCAAATGGCAAAGTATGGTCATATATGTTAAAGTTCACCAATACGGAAATAACTTTCAAAATTGAATCTCAGATTATTGCCATGATTGTCACCACATTCATTATTGGAAACTTGACATGTGTGAAATCGAAAGTGTAGGCAAAAGTAAGAAATAATAAATGAAAGAAAAAAATGAAAATGCATCAAATTTGTCAATTCATTGAAATGATAAAAAATAAATCAAGTCTAATCATAAAAAGATCCACCTACATTACTTTAAAAGACAAAAAGGAGTTCAAGGATAATCAACAGCTTCAATCTTTCATTCTAAATCTCATTACCATTATGCCCCCGTGTAGATAGATCAACACTGACATTTGATTCCCCTTACTTATCAAAATTCAAAAGGCCAGCATTGATCAAGCTTTGCACCTTATTTTTAAAAGCTGGACAAGTTTCTATAGAATGACCAGAATTTCCAGAATGATATTCACATCGAGCATCGGCATCGGCATCATACCACATGGGGAAATGAGATTTCAAAGGTTCCAGGTGAACAGGTGCAACCAGTTGATTTTCAATGAGACGTGGGAATAAAGCAGTGTAGGACATTGAAATTGGGTCAATACGGATTCTCTCTCGATTATTTCGAGGTCTTCTCTGATGACTCATTGTGGGTCTAGGTTGAGCTAAAGGACTCGCTGTAGGGTCAGACATAGGAATAGGTGTTTGAGGGTAAAAGTTTGGTTGGAAAGTTGATGGTGCTGATGGATAAGGGTGGTACACCGGGTATGGATAGCATGGGGAAACACCTCCTGCTTGTTGCCTTCCATAAGTCATAGCTTGGACATATCCTCATTCTTTTTATATGTCCCATTTTTCTTTCCATCAAATGTTTCTCCGGCTTCAAGTTTCCCACTCTTTATAGCATTTTCTATTATCTCCCATGAGATTACCATGTCTGCAAAAATTTTGGTGGCATTCCCAATCATTCTTTCATAGTATGGTGCTTTAAGGGTACTAACAAACAAGACTATAGTTTCCTTTTCAGTGAGAGGTGGTTGGACTTCGGCAGCAATGTCCCTCCATCTCTGAGCATACTCTTTAAAGCTTTCAGTAGCTTTCTTCTCCATATTCTGTAAGGTTAAACGGTCTAGAGCCATATCAACAATATGCCTGTATTGCGCTATAAATGCCCTTGCCAACTCATTCCATGAACGGATGCGAGTTCTATTCAATTGGACATACCATCTTGCAGCGGACCCTGTGAGACTATCTTGGAAGACATGTACCAATAACTTGTCATCACGAGTGTGAGCAGCCATCTTTCTACAATACATTGTGACATGGGTTATCGGGCATTTAGTCCCATCGAACTTCTCAAAATCAAGCGTCTTGAACTTAGGCGGAATCACTACGTCTGGCACCAGACAAAGCCCTTCAGCGTCCATGGAACCATAGAAATCTAATCCCTCAATAGCACGAAGTCTTTCTTCAATCAGTTTCATCTTTCGAGACTCAATCCCTTCAACTACTTTCATCTTCTCTTGTTCTTTAGGATCATCTAAGTCTGAAACTTGGACAGGATTTGATAATTTTGCCCCAGGCGCATGAATGGTGTATCTTGAGAATTGGTGTTTAGTAGTTGATGATGTCACTGGCATCCCTGTTTGAGCTTGAAATTTACTTAAACCAGGCAGATATATAGGATCTTCATCATCTGGCGACTGATTCTTTTCTTGAGTAGTTACTTCTTTTACCCCTCTCTGCTTGTTCAAATTCATCGTCAAATCCATCATCTTGGCTAGTTGTTCTCTCATTTCATCTTGTGCCTTTTCTATTTCGCTTATCCTAGCAACCTATTGCTCTGCCATTGCTTTAACTTGTGAACCAATTCTAGAAGCCTGTTCCTCTGTCATTGCTTTAACCTATGAACAAATGTTGTAGGAATGCCCCAAGATCTTTGATTGCTTGAGCTATCCTTGAATCCTTCATTACCATAATTTAAAAATTAAGACTCAAATGTAGACCTGCTCATGGGCCGGGCAGCCCGCCCGGCCCGGCAGGCCCGGCCCAATACGGGCGGGGCCTGGGCAGGATAATTTATGTTCCGGGCCGGCCCGGCCCGGAACAGTAATTTTTATTATAATAATATTATTTTATTTAATTTTAATTATAAAAAAAATATAAAAAAATAAAAAAAATTATTTTTTTATTCCAATGAACAGTGATTCGGGCCTGAACGGGCGGGCCTGGGCAGAAAAAAAAATGGGCCGCGGCCCGGGCCGGCCCATGAGCACCTCTACTCAAATGCTTTCATAAAATGCACATTTATGATGCAAATAAATAAAAGAATGAATTTAATGACATCAAAATATTCACAAAGTTTAACAACAACATTATGAAAAATGTACATGATGAGTGCATGAGCATTACGAAAATATACATGGTGAATGCATAAGCATTATGAAAAATATACATGGTGAATGCATGAGCATTATGAAAAATGTACATAATAAATGTATGAGCATCATGAAAAATGTACATGATAAATGCATTAGCATTGTTAAAAAAAGTACATGGTAAATGCATGAGCATGGTTAAAAATGTACATGATAAATGCATGAGCATGGTAAACAAATGTACATGATAAATGCATGAGCATGGTAAACAAATGTACATGATAAATGTACCTGGTAAAATATTTAAATGATGCAAATGCATGCAAATAATTGAAAAAATTAATTCAAGTAATGGCCACAAAGGTTTCACAAAATTCAATAGTTAGATACATATTAGAGAAATACAAATAATATTCACAAAGTTAAAAATTTGTCAGAAAGCAAGAACATTCCTTCATGTGTCCTATTTCGGGTTATTCTCTATGAAACAGGTGGACATGTCTCTATCTTAAGGTTGGCCTCTTAAGTGTTATCTATATGCTGGACTTAGGATATTTGACCAAGCTAAAAAAGTCCCCAAATTGCTGCTTAACATCATCCATGTAGAATGAGTAAGGCACCCCATTCCTTACCCATTATAGGCTCCAACCGGAAGGGTCCAATTCGGGTGAGAGTATTTTCCAAAGTTATGGCAGAGGTTATCACCTCTCGAAAACTTTGATACTTTACACTCTAAAGGTGTTTCGCTAGCCGTTGCGGAGGTTTTCACCCCTCGAAGGCGTAAGTACTTTACCCCCTCCTAAAAGGGACGAGCTCGGGTATATGGTTTTATGATATGCAATGTGTCGTGTGTGCGAAGGGACATTCAAACCTTCTTTTTCCCAAAAATGTATAAGATACAAAAGTTATTAGTACAAATAACAAAATCAAAATAAAAATAAAGAAAGAAAAATAAAGATAAAGATAAAGATAAAAAATTAAACACTTAAGACCAAATATTAAAACCTAAGGTATCACAAGACTAATTTATGGCTCGACTCTTTAAGGTCCCCAGTGGAGTCGTCAATCTGTCATAACATGCCAAATACGAATTCAGCATGCTAGACACAAGTCAATAGAGTCGCCACTAATCATCTAATCTAGGTGTGGTTAGTCACTTTTATGAATCTATCCTATTTGAAGTAATCCTAAGCTTGACTAAGGCACCTTAAAAAGAATAGGTTTTGGTCTGCTTATCAGAACTAGGTTAGGGAGTACTGTTACGTGTGAGAAAGGATTAGCACCCTCACAACGTCTATCTAAGAGATAGTACTTAATTAGTCTTGTGATACTTAAAAAGTCTTAATTAAATGGTCTTGTCTATCCTATTTCATTTTAATTGTTAAAATTAGAAATCTTGAAAATTATTTTTTAGGTCTTCCTTCCATTCATTCTGGAGAAATTACTAAAAAAATGTTTTATCACCTCGAGAGTATTCAAAAGAAACCATTCGTTCTATTGAAGAGGCTCCGTCATAGGAAAAACTTAAATTATTTAGCAAAGTTATTTCTCTTAAATTAATCTTTCAAAATTAATCCACATTTTACTAATATTTGTTCGAAAAATAAATTCTGATCTTAATATCCAAAATTATCTCTTACAATACTCTTCCATTCGTTCTGGAGAATATTTAAGAGAATTTTTCTCACCTAGAAATTTCTTAAAAGTCAACCATTCGTGACTCTCTTGAATTTCATCATCGGAAAAAATCTCAATTTATCCTTCGATTTTAATTAGGCATTTATTATGGAAAATCATTTTAGAGAAAGAGACATTGAAAATTAATTATTTAAAAAAAATAAATTTTGACCTTTATTGATATCGAAAATAATCCATTAAAAAATCATTCAATTCATTCTGAAGAATTTTTAAGAGAATTTTCTCACCTAAAAATTTCTCAGAAATCAACCGTTCGTGATTTCCTTGAATTTCATCATTAGAAAAGATCTCTATTTATTATTTCAAAACTAATTAATCATCAATTAATAAACTTATCTTATTAATAAATAAAAAAATATATCTTACTAATAATAATCAAATTAATAATTAATAAATAATAATAAAATATAACTAAAATAATAGTTAAAAATGATTAATAATAAATAATAATGGTTAAAAATATATATAATAGTAAAAATAAATAATAACAATCCAATCAAAGTTGATTCGTAAAAATATACCTCTGTGAAGCAAAAGACGAACACGGCCAGATGTGAGAACTCCTTGCTTCATTGGAAAACCTTGCTTGTCACAGCCTCCATTGATCTTCAATACATAGCCCTTAAACTCCTCACCCAGGGTATCACCACTGGCTTCTTGCGAGATCCTTTTGTCAAAAAAGGCTCGGAGTTTTTGGTCATCGTCAATTTCCAGCTTGGTTAAAAATATATATAATAGTAAAAATAAATAATAAAAATTACTTTCAAATAGTGAATTGGAGGTGTAATGAAAATGAATTATTTGTTTGCATATGTGACTGGCTGAGATTATTGATTATGGCCTATGACATTAGCTTTAGAAGTATGATTTATATTCTCACTTTGCTAGTTCCAACAATTTTGTTGATAAATGACGTGGTTAAGAACTTGTTTGAAATGTCTTGTTCAAACATTGATTTTTTTATTTTATTTTAATTTTATGCCGGATCTTCCTAATGGCCCTTTTGTGTTTTTTCGAAATCTGTTATATTCTACCATCATAATTATCATGTACCGGCATTTTGCTGCCTCCTCTTTATGTGTTTTTGTATTGTGTGTGTGCATGCATGTGTTTGCTTTTTCTACATGTAACTAATTCAACCTTCCTTTATATATTTATTTCCTCATAAAAAAATGTTTACATCATACTTTTTATGGCTATATTAATATTTTTACAGAGTGAATGTTCTCGAGAATAGAATCTCTATTTTTGACACTGGGCCTGGAATGGACAACAGTGATGAAAACTCTATTGTGAAGTGGTATGTTATACCAATTCTTTTTGCACTTCTTTATATTTATGTTCATTTTGTTTTAAGTTATTGGTTTGGGACTTTGGGTTACTTTTCTTCTGTAGTTGGGTAAGACAGATATGCTAGAATAAGTGATGTATTCAAATGCTAGAGTTTTTGAGCAGCTTTTAGATGTCTCGTTCCTCCACCTCATGAAAAAAAGAAAGAAGAATCCTTGAATCTGGAAGCCTCAATTTGCAATTTACTCATTCGTAATTTAAATGTCAGTCCAGTTGGTGGGATATATTTTGGAAGGAAATATACACTGTATACTTCTACAAGGAATTTCTAAAATTTCATTATTGATATTCTAGGGATGATTAAGATAATCTCCTATTGTCTAAAGAGAGAGAAAAGAAAGAAGAAAAGAGAAGTATTGACCTCAAAGAAAACTATTTGTTTCCTCAATTTTAGCTCTAAATTAATAGTTTGCACCCTGTTCCAGAATTTTCTTCCCATTTTTATCAGTTTGCGAAGATGAACTTCTTATAATGTTGGGAGTTTAGTGGCATAGTTGCATAATTTCTTAGCAGTGATTGTCATGTAAATTTAGGAAAAAATTTGATTCTAACATGTCCGTATTTCTCATAAATTTCAATTATTGGTTGTGTTTCTTAATAATCATTTTTCTTTAGAGTTTTGCTAACGAATTTAAGTTTATTCTACTCATTTTATTCAGGGGAAAGATGGGTGCCTCTCGAAACAGGTTATATAAAGTACAAGCAACAGGGTGCAAACCTCCATACTTAGTGGTAAAAATTCTGTGAAACTCTTGTGTATTTCTTTTGGTCAGACACATTAGTATCTGTCTGAGATGCACATAATTGGAGTTTGCCTTCTATCTTTGTGCTCTCAAGGAGTAACATTTTCTACTTATATCATGTATGAAGCCTGAAAAAAGGAAGAGATCTCTAATGCCGAGTTAGTCTTTTCCCCCTGTCAATCTCTGAATAGGCGTTATTTACCCATTTTACTAATTATGTGTTGGATTACGTTTTCTCTTGTGTTTTACTATCTTCTGGTCATCAAAATAAGTTATTTGTTTGTAGCTTTTGCTCCATAATAGTAAGTGAATCATTAATGGGTGTGTAGAAGGAGAAAATTTGTAACCGATTACAAATAGCCACATGTCAATTGGAATTTCTTTAATTAAGAAATTTTCAATTAAATTATACATTACCATGTGAAATTGATAATATCATATTATAATTAATTATTTTATAATTAATTAAATATGTACACATGGTTTGACCAATCAAATTGCAAGGATTCATGGGTTATCCAATCAAATTTCACCCATGTGTCATAATTATTTTACCTCTAATTAAATTAAATTAATTAAGAGATAAATAATAAATTTTTATCTTTAATTTAATTAATTAATTAAAAAAAAAATAAATATTTTATCTCTAATTTAATTAATTAATTAAGCGATAAATAATAAGGTTTTATCTCTAATTAAATTAAATTAATTAAGAGATAAATAAATATTTTTATCTCTAATTTAATTAATTAATTAAGTGATAAAAAATAAATATTTTATCTCTAATTAAATTAAATTAATTAAGAGATAAATAAGAAGATATTATCTCTAATTAAATTAAATTAATTAAGAGATAAATAAGGAGGTTAAGTTCTTCTAAAACTCTCTTTCACCTGGCTAGCTACCACTATAAATAGAGACCTCCCCTTAACACAAATTCACAATTCAGAAAGCCTGAAGAGAAGAAGATTTTGAAGAGCCAAATCCTCTCAAAATTCTTAAGAAGAAATTAGAGAAATTCTAAGAACGCGGTGCTTGTTCTTGAGAATTCTCAAAGAAGCTGCTCTCCGATCTTGTTCATCGAAGGAAAGGAGATAATTCCTGTTTTTCAAGACCAAGTCTAGAAGACCCTTGAAGCAGATCTTACCGATTCAAGATCAAGTCGTGAAGACCCTTGGATCAAAGTTTTACTGAAGAAAAGAATCAAAGGGTTTCTTTCTTTAAGAATATTCAGAGATTGTAACCTCAAAGTTTGATTAATAAAATTCTTATTTGACTCCAAATTTTCATGTCATATTTTTGACGTAAAATTTGTGTGTACAAATTTTGGCACGCCCAGTGGGACAATCTCTGCCTTTCATCTCTTTTCTCCAAAACTCAAGTTATCAAGTTGCAATGGCTCCCAAGAAGAACCTTGCTAACAAACCAACTCTCAAGCCTGCTCGAGCTAATCCTGCAGTCTACCCCACTTCATCATCAAGCGTTGATATCCCTACTCATCCTTATGGCACTAGGAGGAAGACCAAAGCTCTTGCTGAATTGTATGAGCAAACTTTTCCAGTGCTCAATCAAAACCCTCTCTATGACACTTCTTCTCTAATTCAAAACTTAGAAGAAGTTCCCGCTGGACAAGTTGATTCTCCTCGAGGATCAAGTGCAAGTCGCCAGTTAACATATAAAGAACAAGATAGCTACTCCAGCAACAAGCCTATTCCATCCTCTGCTCCAAAATCAAGTTCTGGAGTAATGGCTGTCATGACAACTGGCACCACATCATTGGAAGAACAAGTTGCACTTCTGGCAAAATCTGTTGAAATCCTTTCAGTAAGTATCAAAGAGAAGGATAACCAGATCGCTTCCATGATGGATAAGATCGCCGGTCTCACTGGAAAAAGGAACGAAGCTTCAAACCAGAATTGGCAATCAATCTTTCAAGATGATGGTGAGAACTCTGGCAAGGAAGTTGCTAAGGATTCTGAAGAAAAGATCAATGAACTCGTCACTACCAGTCAGCTCAAGGATCTTATCAAAGAGGCTATCAAAGATCAAGTTGAAAGCATCACTCAACCTTCATATACATATGCAAAACCATATTCTCAAAGGATCGATCATCTGAGGATGCCTGGGAACTATCAACCCCCAAAGTTTCAGCAGTTCGATGGAAAAGGAAATCCACGCCAACATGTTGCACATTTCGTGGAAACTTGCAATAATGCTGGTACCTATGGGGATCTCATGGTGAAGCAGTTCGTTCGCTCCCTAAAAAGCAACGCCTTTGATTGGTATACTGATCTTGAGCCTGGGACGATTGACAGCTGGGAACAACTTGAGCGCGAATTCCTTAATCGATTCTACAGTACTCGTCGCTTAGTCAGCATGATCGAACTCACAAGCTCACGTCAATGGAAGGATGAGCCAGTCATTGATTACATCCACAGATGGAGAAATCTGAGCCTTAACTGCAAAGAAAGACTGTCTGAGTCTTCTGCCCTTGACATGTGCATCCAAGGCATGAATTGGGGCTTGCGTTACATTCTTCAAGGCATCAAGCCTAAGACCTTTGAAGAATTAGCCACTCGTGCTCATGATATGGAGTTGAGTATGACAGCTGCTGGAAATCAAGAACCTCCGGTGCAAGAGCCAAAGAAAGCCAAGGAAAAACAAGATACCCGCAAAGGGGGCAAAACCTTTACCAACAAGGGAGAAAGCAAACAGTCCATGGCTGTGACTACCAAGCCACTCATGATATCTCCCAAGTCAAAACAATCTCAAGAGACGAAATCTTCTCCTATCCAAGACAAAGGTAAAGGCAAGATCACTTTGAAGGAGAGACAAGAAAAGAAGTATCCTTTTCCTGATTCTGATGTTTCAAGCATTCTTGAAGAACTTTTAAAGACTAAGCTGATTCAGTTGCCAGAAATGAAGCGACCTGAAGAAGCTGATAAAGTAGAAGACTCCAATTATTGCAAGTACCATCGCTTGATTAGCCATCCTCTGGAGAAGTGCTTTATTTTGAAGGATAGAATTATGCGACTCTATGAAGAAGGGAAAATCGAGTTTGAAGAAGAAACGATGTCGTCAAATTTGGCATCAGTCAATACGGTTTCTCAATCCAATTTGCTGGATAGAACCATAAAATTTGGCTCTTTTGATCCTATCATACTGGCTCCAAGTACAAGTACGATAGTGGATCTTCAGGGAAGTGGGGGCAACTATTTGCTTCAAAGACAAAATCAAGATCACGATGGTTGGACTCTAGTCACACGCCGAAAAAGCAAAAAGAAGAATCTTCCAAAAGTTGTGAAAGTGCCTACAAGAACTAAGATGGTCAAACAACCACCTAAATTCCCAAAGCCTAATGTGCCTCAAGAAGCAAAAATCCCATCTCGGGGTAAAAATTTAGTAGGGAGGAAGTCAAGGAGGCAAATCACTTTAAACGAATTCATGCCAATTCAGCTTAGAAATGAAGATTTGGTTCTCATGACTTGTTACCATAACGGTGGCAATGAAGATAATGAAAACAACATTGACTCAGTAGCATTTGAAGTTGATGATCATACTTGTGCTACGAAAATTAACTTTTCTGATGAAGATCTGTTGCTAGGGTCAACCCCTCACAATCGGCCGTTGTTCGTCGTAGGATATACTCGAGAACAGAAGATCAATAGAATCTTGATCGATGATGGTTCTGCTGTCAACATACTCCCGTTGATGACAATGAAAGAATTGGGAGTTCCTTTGGATGAATTGATGCAAAGCCGCTTGATGATCCAAGGATTCAACCAAGGGGGACAAAGAGCTCTTGGAAAACTTAGACTTCAACTTTTCATTGGAGATATGGAGTCAAGTCCACTTTTCCATGTAATCGATGCCAAAACGACGTACAACATGTTGTTAGGACGACCGTGGATACATCAAAATGGTGTAGTCTCCTCAACTCTGCACCAATGTCTCAAGTATTGCAGAAACGGTCAAGTCAAGACGATCCTTACAGACTCTAAGCCATTTACTATAGCAGAAGCACATTTCGCAGATGCAAAGTTTTATCTCAAAGATACATTTATTGAAGAAATAATGTCCAACCCGATGCAAGAATTAAAGCAAAAGGGAAAGAATTTGGCTTCTTCCACAATTGGAGAAGATGAAATTGCTCAAGGTTTAAAAGATCTGACTCTTCCCCTCACTAACTTGGAAGAATCAAGAGGCCTTATACCTCCACTGCAAGGATTTGTTAGGCCAGTAGAAGAACCTCTTTGTGAACATCAAGATCTTCCTACTCATCGAGCTAAAGATTTTGATCCTAACGCTTATAGGTTGCTTGTCAAAGCTGGATATAAGCAAGAGGATGTTGCAAAATTGGCTCACGAGACAAAAGAGCCTAGCAAAGAAAAGCCGCAAAGTTCATTCAAGATCCGACAGGTCTGGCAAAAGAAGATTGATCACATCGGAACTTCTAGAGAGGGGCTTGGATATTCTCCATTAAAATTGAAGATTCATAAACAAACTTCGAGGTACATAAATGTGGAGGAAGTTCCCGAGGAGCAAGAAGATGCAGTGAAGCCACCAGGACTTTCAGTGTTTGATCGCTTGGCGGCACGCTCAACACGATGTTCAGTGTTTGATCGTTTGAGCATTCAATCATCACGAAGGTCAGTCTTTGAACGAATGGGAGAAAAATGCAGTGAAGTTTATGTAAGTAAACCAATTTCCATTCAGTCAAGGCTTGGAAGTCTGTACTCTGAAGAAGTTAACTGTGGTCGAAAAAGAAAATCTTCCACTTTAAAGGAATCGAGGGATTTTCACAGCAAAATTCCTTCTCGAATGAAAAGGCAAAGCGAATGGAAGGTAACTACTGGTGAAGTTTTAAAGGCTAGAAAGCACACAGTGATTATAACCAAATCAGTCTCATCCTCAGAGGAAGAAGAACTTGAAGAAACAGAAATCTTTACTTCTAACCATGTATCTGTAAAGGAAACTGGTGAAAAATCTCAAGAGGAAGAAGCCCAAGAAGCCCCTTCATCTTTTGAAGAAGGAAATCAAGCTACTATTGACGAATTAAAGGAGGTTAACATCAGTACTAGTGAAGATCCACGACCGGTCTTTATTAATGCTTGCTTACCACCAGAAGAAGAAAAAGCCTATCTTGATCTTTTGATAGAGTATCGAGATATCTTTGCTTGGACTTACAAAGAGATGCCGGGACTTGATCCAAAAGTAGCTATGCATCATCTGGCTGTCAAGAAAAGTGTCCGACCTATCAAACAAGCTCAACGACACTTCCATCCTGACTTGATCCCCCAAATTGAAGCTGAGGTCAATAAGCTCATCAAAGCTGGCTTTATTAGAGAAGTCAAGTATCCCACTTGGATCTCAAATATTGTTCCAGTGAGAAAGAAAAATGGTCAACTTCGAGTTTGTGTAGATTTTCGAGACTTGAACAATGCTTGCCCAAAGGACGACTTTCCTCTCCCTATAACAGAAATAATGGTTGATGCTACAACTGGCCATGAAGCTTTGTCCTTTATGGATGGATCTTCTGGTTATAATCAAATTCGAATGGCTCCAAGAGATGAAGAACTTACCGCATTTCGAACTCCAAAAGGTATATACTGTTACAAAGTTATGCCGTTTGGATTAAAGAATGCAGGTGCTACTTATCAAAGAGCAATGCAAAAGATCTTTGATGATATGCTTCACAAGAATGTCGAGTGTTATGTTGATGACTTGGTAGTGAAGTCAAAGGAAAAATCCAATCATCTTGCTGATCTTCGCCAAGTGTTTGAAAGATTGCGTAGATACCAATTGAAGATGAATCCGCTCAAGTGTGCGTTCGGAGTATCCTCGGGCAAATTTTTGGGGTTCATCGTACGACATCGTGGGATTGAGATCGATCAATCAAAAATAGATGCAATCATGAAAATGCCTGAACCGCGCAATCTGCATGAACTTAAAAGTCTGCAAGGAAGATTGGCATATATACGACGTTTCATCTCAAACTTGGCTGGTCGATGTCAACCATTTAGCCGGCTAATGAAGAAGGATGTCCCTTTTGTCGGGGATGAGGCCTGCAGTAATGCTTTTAAGAGCATTAAGACCTTTTTGTTACAACCACCTATTCTGAAGGCACCCATACCAGGACAGCCGTTAATCCTTTATATTGCTGCACAAGAACGTTCCTTAGGAGCATTGTTGGCACAAGAGAATGATGAAGGAAAAGAAACTGCACTCTACTACCTTAGTAGAACTCTTAATGGCGCTGAATTAAATTATTCTCCCATTGAAAAGACTTGCTTGTCATTGATGTTTGCAGTTAAAAAGCTGAGGCATTATTTGCAAGCTCATTCTGTTCGTTTGATTTCGCGAGCAGATCCCCTCAAATATCTCATGTCCAAGTCTGTGCTCAGTGGAAGATTGGCAAAATGGGCTCTTTTGCTACAAGAGTTCGATATTACTTATATTCCACAAAAGGCCGTTAAAGGGCAAGCACTTGCCGATTTCCTTGCGAACCATCCGATTCCAGATAATTGGGAATTCTCTGAAGATCTCCCAGATGAAGATGCTCTTTTCATCGAAATTCCCAGGCCATGGAAACTATTTTTCGATGGGGCTGCCCGTCAAGATGGAGCTGGAGCAGGTGTGGTCTTTGTCACTTCAGAAGGAGACGTATTGCCTTACGCATTTACTCTCACTGAAAATTGTTCCAACAATGTAGCAGAATACCAAGCTCTGATCATTGGATTGGAAATGGCAGTGGATATGAAGATCACTCAACTTAAAGTGTTTGGGGATTCCAAATTGGTTATCAACCAACTCCTTTCACTTTACGAAGTTAAGAAGCCAGACCTCTTACCATATGTCAACTATGCGAAAAAGATTTTGGAATGGTTTGACAATGTAAGCTTGGAACACGTACCAAGAAGAGAGAACAAGCAAGCAGATTCTCTAGCTAATCTAGCATTAGCTCTTGCCATGCCAAGCGTAGAAGTGAAAGTCCCTCTTTGCAAACGATGGATTTTACCTCCAGTTGATTTTAAAGATGACAATACGGAATCCAATGTTGTTTCAGTTTGCGAAGTTGAAAAAGAAGATTGGAGACAACCGTTGATTGATTATTTAGAGCATGGGAGGCTACCCAATGATCCAAGGCATAAAACAGAAGTGAAACGTCGAGCTCCTCGATTTATTTACTTCAAGGGTACGCTCTATCGCCACTCTTTTGATGGTGTCTTCCTTCGATGTTTAGGAGAAGATGAAGTATCCAAAACTTTACAAGAAGCTCATTCAGGAATTTGTGGTGCACATCAGTCTGGAGCTAAATTGCACTTTCAAATAAAAAGAATGGGATACTACTGGCCAACAATGGTAAAGGATAGCATGGACTACTCCAAGAAATGCCAAGCTTTTCAGTTTCATGCAAACTTCATCCATCAACCTCCCGAACCATTACATCCGACAGTCACATCTTGGCCGTTCGATGCTTGGGGACTTGATTTGGTAGGACCATTACCTAAGAGTTCACTAGGGCATATGTATATACTTGCCGCTACAGACTACTTTTCAAAGTGGGCAGAAGTGGCACCTTACAGGGAAGCAAAAAAAGAAACTGTTGCAACTTTTATCAGGACAAACATCATTTATCGGTATGGCGTACCTCGTCACATCATAACTGATAATGGGAAGCAATTTGACATGAGCAAGTTATGTGCACAATTTGACTTCAAGCAGTACAAGTCTTCAATGTACCATGCTCCAGCAAACGGATTAGCAGAAGCTTTTAACAAGACTTTATGCAATCTTCTCAAGAAAGTTGTTAACCGTTCAAAGAAAGATTGGCATGAAAGGATAGGAGAAGCTATGTGGGCTTATCGAACTACATATCGCACACCAACTCAAGCCACTCCATATGCACTTGTTTATGGTGTAGAAGCTGTTCTACCACTTGAGCGACAAATTCCATCATTGAGGATTGCAATCCAGGAAGATCTTTCTAGTGAAGATAATGTACGCTTACGTTTGGAAGAATTAGAAGCACTGGATGAGAAAAGGTTGGAAGCCCAACAACGCTTGGAGTGCTATCAAGCTCGACTATCCAAAGCTTTTAATAAGAAAGTCAAGCAGCGATCTTTCCAAGTTGGAGATTTAGTCCTTGCTGTAAGAAGACCCATAAATACTTCACATCGTATTGGCAACAAGTTCCTTTCAAAATGGGATGGACCATATGTTGTTCGAGAAGTTTATACCAATGGTGCATACAAGATCGTTGATCAAGATGGTGTCAAAGTTGGACCGATCAATGGAAAGTTTTTGAAGCGTTACTATGCTTAAAGAAGATGTTGCTCCTAAGCAAGAGCTTAAACTGTCGTATGTTGCTCCTAAGCACGAGCTTATACTGCACATTAAAAAAAAAAATGATGAACTACGTTATGACTTGATCCTTCAAATTCGAGGGTACGTACGCAGCTTGGTTTCATTGCCAAGTTCAGTCCAAACAAAAAAAAAAAAAAATTTGATTCAAATATTATCTTTTGTTCACTTGAAAGTATCATGATAATTCTCCATTCAAATTTCATGATTCAAATTATTTTTCAAGTAAAACAAATCTTTTGCAAATTAAAGATCTTTGAGAATTTAATTTGTAGTCCATACATGATGCAAAAAATGCTTCAGAAAGTGCAAAAGAAAGATGATATATGGAGAAAAAGAAATTTAACTTCATTTCAAACTTGAAAAGAACTTACAATAAAAAATAAAAAAACTAGCAAGCCTAAGAACTAATATAAATTTCAAAAAAAAGTTACATCAAAAGGGATTCAGGGCTTCCATTTGAAATTCTTCAAGTCGTCTCGAGAGGCTTCCAACATATTTCGCAACAAATCTAAGTTTTTGGCTTCATCCTCAGTAAGGGTAGTAATAGACTCAACAGAATTCATCTCTTCACGAATCTTGGAGGTGTCGGTTCTTCTTCTTTTCAGTTCATCTTCAGTTTCTTGGAGCGAAGACTCAAGTCTATGTTTTTTGCGTTGCAAAGTAATGAACTCTTGCTCTATATCTGCCAAGTTCGACTGCAAGGTATTAAGGTTCTCAACAGTCTTATGTTCAAGTAACATTGAATCTTTAAGTCGAATTTCAAGTGCTTGAAGTCTTTCAATTCTATCCTTGGATGAAGAAATGGAAGATTCAAGCTCATTAAACTTCTGGACTTGTGTAAAGTAGTCTTCCACCATGCCTTTCAATAAGGATGAATCAACGGACTTGATTGCTTCTATTGCATCAAAGATCTTGTGAACATCACCACTAAGTGAAGAAACCCGATCAAAAGAAGCGCGAATAATCCTTGGTTGAATGCTTTCCCACAAAATAGTTGCAAGCTTCAACTGGCTATCGGATATCACTTTTTCAGCACTAAACTTAGAAAATTCTGGAAGGGCGAGATGACTAGCTTCAACATGAGGGCCTGTGGGAGTCTTCACTATAGGAGAAGTATTATTAACAATCACATTAGGGCAAGCATCTTCTTGATTGGGAACTGTACTTGAAACATTATTCCTGATCTTAGCTGCAAGTTTGTTGAACTCATGCGAACTAGAAACTGAAGCTTCACTTTTGGCGGGGGATATATCACCTTGAAAGGATTTCCTTGGCCTGGTTCACTTCCAATGTCTTTCATGATCACTCTCATCAATTGAATCTTCAACGATCGCATTATGCTTCCCTTCGATGACTTTCGGTAAAACCCTTTGTCCTTCATCAACTAATGACACTGATCGAGGAACTTCTTGTGAAGTCTTCACATGCTCTTCTGTTAAATCTATGGTGGACGAGACTTTGGCTTTATTGGATTTGTCTTGCGAAATCTCTAAAGACTTTTTCTTAACATCCTTTGGAGGTTTTCTTCTCTTTGACGGTGATGTACGGATACTCGAAATCAAAATATCAATAGAATGCTCAAGATATGGCTCATGAACTTTCGACCACCATTCTATGTATCTTGCGGTTGCATGATCATTAGGATTTAGAGAGCGAGCTGGAGAGATCAATCTGGACTTTGTATGAGAACGAGTGCAAATTCTCCAAAACCTACATAAATCATCCACAGATCCAGAACGAATATCTTCCTTAAGAGCTCCGGGAATATCTTGACAAAACCCAAATTGTCTCCCAAATCGATGAGGACTGTAAGGTTCTACAATGATGGCTTGGTTACATCGGGCAGGCAAATAGCTCGAACGAACATTAACAAGGTAGCCATGATTGATCTTACTAAGAGCGTCATCATCAACAATCACTTCATCTCTATTCCTGGGATATAAGTTAGCATTCCACACTATGCCACTATGAATTAACTTGCGGGCGTCATAATCCTCAAAGTATTTGGCTCCACCTTCTCCCGAAAACTTGCTCATCAAAGGCCCATATACATCATCTGGATTTTGAAAGTGAGTCCGGAAGTAATAACTTAGCCACCCATAAATATAGTGAATTGGAAAACACGCATCTGAAGAGCCCGCTTGAGCAGAAAGTGTAATTCGGTTTAGTCCATGGTAAATATTGGCTAACACTGGAACCGCGAGATTAACAGTTCTCCCAATCGCCATCAGGCTGGCTATCTTAAATGTCTCTGGCCGAAAAAATTCTGAATCTTTACTGGGAAAAACGAAAACACAAATCCAACAAGAAAGGAAGGCAGCTAAATAAGTGTCTGTTGTTAAACTGTCTTTGATTCCAAGTGCAGTAAATGCTCCATCTCCTGCCATTCCCCGACCTTGGTATTTTCGAAGAATCCCAGTAGGGTTATGTGTAGCTTTTGGGCGAACAAGCTTCTTTGTTTTTCGAGCAGGTGGTTTGGTGTAACGCGATTTCCCTTGAAACCAAAAATTGATCCAATCCTCAATAGACACCTTATCCTCCTTGCCTTGCTTCAAAAGATGGAATGCAGCAAATAGATATTCACAACATCTCGGGATGAATCTTCCCTTGTTATCAAAGCCAGTCAATTCGGCAGCACAAGGAATGACTTCATCATAAAATATGCCGTGAATAGGCAAACCGCCTAGCTTATGCAAATCCCATAAGGAGATGGAAGCTTCCCCAGTAGCAAGGTGGAGAGTGTTGGTAGCCGGGCACCAAGCTTCACAAAAAGCGCGAATGACGTCTTTGTTGTGATCATAAGTGTATAATGATGCATAAACAGCATCATATATACTAACAGTCGTTAAATTTTTGTTGAAGTGGTACAACACATCTTCAGTCCATTCCCAGTACTTTGGTATGTAACCAAACTCTCCAAAAATCTTGAAGGAAAATCCCCAATATGATCTTTCGGAAATAATACGGCTTCCCAACGTGTCAAACTTCTCATGATTAGAAGTATTGACGTGAAGACTAGACTGAAGAGATCTCGCCTTTGGAGAAGATTGTGAGGTTGGAGAAAGTTCTATCGACCAATCTTCCAAAGTGGTGGGAAAATCAAATGATTTCCAAGCGGATTTATATCTACCCGATATGGGCTTGTCGATGGAGAGATATAATCCTTCTTTTATGTCTTCGTCTTCCTTGGAAAGAATCACAAGATAATCTTTGTGATCTTTGAAGTGCACCATGATGATCCTACAAAAACAAAAACAAAACAAACAAAAAATGTCAAAGTAGGTAAAAAAAAAAAAAATGATGGTGAAAAGAACAAGAAACCAAAGTACTATGGTACGTGTCACTATGCATGGCTTTAAAGTAGAACAATCAAGCTTGTTTTAACATGCATGGTTTTAAACCAAAGAAAATAATGCATGACTTGGATGTAATGATTTTTCAACAAGGCTCTCATGATCGAAATATGCAAATAGTAAGCAGTATGCTTCCATTCTGGCACAAGAACCAATCCGACTGGATTCACAACTTGACCAGTTTCCTTGAGAATGACTCTCATTCCAACAAGATCACGAGCATAAAAGTCACCGTCTTCCAGATTTGGCCTATCTTCTTCCTCTGCCAATAAAATTGAACCTACAAGTTGCCTAGCTTGATCCACTGTTCCAATCCCACTGAAGCTAAGTATTCAACTCTTCTTTCCATGATGTTCCCTTCCTTCAACAAGCTCTACTTCCTTAATTGTTTCTTTACCTAAAACTTGTTGCCTTAACCATCTTCTCCCAGCCTTGCAAAACCGCAATTCAGGAAAGTTGGGTTTTATACAAATCTCTCCCTGTAGCCCATGAACATTGGATATGAACCCAATTTCAACAAAACCAGACACATTCTTACTAGCTTCAACCATCTCTTCAGTAGCAGTGCCGTGCATGGGAGAAAGGCTATGGCGTTGACCGTGCAGACGATTCAATGACAAGCGGAGACAAGAGACAGCAAATAGAGAACGAAATAGGCAGTTTCTAAAGGGAGCTGTGAGTGGACGACAAGTGTGAAGATAGGCTGGCGGTGAAGAGATTGGATTTGAAGAGCAAATAAGTAAAGCTTTTTGCATCTTTGTTTTTGTTCATTTTTTTTTAGTTTCAGTTTAACTGTTTAAACTTAGCCATTACAATCCTCACTCTTTCCATTCAACTGCACATCATCATCATTAAATATAAATCCTTTGAAATATTTTTCTCTTTCCATCCTTGTTCTTTTATAAAGCTGAGAAAGACATTTTTTAAGTTTGAATCTGAAAAAAAAAAAAAAAAAAAAAAATATCGAACAAGGAAGTAAAGAAGCGAAGAAAATGGGAATAGAAGAAAGGAGAGTAGAGTGTTTTATTGTTTTGGCTTTGCGGCGGCTGATGAGAGCAGTTTAGCAAACGAGTGCAACAAATATTTACAGAGTATTATGACTTGCCTGAGCTTTGCGCAAGGGAAGATGGAGAAACCGAGTAAGGAGTGTTGTAGCTCGGTAAATGAGCCAAAACGTTTGTGCTATATTCTTCAGCAAAGTCAGACGAGTGGGGCCCAGAACCTTAAGAGCTTGGGAGTCCAGCAAGCTAAGCTTCCCCAGCTTCCTTCTGTTTACCAGTTAAAGAACTCTAACATCAGTGAACCAATGAAGTGGAGAATTGCATGAAAGACGTGATTCGGTTATCGAATCGACTTAATGGGAAACTGAAAAAGAAGAAGCACGAGGGTACCGAATAGAATAAAAAAAAAAAAAAAAGACGAAAAAGAACTCACCTATCAAGCTCTCCAATGCATGACAATCTTTGGCAATTTGTGATATGCGAATAAGTTAGAGGGATGTTGCTTTTATAGGGGAAATAATTCAAGTCCTATGCGGTCAAGGAATAGAACTTCTAAGTGCATTAGAATTCCTTTAAAACTGGAGGTTGGGTTTTAATTGAAATTAATTTGAGCAAAGAAGTGATTAGATCAAACTCAAATTCTTTGAAGCTGTAGAAAGTCTCCAAACTGTGAACTATGTTTTGCATGGGCTATTGAGTCCATTTACCAAGGATATTTTAAGTTGGGCCTAAATATCATTTGTGTCCACTATATAACAAACTTTTGTTATAGGCCTAAATTCTATTTATTACGTGGGCCAGTATTAGTCCATATTTACTTTATATAGGCCAATGTTGGCCCAATATCCATTTTCTGCTAAACCATTTAGGGTGGGCCAATCTTCTATCCATGGTCCATTTTGATACATAGGAAATTATATTTACTAAATCAATTTTTTCGTCTCATATACAAAATTATATGAGGATAATTAATTGGTGTAAATAAATTCTGATATCAAAAGCAAATTAAATTTCAAGACTTGTCCACTTGCTACACTAAAAAAAAAAAAAAAAATTCGTGTACGTAACCAAGTCTTGAGGGGGCATTTGTAGAAGGAGAAAATTTGTAACCGATTACAAATAGCCACATGTCAATTGGAATTTCTTTAATTAAGAAATTTTCAATTAAATTATACATTACCATGTGAAATTGATAATATCATATTATAATTAATTATTTTATAATTAATTAAATATGTACACATGGTTTGACCAATCAAATTGCAAGGATTCATGGGTTATCCAATCAAATTTCACCCATGTGTCATAATTATTTTACCTCTAATTAAATTAAATTAATTAAGAGATAAATAATAAATTTTTATCTTTAATTTAATTAATTAATTAAGTGATAAAAAAAATATATTTTATCTCTAATTTAATTAATTAATTAAGCGATAAATAATAAAGTTTTATCTCTAATTAAATTAAATTAATTAAGAGATAAATAAATATTTTTATCTCTAATTTAATTAATTAATTAAGTGATAAAAAATAAATATTTTATCTCTAATTAAATTAAATTAATTAAGAGATAAATAAGAAGATATTATCTCTAATTAAATTAAATTAATTAAGAGATAAATAAGGAGGTTAAGTTCTTCTAAAACTCTCTTTCACCTGGCTAGCTACCACTATAAATAGAGACCTCCCCTTAACACAAATTCACAATTCAGAAAGCCTGAAGAGAAGAAGATTTTGAAGAGCCAAATCCTCTCAAAATTCTTAAGAAGAAATTAGAGAAATTCTAAGAACGCGGTGCTTGTTCTTGAGAATTCTCAAAGAAGCTGCTCTCCGATCTTGTTCATCGAAGGAAAGGAGATAATTCCTGTTTTTCAAGACCAAGTCTAGAAGACCCTTGAAGCAGATCTTACCGATTCAAGATCAAGTCGTGAAGACCCTTGGATCAAAGTTTTACTGAAGAAAAGAATCAAAGGATTTCTTTCTTTAAGAATATTCAGAGATTGTAACCTCAAAGTTTGATTAATAAAATTCTTATTTGACTCCAAATTTTCCTTGTCATATTTTTGACGTAAAATTTGTGTGTACAGGGTGTTTGCTTTAAAATTTATCTATAAACAGGTTACTTTGTGAAATGGATTCTATGGTGATTTGAAGTTTTTCATCATTTTTAATATCAACCTGCAATGTGTTCTTAAAGACGGAAATCTATCATTTCTCTTTGTATCATAACTGGATTTGTTAGTTAGAAGCTCTCTTTTTTTTTGGTAACAATGCAGCCCTTTTTTGGCATGTTTGGATATGGAGGACCTATTGCATCTATGCATCTAGGGAGGTATGACCTCTTTGACAAATTGATCTTGCCCTTCCCTCTGTTTTATGCTGATTGAATCATTTCCTGGTGAAATATAGATTTTTGTGGTTATTTTTTTTCATGTCTTCATATAGCTGTGTTATAGTTTCTTCCAAGACAAAAGAATCCAAGAAAGTTTATATGTTACGTCTTGCACGAGAAGTTTTACTCAGCAATTCTGGTTCTGAATGTACTTGGAGGGTAAGCAAGTTCTCTTAGTATTAATCTCCCTAAAGAACTGATTTTTTCCACTTCTGTTTCTAATTTGTTTTAGAAATTATTCTTGTTATATAGAAATTTTCTCATAAGTTTGTTGCATTATGTCATCAAAATCTTTTTACTGTAGACTGATGGCGGCATTAGGGATCCTTCAGATGACGAAATTGCGAAATCACCCCATGGGAGCTTTACAAAGGTTTACTCTTCTGTACATCCCCTTTAATCTTCGTATATTTTTGTTTTTGAGGGTAGATCTTGCATTTTCCATGTTCCCCATTTATCATATTAGAGGTTATGGGCATAGTGATGGCACTTTGTTGTGAATTTCCTTGCTCTTTTTTTTTTTTTTTATGATCTTCCATTTTTTTTTTCTGGGTTGAAGTTTTGGTGCTTATTGTGATATTCCAGTCAATTTTAACTCTATTTCTCATTGTCTCTGTCCAATTTAGTCTAGAAAGAACTCTAGAAAGAAGATTAAGAAAATTTTAGAAAGACCTAGAGAAATAATAAAGTTTGGAGAGAATTCTAGATGAGAGAATTCTAGAGGAGTTGTTGACTGTAACACTGTTTGTTGGAGTTTGAATAGTAAAAAATAACTCTTTTATTATATATTTAAGACAAATATACACTAGACACTTACACTCTTTTAATATGCACTCACAACTTCACTCATTCACACACACAACAACTTACATCCCACCCTATTTATAGCTTTCTATGTTGGTTACTAAACCAATTTATAATGTTCTAGTATGTTGGCTTAATATTCTAGAGAAAGAACAATGAAAAATCTAGAAAGAACTCTAGAAAGAAGACTAAGAAAATTCTAGAAAGACCTAGAGAAATAATAAAGTTTGGAGAGACTTCTAGATGAGAGAATTCTAGAGGAGTTGTTGACTTTAACACTCCCCCTCAACAACTACTCTCTTGATGTCGGTTTGGTAGTCATGCCAAGTTGTCTTCTGAACTCATCGAATTTTGCACCGCTAAGTCCCTTGGTAAACAAGTCAGCTACTTGTTCTTCAGTCTTGATGTATTTCAGTTCAACATCTCGTTGAAGTACTTTTTCACGTACAAAGTGATAATGTATTTCTACGTGCTTGGTTCTGGCATGAAAGACTGGATTTTCAGCTAAGCTTATTGCTGACTGATTATCGCAATAGAGTTGTACTGGAGAGTCAATCGGTTGGTGCAGATCCTTTAACAACTGTATCAACCACGTGCTTTCTTGTGCTGCCATAGCTGCTGCTCTATATTCTGCTTCTGTAGTTGACAATGATACCGTAGGTTGTCTTTTGCTACACCAAGAGATTATGCCGAATCCAAGACTAAATATGTAGCTAGTTGTTGATCGTCTTGTATCATGATCTCCACCATAATCAGCATCACAATATCCTATAACTTGGCACAGAACTCCCTTTTTGTATAGAAGTCCAAAATCAATAGTTCCTTTTACGTACCTCAAGATTCGTCGAACCGCATCTAAGTGAGGTTTCCTTGATTTCTCCATGAATCGGCTAGCTACTACAACAGCGAATGCAATGTCGGGTCTTGTTAATGTAAGGTAGATTAGACTACCCACTAGTTGCCTATAACTTGTTGAGTCTTCCAATTATTTACCTTCTTCACTACAGAGTCTTGCATTGGCTTCCATAGGCGTAGATATCGACTTGCAATCAGTCATCCTGAATTTGTGTCTAAGATCTTTTGCATACTTGTGTTGACATAAGAATATTCCTTCTTTGGTACGCATTACTTCTAGCCCGAGAAAGTGATTCAGCTCTCCAAGCTCTTTCATTTGAAAACGTACTGAGAGATTGCCTCTAGTTTGTTTGATTTCTTCTTCGTTGTCTCCGGTGATGATTAGATCATCCACGTAAACCAAGACTATTGCCAACTTACCTCCTTTTTCTTTCACGAACAAGTTCGAATCTGCTGCTGCAATTGAGTAACCACTTTGTATTAGGAATTCGGCAATTTTACCGTACCATGCTCTCGGTGCTTGTTTTAATCCGTAGAGTGCCTTTTTCAACTTACACACATAATCCGGATGAACTTTACTTGTGAATCCTTCGGGCTGCTCCATATAAATTTCTCGATCTAGCTCTCCGTGCAAGAAGGCATTTTTCACATCCATTTGCCATAACTTCCAAGGTTTGCTTGCTGCAAGGGCAAGTAATACTCGTACTGTTGTAATCTTTGCAACCGGACTAAAGGTCTCATCATAGTCCACCCCATACTTTTGAGAGAATCCGCGAGCCACCAATCGAGCCTTATACCTTTCTATCGATCCATCGGGTCGAGTCTTTATTTTATAAACCCATTTACATGAGATGGGTTCAATCTTCTTCGGCTTTGGCACCAACTCCCATGTCTCGTTTTGTTTCAGGGCTTGAACTTCTTCTTCCATGGCTTTTCTCCACTCCAATTTCTCAGATGCCTCTTCATAAGTTGTTGGCTCTATTTCTTCAATTAGAGCAGCATTAGCATACTTAAGATTTGGTTTGCGTTATCGTGATGACCTGCGCAGAAGTGGCTGAGAATCTCTTTCATCGAACTCATTTTCTCGAAATGACTTTTCCTCATCAAGGGCCTTTTCTGAATACTCGTCACTTGGTTGAGTTTTTTCAAGCTCAATTTGTTCCTCCATATTTTTTTGAAGTTTTTCTTCAATTTCTTTTGAGTCTGGCAACAGAACTGCTTGTGGTGACCACCATGACGAAGCTTCATCGAACACAACATTTCTGGATACATAGCATCTGCCACTCGTTGGATCACAACATCTCCACCCTTTTCTTTGATCGTCATATCCCACAAATATGCAACGAATTGCCTTTTTGTCGAATTTGCTACGTAGATGATCTGGTACAAATACATAACATACGCAACCAAATACTCGAAAGTGACTCACCGTGGGTTTGATGTTCCATAGTTTCTCAAAGGGTGAGATAAAACCAAGCCTTGCTTGTGGAAGCCTATTAGTCACGTGAGCTGCAGTCTTCATGCATTCTGCCCAAAAACGAGGTGGCACATTCTTCGCATGTAACATGCTTCGACATATCTCAGCCAAATGCCGATTCTTTCTCTCAGCAACTACATTTTGTTGTGGAGTGTTCGGACATGTCAATTGTCGGCGTATCTTGCATTCCTGTAAGAATTCTGAAAACTCCTTGGATGTGTATTCTCCCTCGTTATCTGTGCGTAGGCATTGTATCTTTCGGCCTACTTCTTTTTCCACATTTTCTTTGAACTCTATAAATTTAGTAAGTGCCTCTGATTTTTCTTTTATAAAATCAATCCAGACGTACCTTGAAAAATCATCAATGAAAGTTATCATGTATTGGCAGCCACTGACAGAAGGTTGCTTTATCTTTCCGAACACGTCTGAGTGAATTAGCTGGATAGGCTCCTTAGCTCTAAACTTTGACTCCTCGTATGGCAACTGGTGAGCTTTCCCATATTGGCACCCTGCACATACTGTGTCCTCTTGAATATCTAATTGAGGAAGACCTTTGAGCATAGACTTTTTCATCATTACCTTTAACTTGAGGTAACTCACGTGCCCAAGCCTCGCATGCCACAAGTCAGCTGTTTCATTCTTTCTTGTCTTGTCCACATATGCAGTCTGAGCGGACATAACGTAGACTGACTCTAGACGCTTCCCTTCCATTATTGGTGTACTTGTTGGCTTTAAGTTTGGATATACTTTCACATCATTTGGACCAAACACGACATAATTTCCTGAGGCAGTGAGTTGTGAAACCGATAGCAGATTTTTCTTCATACCTGGCACATGGAATACGTTTTGCAGCTCGATTTGGTGCGGACTAAACCGTGGTACAATAGTTGTTTGGCCGATGTGAGTAATAGGTAACCTTGAATTATTTGCAGTTACCACAACTCGTTATCCTTTGTATGTTGAGGTATTAGTCAACTTCTCCTTATCTCCAGTCATGTGATTTGAGCATCCAGAATCAACTATCCAATCTTTATTATAGTCAATTAATTTACTCATCGATGCGAGTGAACACTCTTCTTCTGACTCGGTGATGCAAGCAGCTGCAAGTTCTTCGCATTCTTCAATAGCAATTGATGCTTGAAAATCCCACTCTTCTTCGCTATTATTCTCTTCTCGTGACGAGGTTGCCGCGTTGCCTTGGACTTGCTTAAACCGACAGTCTCGAGCAAAGTGACCAGATTTCCACAGTTGTAACACTGATTGTTTTGACGACGATACCTATTTTCATTTTTGTCTCTTTCTCGAACATGCTGGGCTCTCTCTTGCCGAAAGCTCCTTCCCCCTTGCTTTGGCCATGTTTCTTGCCTTCGAAATTTATTTTCTTCCACGCCTGGCTTTGTAACAACTTTGCTTCTTTTATTAAAGCCTCTTTTATTACTAAAGAGTGCTTTCTCGTCATCTTTTATCGAGACTTTAGACATTTGTTTATCTAAAGTCTCTTGATTGGCTAGGATATTTTCCAACTCAGTTAAAGTTGGTTCTTTGCTCCATCCACGAGTTGCAGTAACAATCCCGTTGTATTCAGGTCGCAAGCCATGGATGATAATTCTTCTCATCCTCGTTTCGGTAATGGCATTTTCTGGATCTAATTTTGAAATTTCATCACAAAGAGTTTTAACTTTAGAGAAATATTCGTTTACCGACATATTTTGCTGTGAGATTGACAGGAGTTCATTCTCCAATTGTTGGAGCCTAGCATCATTTTTCCTCGCGAACAGCATTGTGAGTGTGTCCCAGGCTTCCTTCGGTGTCTTTGCATCCTTGATGCGTTGTAATAAACCATCCTCAATGGTGACTGATAACACGTACATGGCCTTACCGGCTTTGATCTTCCATTTTCTTAGTTCTCCGGCATCAGTTGGTGGTGTTGAAGCTTCACCGTTAACAATATCTCATAAATCTTGCCCGAGCATGTAATATTGCATCCGGATGCTCCACGTATTGTAATTATTTTCATTGAGCTTCTCGATGTTGCTAGCGGAATTAGAAATATCTACCATAGTGTCTTGAGAGTGCCCTGCACTTACCTCAAATTTGATTCTTGTTCACTTAATTTCACAGTCCCTGACCGTGTACCGGCAGAATTTTCACGTCTTTACGAACTACGATCCTCGATCGTCTTGGCCCCAGACCAATAATCTTTACAGTCCCAAACTGTCTTTCTCCGATATACGTACTCCGGTCCTTGACCGTCTTGCTCTGATACCAGTTTGTTGGAGTTTGAAGAGTAAAAAATAACTCTTTTATTATATATTTAAGACAAATATACACTAGACACTTACACTCTTTTAATATGCACTCACAACTTCACTCCTTCACACACACAACAACTTACATCCCACCCTATTTATAGCTTTCTATGTTGGTTACTAAACCAATCTATAATGTTCTAGTATGTTGACTTAATATTCTAAAGAAAGAACAATGAAAAATCTAGAAAGAACTCTAGAAAGAAGACTAAGAAAATTCTAGAAAGACCTAGAGAAATAATAAAGTTTGGAGAGAATTCTAGATGAGAGAATTCTAGAGGAGTTGTTGACTTTAACAGAATTCTAGTCAAAACAATTATCGTCGTCAAAACAATCAGTGTTACAACTGTGGAAAATCTGGTCACTTTGCTCGAGACTGTCGGTTTAAGCAAGTCCAAGGCAACGAGGCAACCTCGTCACGAGAAGAGAATAATAGCGAAGAAGAGTGGGATTTTCAAGCATCAATTGCTATTGAAGAATGCGAAGAACTTGCAGCTGCTTGCATCACCGAGTCAGAAGAAGAGTGTTCACTCGCATCGGTGAGTAAATTAATTGACTATAATAAAGATTGGATAGTTGATTCTGGATGCTCAAATCACATGATTGGAGATAAGGAGAAGTTGACTAATACCTCAACATACAAAGGAGAACGAGTTGTGGTAACTGCAAATAATTCAAGGTTACCTATTACTCACATCGGCCAAACAACTATTGTGCCACGGTTTAGTCCACACCAAATCGAGCTGCAAAACGTATTCCATGTGCCAGGTATGAAGAAAAATCTACTATCGGTTTCACAACTCACTGCCTTAGGAAATTATGTCGTGTTTGGTCCAAATGATGTGAAAGTATATCCAAAGATACAATGCCTACGCACAGATAACGGGGGAGAATACACATCCAAGGAGTTTTCAGAATTCTTACAGGAATGCAAGATACGTCGACAATTGACATGTCCGAACACTCCACAACAAAATGGAGTTGCCAAGAGAAAGAATCGGCATTTGGCTGAGATATGTCGAAGCATGTTACATGCGAAGAATGTGCCACCTTGTATTTGGGCAGAATGCATGAAGACTGCAGCTCACGTGACTAATAGGCTTCCACAAGCAAGGCTTGGTTTTATCTCACCCTTTGAGAAACTATGGAACATCAAACCCACGGTGAGTCACTTTCGAGTATTTGGTTGCGTATGTTATGTATTTGTACCAGATCATCTACGTAGCAAATTCGACAAAAAGGCAATTCGTTGCATATTTGTGGGATATGACGATCAAAGAAAAGGGTGGAGATGTTGTGATCCAACGAGTGGCAGATGCTATGTATCCAGAAATGTTGTGTTCGATGAAGCTTCGTCATGGTGGTCACCACAAGCAGTTCTGTTGCCAGACTCAAAAGAAATTGAAGAAAAACTTCAAGAAAATATGGAGCAACAAATTGAGCTTGAAAAAACTCAACCAAGTGACGAGTATTCAGAAAAGGCCCTTGATGAGGAAAAGTCATTTCGAGAAAATGAGTTCGATGAAAGAGATTCTCAGCCACTTCTGCGCAGGTCATCACGACAACGCAAACCAAATCTTAAGTATGCTAATGCTGCTCTAATTGAAGAAATAGAGCCAACAACTTATGAAGAGGCATCTGAGAAATTGGAGTGGAGAAAAGCCATGGAAGAAGAAGTTCAAGCCCTGAAACAAAACGAGACATGGGAGTTGGTGCCAAAGCCGAAGAAGATTGAACCCATCTCATGTAAATGGGTTTATAAAATAAAGACTCGACCCGATGGATCGATAGAAAGGTATAAGGCTCGATTGGTGGCTCGCGGATTCTCTCAAAAGTATGGGGTGGACTATGATGAGACCTTTAGTCCGGTTGCAAAGATTACAACAGTACGAGTATTACTTGCCCTTGCAGCAAGCAAACCTTGGAAGTTATGGCAAATGGATGTGAAAAATGCCTTCTTGCACGGAGAGCTAGATCGAGAAATTTATATGGAGCAGCCCGAAGGATTCACAAGTAAAGTTCATCTGGATTATGTGTGTAAGTTGAAAAAGGCACTCTACGGATTAAAACAAGCACCGAGAGCATGGTACTGTAAAATTGCCGAATTCCTAATACAAAGTGGTTACTCAGTTGCAGTAGCAGATTCGAACTTGTTCGTGAAAGAAAAAGGAGGTAAGTTGGCAATAGTCTTGGTTTACGTGGATGATCTAATCATCACCGGAGACAACGAAGAAGAAATCAAACAAACTAGAGGCAATCTCTCAGTACGTTTTCAAATGAAAGAGCTTGGAGAGCTGAATCACTTTCTCGGGCTAGAAGTAATGCGTACCAAAGAAGGAATATTCTTATGTCAACACAAGTATGCAAAAGATCTTATACACAAATTCAGGATGACTGATTGCAAGTCGATATCTACGCCTATGGAAGCCAATGCAAGACTCTGTAGTGAAGAAGGTAAATAATTGGAAGACTCAACAAGTTATAGGCAACTAGTGGGTAGTCTAATCTATCTTACATTAACAAGACCCGACATTGCATTCGCTGTTGTAGTAGCTAGCCGATTCATGGAGAAATCAAGGAAACCTCACTTAGATGCGGTTCGACGAATCTTGAGGTACGTAAAAGGAACTATTGATTTTGGACTTCTATACAAAAAGCGAGTTCTGTGCCAAGTTATAGGATATTGTGATGCTGATTATGGTGGAGATCATGATACAAGACGATCAACAACTAGCTACATATTTAGTCTTGGATTCGGCATAATCTCTTGGTGTAGCAAAAGACAACCTACGGTATCATTGTCAACTACAGAAGCAGAATATAGAGCAGCAGCTATGGCAGCACAAGAAAGCACGTGGTTGATACAGTTGTTAAAGGATCTGCACCAACCGATTGACTCTCCAGTACAACTCTATTGCGATAATCAGTCAGCAATAAGCTTAGCTGAAAATCCAGTCTTTCATGCCAGAACCAAGCACGTAGAAATACATTATCACTTTGTACGTGAAAAAGTACTTCAACGAGATGTTGAACTGAAATACATCAAGACTGAAGAACAAGTAGCTGACTTGTTTACCAAAGGACTTAGCGGTGCAAAATTCGATGAGTTCAGAAGACAACTTGGCATGACTACCAAACCGACATCAAGAGAGTAGTTGTTGAGGGGGAGTGTTAAAGTCAACAACTCCTCTAGAATTCTCTCATCTAGAATTCTCTCCAAACTTTATTATTTCTCTAGGTCTTTCTAGAATTTTCTTAGTCTTCTTTCTAGAGTTCTTTCTAGATTTTTCATTGTTCTTTCTCTAGAATATTAAGCCAACATACTAGAACATTATAAATTGGTTTAGTAACCAACATAGAAAGCTATAAATAGGGTGGGATGTAAGTTGTTGTGTGTGTGAATGAGTGAAGTTGTGAGTGCATATTAAAAGAGTGTAAGTGTCTAGTGTATATTTGTCTTAAATATATAATAAAAGAGTTATTTTTTACTATTCAAACTCCAACAAACAGTGTTACAGTCAACAACTCTTCTAGAATTCTCTCATCTAGAATTCTCTCCAAACTTTATTATTTCTCTAGGTCTTTCTAGAATTTTCTTAATCTTCTTTCTAGAGTTCTTTCTAGACTAAATTGGACAGAGACAATGAGAAATAGAGTTAAAATTGACTGGAATATCACAATAAGCACCAAAACTTCAACCCAGAAAAGAAAATGTAAGATCATAAAAGAGTGTGTGTGAAAGAGTGAAGTTGTGAGTGCATATTAAAAGAGTGTAAGTGTCTAGTGTATATTTGTCTTAAATATATAATAAAAGAGTTATTTTTTACTCTTCAAACTCCAACATTTAGCACTGTTATTTTGGACTGTTTTCCACTTCTCAATGTGTTTGGCATTAACTTGTCTTGAGCTCGTGTAACTGGTTGAACTCTGCAACTCTATCACATTTCTTAGGCAGAATGGATGATAACTTTCAGGACAAGGCATGGTCAGCAATCAGTTGAAAATGTCATCTAAAATTTGCAAGTGGTTAAATAAGTTTTCTGAAGATTTTGCTACCTATTATCCTTGAGTTATATCGACTTTGAAAGTTCTTTGTAGCTGGGATGTAATCAATATTCCTGTTCAATTCATGCTGAAGATTTTTCACTAAAATTAATGCACTGATTTGTTGACAATTAGATGAAAAATGGTCTGGAGTTTATGTTAAATTGTAGAAAGATTGCGGGCAACTAGCTGCTCTGTTTCTCACAGCTATGTTTAGCCTTTATGTTATGGTGTATTGTACTTTGTGGCAAATAGGTCTGAAATTTTGCAATGTCTTCCTTTTTTTTTTTTTTTTTTTTCTTCAAGAAAGTTTCTGGTATTGTTACACATTACTATTTATCTGTGCATAAGTGTCATTTTAGCTAGGTGAGGTGTTTGCATTTTATTTGTCTCAGTTCATGTATTATATTTTGTAGTTTAATTCTTCAAAATTCTTTACAGGTGGAGATATTAAAGCCTAAAGTGAAAAACTTGGACATATCTAAGCTCCGATGTAAGCTGAAGGACATATACTTTCCATATATTCAGGTGTGAGTTTATTCTTTAACTTTATAGTTCCAGAACAATTAGCTAATACGTATTGTACTATTGAGGTGTCGACTGGGAGGGAGATTCTATCATGACACAAATGGCATCTTGCTGTTGTATGATGGAATGAATGGTTAGAGTGAACTGTTAAGATTTAGTGGATATATTTAGTAGTTCAGACTTCCAATGTTATCATGCCCCCTTAATAATGATTATGGCATCTTAGGATTACCATTATTCGGAATTATATGGAGATGTTAACTTTTTTTTTTTTAACATCTGCGTGGTTGTTACTTTGTGAATGCTGTAGAATTATCAAGGACCTAAGCTTTTCCTTCTTTTTTTTTTAAATTTATTTTCTCTGTCTGTTTTCTGCTCCTAATTTTTAGGGCCTGTCATGTGCTGGTAGGTCTGCATTTTGATTATGGTTAACTAGTTCACTGGAATGAAGAATACATTTGTCTTTTAATTAAGAGTTTGCCAATGTAAGACAAATTTAATACAGAGAAATTTTTTCCCCTTATATATCTTTTCTTCATCTTCTCTCTTTTAAATCTGGCTTGCCAGTAGATTATGTGCAATTAAATCGAGACTACTGATTCAGTTTTTTGGTTTAGAAGTCAGAATGGTGCCATGATTTCTCAATGATTGAGTAATAAGTTTCTTTTACTGAATTCTGGGTTCTGTTGAAATTAAAAATGGGCATCATCCTTTCTCCCTTTGGCACTTTTGACAATTACATTTGGGCTTATCTGCCAGATTGGCTGGTGTATGCACATGTATTTATGTGCTTTTATATTATTCGTTATGTTGGAGTCTAGTCTAGCTTTCAACTCCTAAGCGTTTATTTGGATTGCACTTTCATCTATTCTAGACTACTATTTAGTAGTAACTTTTTCAATTTCAACTTTATAACCATACTAGAATCCTAATTGCCTCTCATGCAACAATTTGTTGGCCTGCAGTGTGATGAGTTGTCCAAGGTTGGCAGGACTATTACACCTGTTGAGTTCCAGGTTTAGTCATCTTACAGTAATCTCCTACATATTAATTTTGACATGCCTTTTCCTTTACTCCTAATTGTTGAGTTGTTGATGTCCTTGTGGTAAAAGATTTTTGGAGTATTGAAGGATATTGTTGCTGTTCAGGTTAATGGTGTTGATTTAACTGCAATTCAAGGCGGCGAAGCTGCAATCACCAACTTGCATTCTTGCAATGGTCCTGAATTTACTGTACTGCTTTACTTTTCCCTTAAAAAGGATAAATTTGCAACCAATGCACCAGGTAGTCATCATGTCTTGCTATTTTACTGCTTTTAACGATTGAAATCTTACTGCTTATGGAACAGCCACATTTTCCCTTGTGTTAAGCTGCTGAGATTTTCTATTTTCCAGGTTCAAAGGCTTCTCAAAAAGCAAATGCACGCCTCAAGTGTATTTATTTTCCCATCCGTCAGGTATTTGGAAGATTTATTTCCTTTTAGTATTTAGGCTCTGTGGAAGTATTTTATATCATATTTTACAGGGGAAAGAGAATATTGAGAGGATTTTGGAGAGTTTGGATGCTGAAGGATATGGAGTTAGAGAGAACTTTGAGAATTATAGTCGTGTCTCAATTCGTCGTCTTGGTCGTCTACTTCCAGATGCTCGTTGGGTGAGTTGCCTATCAAGCTTGTGAATTTAAAGTGGTTTTTCATATATCTTATATGATAATTTTGGTAGCTCCATTTTAGAGAATCTGGTAATTCGCAAGGGGATACTAATTTATGTTTTAAAGTATTAGGCAGATTTTGTTATTTCCCCTTGTGCATGTTTAAACTACCTGCTATTTTATTTTACTCTTTACCTTTTCTTTCACCATTTGCTTGTGCATCTGGTAATTGTTTAAATTGATATACATTATGCTTCTTTGTGGTGTGCTGCTTGGTTAAAAACTCCAATAATTAATACATGATGTATTTGCTTTACTACAGGCATTGCTTCCTTTTATGGATTTGAGGCAGAGAAAGGGAGATAAGTCCCACTTGTTGAAAAGATGTTGCTTGAGAGTCAAAAGCTTTGTTGGTAGAGTGGATTAAATTTAAGAGAAAGTGCTTTATACACATACTTGCAATGTTTATTTTCTTTCTCTATTATCACTATGCTTCAAGCAAGCACTTTTTTTGTTGCAGAGACTGATGCTGGATTCAATCCAATGCCATCAAAAGTAAGCAACTTTCGTCTCCTAAATTTTCCTTCACTAGCATGGTTCCTGAATTTGCCATAGCTTGCTGTTATGTCAATATCTACTCTTCTGTTGGAAGTTAAGTTACCAGTTGGCTTGCTTTTAAGTTGTTAGAGACAGTATCATGATTTCTTGATGTGATTCCTGGCTTCCTGCTTTTTCTATATGGGAATTATCGTTCTTATGTGTGTGCATGTATGTGTACGTAAGGTGCAGTTTGTTATGTGGTGAGAATTACTAGTTCATGTAGTTGATGGTGCTATGCTGGATCAGTTACAGCAATAATGGAAATTGTGCTATATCAGCTGTATGATTCCATTATTGTTGTCCTGAGAACCTTTTCAATTCTTTTTTGTCCAAGGCACTTTTTCTTGTTCAAGGGCAAAGATTGTGTTAAAATTTGTTTCACAACCTGTCAGTTGGTTTTGTGCTTATTGAACTAGTAGAGGAAATGGGCTAGTTGCAGCAAGCAGTTCCTATAATCTCTGCTCAAAGACAAAAAGAGCACTCAGGCAAAAAATGTCGACTTAATATATATTGCTTGCATACATATGGTCAAACCAACATTCTTATAATGATTGGAATAAGAATGCATAAAGAAGCCAAAGTAATAAATAGGTGATGGATTAAACTAGTTTAATTACAATATAATTATGTTGCGATTTTTTTTTTTTTTTTAGACTGATTTGGCGCACCATAGTCCTTTTTCCATTGCTCTAAAGAACTTCGGCAATAGGCCTCAGGACAAAGAAAAAGGTGAACTTTGTTTTTGGTTTTGCTCCATGCCAAATGTGTGAATTGTACTCAGTCTACGATCCTTGTTAATCAAATATTCTTGAATCTATAGATGTTGATGTTGAAATTTATAGAGATGGAAAACAGTTGACATTTTTGCAACTGGAAAGGGAGTACCAGGATTGGCTTCTTCAAATGCATGATAGTTATGATGAAGAAATCGAGTCTGGTGAGGATCAGCCTGTTCTTGTTGTCGGTCCCTCGAACAAGAAGGCACTAGGAATATCATCTGATGGTATGCATTATCTTTTAAGCAGTTTGATGTACAAATGCATGTTTGATTGATTTGTTACCCTTTTTGCAACCTCATAAGTTTGGTTTAGACGCTAGAGTGGAATATGTTAAATAAGGTTAGGTCTTATTTTTGTTTGTTAATATGTTTCTTTCCATTCCGTTTTAGCTGATATTAATTACTTATACTATTGCCTATTTTCAACTTGCAGTTATAAGGGTTCATCAAATTCTAAAGAGAAAGGGAGTGTTGTGGAAAAGTGGCCAGAGAATCAAAGTTCTCAAGGGTGCATGTGCTGGGTGTCATAAGAACAATATTTATGCTACAATAGAATATTTCTTGATTGAAGGATTTCAGGGGGATTCTGGTGGTAAGCATTTTATTTAAGCAGCGAAGAAGTTCAATCTACCATTGTCTTATACTTCATTATTGAATTTTGTACGTCTAAATATTCTTTTGATTGGTTAATGCTTTCATTTATCTGTTTTATATAGGAGAAGCTCGGATTATATGCAGGTAACCTTGTGGTTTTTCTTCCTAAGTTTCTCTTAGTTTTTTAATCTAATACCTTATTGTTTACTAATGATATATGTCCATTTCTGTATGGAAGGCCACTAGGTATAGCAAATGGCTGTATCCTTTCTGTAAAGGGTGGAAATGCCAGTTTAGATATTCAAAACTCGTTATCTCTTCCAATTAGCGTGATTGATTCTGGAAAGGTTAGCTTTTACTATATGTTCTTATAATGCTCTGAAACCCATTTGCAACTGTTTCATATGGTTGAGTAACATGCTGAATTCTGAGCCATTTGCAGTGCATAGCCATTGATGATTCTGATTGGGAGTGTCAACGTGAGAAACAAAGTCGGAAAACTCCCTCAAGAATTGAATTGCTGAATGTGAAACAGTGTCAAGAGTTGGAGGTTGATGGGGTCAGTTGAAATTTGACTGTGATAGCTACCTAATCCTTTGTTTTATCTGTTGCCCAATGATTTTTGGCATTTTCACAACCGAATGTTTAGCCTTAAAGATTGCAAATGTCAATAACAATTTGCATGTGTGTGATATGCATGCACAAACGTATATCTTCCTCCATTTTCTTTGTAAAACAATAGCTTATTTTTCTCCTTCCTGGTTCTCTTAGTTAAAGCATCTTCAATATGCCTTATTTCGATGGTCCTGGTTTCTTGTCTTAGGCATTGCCAACTGATCTCAAAATACATGCTGGACAAACCACTCCAAAGGACATTGTGGCTGTTCTTCGTCCAAGTAGTTTCGATTTTTCTGGTGCTTCAAATGACTTGGACCAAAAGGACATTGTGAAGATTAATTTAGAGATGCTAATGGAAGTCAAATTTAGAAGAACCAAGAACCATCAAGATGTTGAGCATATTTACTCACTCCGCATTACACCTTCATCCTGTAAAGGGTTTCATGGCTTATATATATTCCCATTTGGGTGCAAGTTCCCTCACTTGTTTCAAAAAGCAGGTGCTTATACATTTTCATTCTCCATTGTGAGTAATTCAGAGACCTCTTCTTCTTCTTTTTTTAATCTTTTTCCTACTTTGAGTTATACAATATCATTTGTTCTGAAGTTTCTTCTGGTCATGCAATCTCATGGAAGCTTCACATTAATTAGGAACATTCAGGTTGTCAGAATTACAAGAAAACACTTTTGGTAGTGCCTTCACAAAAGGTTGGAAAGTGGCAGCTTCTGGGTGAGGAAAAGATTCCATCTTATAAAGTAAGGTAAGGGATCTTGAGGATATGATTTCTGGATTTGGGTGTTTAATGACTTCCCTGACGAATGAATTTAAATGTTATATATCAACAAATATTCTTTCTAGAACTACATTGTGGTGTGGCACCACTTAAGAACGTAACTTTTGAAAACAAAATAGAAGTTTGAAATGGGATCGACATCATTGTTATTAGTTACTAGTTATAATTTTTCATAGCAGAGAACATATTCAGCATCTAATTTTTACCTTTTTTACTTCATGGTCATTGTACAGGGTCGGTTCATGTTTTCCACTCTTCTCTATTGCATGCTATGACATCTATGACAACCGAATGTTATTTACCTCCATTCCTGACTTAAGGATCAAGCTTATTATGAATGAAGATTTGCTTGTTGATGTGGCCAAGATGAAGCCATCCCTTTCATCTGATAATTTGGTCCTTATTATTGAGGTATGTTCTTTCATAAATCTTTTTGCCCCTTGAAAGACATTACATTTATATGCCTAGAAATATGCAAGTAATTTTCTGTGCATTTGTTCTCTTTCTTGGTTTTTCCTAATGCTGCAGGATGTCATGATTGAAAGTAATGAGTTAGACTCAATCCGGCCAAATTACGCTGCCACCTTGATGATATATATGCAAGATGAGTCAGCGTCAGTTTCTGTTGAATGTCAAGGTATTCTGCTCTATATTAATCATTCTGCATGCAAAAGCATTAGTACAGAAACGAATTCAATCATTTGTTTTATTATGAAATGATTTTTTTTTTTGTGCACATATTAGTTACACCTGGAGCTTTACACCGTATCAAAGCCCGTTCACAACTTCTTGGAAAGCAATTACTCCCAGGTTTTGTAATTGAGCAGTTTGTGCTAGAGGTGCGACTTTGTTATCATTTTAATGCTCTAGCTTTGCCTTAACCATGATTAAATTCATGTTTTGATGAATTGTTTGGTTCTACCTATAGAGGGAGAGCCTCCTTTCATTTGCCATTTTTTCTTATAACCTTTTTCTCTGGTTGTCTCTCCCTGTTTGCCTGGATTATTTTTCATTGAAGAAATGTTTTGTTTTTTCTTATTTCTGAACTAGTCTGTTACAAGGTATTTATACATGAAGGAAGGGTTTACTTAATCCCTAAAAGATAGTATTTACAGCTAATTTCAAGCTGGAAATCCCTGATTTCCAGCCTTGGGTTTCCAGCTGGAAATCCCTGATTTCCAGCATTGGGTTTCCAGCTGGAAATCCCTGATTTCCAGCATTGGGTTCCCAGCTGGAAATCCTTGATTTCCAGCATTGGGTTTCCAGCTGGAAATCCCTGATTTCCAGCATTGGGTTTCTAGTTGGAAATCCCTGATTTCCAGCCTTGGGATTCCAGCTGTCAATCCCTGATTTCCAGCATTCATTAATTAGAATAATGTTGAAAACAATTTAGTAAATAATATACAGTTTGGACAAACCTAAAATTGGAAATATATCGTTGGTTCTCCAAAATATTTTTGAGTTTTGTGCAAAATCTTTCACTTCTATTAAGGCATCCCAAATCTTTCACTACTTGTAGTCCGCCTGCCATTAAATGGTAATTAATACAGAAGCTTCAACAGCTCCAGTAGAAGTCTCATTAAATTTATGATCTGCTGAACTGAAAGATATAATGAATAGGGGATCTTTTACATAACATAGAGTTTTCCTTTTTCTTTATGGATGCTATGAAGTGTGATATTTTGTTGAATGTTACAGTATTTTCTTTCTCATTTTAATATTCCGTTTGAAAGAACATTTTTCAAACAAGTATTTTTTTTTTCCTGATATGTAATGTGTTGTCATGCATTAATCTTCTTAATCCTTGCATTCTTCTCTCTCTCTATTTGTGTGTGTGCACGCACGTGTTTACAGAAATATCGAATACTCGTACATAATCAATCAACCTTAACTTACCATAAGTCAATGTGGAATAAAACTGGTCACAAAATACTATCCATTTGTACAATCATTTGACAATGTCATGGAAACCACATTATCCAACATCGTCAATTGGTTTTATGTTTTGCACTAGATTTCATTATATATATATATATATTGCTAAAATTTGAATTCGACTTGACTTTCGTCAATCTCAACTTTGAGTACTTTTCATGGTAAAAGTTATATACCGGATATCAAGTGTAATATTTGATATCTTGAGTATCTGGCACATGGAAGCACTTAATAAGTAGCTCTGAACTAAATATCTTCAAGTAACTAGTGAAGCCAGTGTGAGTGGAAATAGTAGCACATAGGGCATAAGATTTTAATCTGAAACTGTAGATTGGACATGCGATCTTCATATTACTAACATGGTAATGTATTTCCGTCAGATATTTGATGCATATGGCAATCATGTTGCAGAAGGCTTGGAAGTTCAATTCCACTTGGATGGTTTTAGCATCCAAGGCCAAATAGGCTCAAAGTATAAGGTTGGTTCTCTGTGTCTGCACTCTATGGAGGAAAAAAAAATGTCATACTAGTTTATACTGCATGTTTAAGATTTTTCATGAATTTGCTAATATGAATAATGTGGTTTTCACATAAAAGGTAGGGTGGCAATACTCCCACGATGTTGTCTTTCAATACTGCAAAAATCGACCTATATTGTTATCTTCTTTTGTGTACAATTTATCAACTTGGTTACTGAACTGAATGCTGCAATATATAATTTGGTGTTTTTCAAAGTTTGATGTTGTAGTCAAAGGCTTTACATTTATCTTCCTTGGTATTAGGTGGAAGAGAATGTCATTGTTCTTATTTTTCTGTTGACACTGTGAGCATGATGCTGATGACTGGTAGTCAAGATTAATGCTTCACTTTTTGAGATCTGAGCATAATGGTGTTCGGCATATAATGTTGCATTGCTAATAGCAGTTTTCCAAAAATATAGGTGGATAACCATGGATGCATTGACCTTGGGGGCCTATTGAAAGTAACTGCAGGTTATGGAAAACCAGGTATATACCTTCACTCTTCAGCTAACTGGTGTTTCCTGGTGAAGTTGTCTCTTTCTAAAAAAAATAAATTATGATATAAATTTCCTTTCAATATTCATGATTAAATCATATATTATTAATTTCAGGGATTTTATTATTATTAGTAATTTCTGATCATTTTTCCAGATCAGTGTTGATAGTGATTTCTCCATATTCACCAAATACCAATACTCAAATTTTTTATCTTTGCATAGGTTGCACATGACTAAAATTTAAGGATTGACTACATATCTATGGGCTCCTATTTATTTATTTATACCTGTGTGTATGCGTTTAGGGGTGTTATCTGGTCACTCAGAATTGCAAAGATTAGATGTGATTCCAGGACCATGTTAGTAGATGATAATAAAAGAAAAAGGTTAATCTGAAAGTAGCTGATTATTTATATTCTTGTTCATTTAGAGAAGCGGTTGTACTTTATCCTCTCTTTTACAATTTATACTTGTGCCAAACTTTGTACTAACGTCTAAAGTTGCAATTGCTTTCTGTGACATGAGGTGAATGGGCATAGTCTCATTGTAGAAATATGGCAGAAGGTGACATTGTGGATCTACATGTCTTCGGGATTGACAAAGATACTTCTGAAATTCATACTCATAAACTGACCAGAACCTTGGAACATAAGTATAATCGGTGAACTATAAGTCATCATCCTTTTAGCTGATTTTTTCCTGCATGCCTTGCTCCTGCAGTGTCTCTCTCTGTTTTACATGACGATGAAGTAACTTTCAAGCAAGCATTTCAAACTGAGAAAAGGGAGCTAAGAATATCATCAAGAGTCAGTAACTATTCACTCCCGTCTCATTTTCATCATCACTCATATTTCCATCAACTTTTCAGTTACTTTTATGTGTTCTCAGGTACCTGAGCACTGCATTGCTGGTTCTACACTGGAAAATTTAGGTTTTGAAGTTGTAGACTTGAAAGGTGCTGTTGATAAAACTTTTCATGATGATGAAAAGCATGGCCAATTCCATACACTCATAGTTAAGTCAGAATCATTTAAAATAGATGATTCTATACGCTATGCATTCAAGCATGGCTGCTGCAACGTCACTTCTTTTCCCCTTCCTCAAATTGAAGGGCCCCTTTGCTTCAAAGCTTTTCATTCTCGTTACACTGAGCTATATTGCGATGTCAAGGTTGGAAAATTCTTGTGTGTCTATTTTGTGATTGCCAGTTCCACATCAAAATTGCTGATTTCATTCTGCAGATTTCTCTTGTTCGTGCTCCAAAAGTTGAGACCGATGAGATTGAGGCCCCCACTTTAGATGGAAAGATCTTATTCCTGCAGAACTCACCATTTGTCAAGAATGACAATGTAGGAAACCTACTGCCCCTAGTGAAATATGAGAAGGTAAGGCAACCTGTCCTAAATGTGCATATTTTCTCGATATAACTGCAGTTTAATTCCTAAAGTGGACTGCTTCTTGAACAGGAACTAAAGAGTGAATTGTGCAAATATGGTGAGCGTGTTGGAAGATATGAAAATGATCTGAAAATTCTTGATTGTCGGAAGACATGCATCAAGCGCTATATGTCTGGGTTGCAAGGTTGTTTTTCTAGCAAGTTTTAGTTTTAGTTTTTTTTTTTTTTTTTTGAAACCAATCATCTTTAAAAGGATGTTAATGCTTGATGGATGAAATACCAAATCAGCTTTATTTCTTTTTTTGTCTGTTTCTGTTAATGCTGTTTTTATTTAGATCTGCTTTTTTCTATGAAACTTCCCCATCAAATCAAACGTGTAGTTAACATAATATAATGTTTTAAAAAAAAAAAATTTATTGTCTTGAATGGTTCAAGTTATCCAATAGAAAAGAGAAAAAGAAAATTAAAGTTGTGTTATAGAATCTTCAATTTAACATTTCAGTTTCAGAACTAAGTTTCAGTTCTTGAGCATTTCCATGATGTGCCATATGCCCCACAGATGTTTTGTGCTGATGATAAATTTTGTTATTAAGCCACCGTTTATGTAAAAAAAAAAAAACATTTTATTTGCAAAGAAAGATGAATTATAATTCATAGGTGGTGAATACAAGAGTTCATCCAATTAGGATGGAAGTTTGGAGCTTTAACTTATTGTTTTTTTGTTTCTACTTGTAAACTTGTTGTGTTCATCCAATGAGGTAGTTAATGTAAATAGTTCTTTATCATCAACTTTTCGCAGCTTGTCTGGAACCTAATTTAATGAACAATCTGGACTGTTTGTCCACAAAAGAAGAAATGATGAAACTGATCGAGGGAAGAGGTCATTCTGCAGCTGCTATTCTCTGCAGTCTTGCTCAACGACCACGGATGCATGTCACGGATGATGTAGTAGGTGTGGTAGCCCTACTTGGAACAGTTTGCACCAGTAAACTTAGCAGGTTGTCTTTGCTTCATTTTTAAAGAGGACTCTATGAGACAAAATGAAATATTGTAAAGTCTTTCTGTAACTTTAACTCTTTGTGGATTTCCCCGGATTTCTCTGTTGCAGGATTTTAGCTGAGTACTTGGGTGAAGATCAAATGCTAGCTGTTGTGTGCAAATCCTATGAAGCAGCATGTGCTCTTGAGCAGTACAAGCGTAAGGGAGAAGTTGATTCTAAGCTCGGTCTTCATGCAGAAGCTACTGCACTTGGTAAATCTATAAGTGGCAGATTTCTTGTTGTCTGCCTTGAGGATATAAGGTATTGGTTTGGAAATGTTAATGGTGATTGTTACAACTATTCTTATGGACATTGAAGACTGGATCTTTGGAAATTGAATGTTTTATGGTCAATGAATTTGTATTCTAATCTATTTAATGATGAATCATGCAGGCCTTATCTAGGAGAGGTTGAAATCAATGACCCTCAAAGGAAGCTAGTCTTACCAGATCCTAGGTTACCAACTGGAAGCCGCCCTCCAGGTTTTATTGGTTATGCGGTTAATATGGTTAACCTAGAGCACCCTCATATAGATTACATGACCGCTTCTGGCCATGGTCTGCGGGAGACTCTATTCTACAGACTTTTTAGCAAGCTTCAAGTATATGAAACAAGGCAACATATGGAAAATGCTCGTACTTGCATAAAACAAGGTGCTGTGTCTCTAGATGGAGGGATTCTGAGAAAGAATGGAGTTATATCTCTTGGATACAGGTATTTAATACTCTCTTTATGCGTATGTGCTTTTGCGTGCGTATGTGTACGCATACATGTATAAAACAATGGTAAGGGTCCTAAATGAGTTAGGATTTAAAGACTTTGAAGAGATAGTTTCTTATGTGCTTCATGTCCAAAGATTGATGAGCAAAATTTGTATGGTTATATGTGAATTTTTGTTCATGTCAACTAGAACAATTGATCTAATTTTATCGAGTTGGCTTCTAGGAATCCAGAAATATATTTTCCAGTTCAGAACATGCATGATGTCTCTCCAGAAAGCAAGAAAATCTTGGAACAAATCAAGGAAAAACAGTTGGAGCTAAGCACAACCTTACAATATATAGATCTATCAAGTGAAAACCATAAGAGAGCTCTCAAGAAGTTCAACAAGAAAAAACAGAAGATGCAGAAGTACTTGGATAATGCTGATGATGCAATCAAGGATGTTATTACTCTGAATATACCCCCAATGCAATACACCCAAGGAACCCCCTCCCAACTTCCTCCAAGGTGATATTCTATTTCTAAGCTATGGCTCTATATCTGCTTTATGTAGTAACTTTTAGTAGTTAAGTTCATATAATACAGGTTATAGCTATTTGTAAAAATGTCTGTTGAAATGATGGGATTTTCTCGACAACTGAAACATTTTAAAGATCATATAGGAGCGCTTACATTATCGGAGCAGTCTCACTTTTTTTTTTTAATCTTCTCTATTTACTTTTTAATATCAAATTAAATGATCTAATTTAATCATTCAGTTGTTGCCAGCATTTGATCATTTTGATGAAATTGTAGATGTAACTTAATGGTATATGTTAATTTAATAGATTATACATACAATTACAATACCATTTTTATTGAAACACATGCACAGAAAGTAGCAAACAACGGCCACCCCATCACAAATGAATATTTGATTGATTTCAGTTCAGTTATATCAATAACATAGTGATTGAAAATTTGAAATTCAGTGTTCTATGAGCCATATTTTTAAGTATCCATGTGTTATGCCGATAGCTAACAAGGTTGAAAGTTTAAATAAAGTTCAATCATCAACTTGGTTGGTCCATAAAAATTTGGTGGAGGTTTAATCATTGTCAATTGTTATAAAAAGAATAAAATAAAAGTACTTAACCTTAAATCATTTTTTTTATTCTGCAGCAGCATTTGATTTTTTTGAATTTTTTTTCTTATTGAAATATGTTGACTTAAATATCAAAGAGCTGTCTCGAAATCTCAATTTTAACATCCTTTTGACTGTTTGTTATTTTTTTACATATTTTTCTTACTATCGAGCAAACCCTTCTCTCTTAGCTTTCCTCTCGGTACCTAAAAACCTTTCAAAGCCATGGATAATATATATATATATATATATATATATGTATGGTTGTTAATTATGGTATTTGATGAGTAAGATGAAAATGGAAGATAACTTTATATTTGCAGTATTAAAATGTATGCATATGGTTAAAAAAAAATCATGCACGTCTGGCAGTTGGCATTAGACTTTGTACAGACTTTGATGGCACCCTTCACCAGCTCATAATTTGTGCCACCTTGTTGGCTTGTTGTGATTTAGCTTTTTATGATTACGCTTTTCAGAATATTACTAATTTATGTTAGTTGAATTCTTTATTTTTTTTATTTATTTAAAAAATTTGTATTTATATTTATATTAAACACATATTTGAATATAAATATATGATTCTTTAAATATATTTAAAAAAAATTGAATACATTCATATCAAATACATATTCATATCTGACATTCACTCTAAATTCATTAAGATAACTACTAATCACAATCTACTCCTTGTTTTTAGTTTATTTAACAAGTTTAATTTAAATTGGAATGTTTTTCGAGTAGAACTCATAAAAAGTTCTTAATTAAGTAGGATCAAAATCAATTCGAGATTGATAAAGTTTGAATTTTATATACCAATTAGTATATGTCATAATTTATAATCTAAATTTTGCTTTTGATAACTTTTTTTATACGATTAAAGGTATTTTAGATTTTGTTTGGGTTTTAATTTTTTTTTTAAATAATTTTGGTGACATTTGCTCACATTAATATAATGTATTTAAAATTTCTTCTTAAAATATTCTTAATAGAATCCTAATTTAGAAAGAAAAAGCTTCTCTTTTATTATTTGTGTGAAGATTTTTTGAAAATTATCATATTCATTAATAGCAAAATTATAATTATTTTTTAAAAAAATAAAACAGATGATAATTTTTTAATTCATTTATAAAATAAAAAAAATTATTTTTAATGTATAAAAAAATGAATTCATATTTTTTTTATAAATATTACAATAATTACTATTTTTTTAAAAATGGTAAAAAAAAAAAGAAGATATCAGTTGCAAAACTGTTATATTTAGCAGTTACCATACATATTGTAAGATTCTATTACATACGAAAATCGAAATATTTACTAGATTCAAATTCTTAATAACTGCACTGCCATATAGTATACATGTCTTTTTATTTCTAAAATAATTTTCATATATATTTTAAAAAACTACTCATAACATGATTTCTTTAACCCTAAACAAAATCAAAACAAAAACAAAAAAAGAAGAAAAAAGCCATCGAAGAAAAGAACTCTTTTTAAGGAGAGAGAAAAAGGGGCTGTTTGGTTCTTTTGAATCCATTTTTTTCTCTCCCAAATCTTTTCTCTCATCATCCTTTCCTTTTCTCCTGTCTTTCTCTTTCTTTTCTTCTTCCTCTAATCTGTGATTCCAAAAAAATAATAATAATAATAATAAAGGAAAAGAAAGAGAAATTTTGAGAGAAGAAGAAGAGAATCAGGAAAAGAATTTAAAAGAAAAAAAAAAAAAATTGGGGTAGGGGTTTATATTGAAAATTTCTTTGGAGCTTTGGGTCTGTTTAAAAAATAAATAAAAAATAATAATAGAATCTGAGATTTCGGGTGGTGTTGTGTATGAATGGAGTTGGATTGTATTGAGTGTGTGTCATCCACAGATGGAATGGATGAGGATGAGATCCATCACCATAATCTGCACCATCCACACCCTCGTCATGGCCACCATCAATTCTCATCTTCAAAGCCTCACAATGGCACCAACAATGCTAATACCATCAACAATATTGGGGGTCCTACGGCGATCGCTCCAGCTACCAGCGTCCATGAATTGTTAGAATGCCCCGTTTGTACGAATTCTATGTACCCACCAATCCATCAGGTGTCTGTCTTCAATTTCATTATATTTTTGTGTATTGCAATTTTGGGGTTTTTGCCTTTGTTGTTGTTGTTGTTGTTAACTTTGCTATTTGTTGTTGATTTTGTTGAATTTGATTGGTCCATGCGATCGAATAGATTTGCTGTGCATTTGAATGGGATTTCGTTATTTTTTGTTGATATGAAAGATATTGATCTGAGATTGTTTCTTGGTTGGATTTGAAGTTTAGATTTTTTTTTTTTTTGAAGCCTGGTTATTAATTATGGAAAGCATTGTTTTTGTTATGGTTTCTTTTCAATTTTAACATGAATTATGCATTTCTTTTACATATTGCTTTAGCAATGCTGTGGTAGAAATTAGAGTTCTTCATTAATGTTATGAATTTGTCATCAGCATGGTTTGTAAAATTGAAATTTAACTTTGTGTTGATGCCTAGAATGGAAAGATGAAGAAGTACTTATGATGCAACATATATATATATATATATATATATATTTAAAGGATTGTGACTTAAACTGGATTTAGCCATTATTGGATTGATCTTGCTGCTAATACAGAGTCACTTCGTAGAAGCACACAGTCTTTGGCTTATATTTACTGTGAGAAAAGCCTGTTAGATTGCATGTTTGAGTTTGATAGAGGTGATTCTTAGATATTGGAATGTTTGTTTTCCTTAAGAAGTACTGCATTGACAGTCTAGTAATCCAATTCCTAATGCACTATATTCAAGTTTTCGGGGGAAAACTATAGATAGTTTAGTTTTCAGGGAAAAAATTTGGGATAGTTGAAATTTTTCCCCAAAAACTTCATCAAAATAGATAGCCAGGAAAAACTGCAAGTTCCACTCTAAAGAGGCTAATTGGTTACTTTTTCATAGTCTCAATCCTTTCAAATTAGAAAATTTTCAGATTGGCAGAGAATTTTTCCAGATTTGGAAGTATGCTTGTTAATTGTTGTTCTCTAGCAAATAGAGAGAAGAAACATTTGGATAATTTGAGATGTTCTGTTTTTACTTGCTTTTATATAAGAGAGATGTTGTGCTGGACTCTGAAATCTCTAAACGTTCGTTTGATTAGACAGCAAGGGTATTTATAAATGATAGAGGATAAATTGCTTTCTTTAACACTACAGCTTTTTGCAGTGCCACAATGGACATACACTTTGTTCTACCTGTAAAACAAGAGTACACAACCGGTGCCCCACTTGTAGACAGGAACTTGGTGATATTAGATGTTTAGCATTGGAGAAGGTGGCAGAGTCCCTTGAATTGCCTTGCAAATACTACAATTTGGGATGCCCAGAAATATTTCCCTATTACAGCAAACTCAAACATGAGGGAATTTGCAACTTCAGACCATACAATTGTCCATATGCTGGATCAGAATGTTCTGTTGTTGGGGATATTCCTTTCCTGGTTGCCCATCTGAGGGATGACCACAAGGTGGACATGCACACCGGCTTCACATTTAACCATCGTTATGTGAAATCCAACCCCCGTGAAGTAGAAAATGCTACTTGGATGCTAACAGTAAGTTATATAATTTTTTATATAGGGTTTACAATTTTTCAAAGTGGCCCAGTATGTTTTAAAACAAGGATAAGAAGTGCCCTAGTGTTCAGCCATGCCATCTTTTGATGAGTTATTTCGGGGATGTTCAGATACAATGGGGGGCACATTGCAACAAGCTGAAGAAAATTGCACTACTTCTTTCTGCCATGAAAAAAGGAAACGAAACATTATTTTCACCTAGAAATAAAATTATCTGGTCTGTAATAATCTTCCTAGTATGAGCCTTAATCTGCTGGCTTATCTGTTCTTTGTCAGGTCTTCCATTGTTTTGGTCAGTATTTCTGCCTTCACTTTGAAGCCTTTCAGCTGGGTATGGCTCCAGTCTACATGGCATTTCTCCGTTTCATGGGCGACGAGATGGAGGCTAGGAACTATAGCTACAGCCTTGAGGTTGGAGCAAATGGCCGGAAACTTATATTCGAAGGTACCCCACGTAGCATCCGTGATAGTCACCGGAAAGTCAGGGACAGCCATGATGGTCTAATTATCCAACGAAACATGGCACTTTTCTTCTCTGGTGGGGATAGGAAGGAGCTAAAGCTGAGGGTTACAGGAAGGATATGGAAGGAACAACAAAATCCAGATGCTGGTGTTTGCATACCAAACTTGTGTAGTTGAGAGAATTGATTTTAATAACTTTTTCTTGATCTGTTTCGAACGCTTTCCGCTGTGTGTTCTACCTCTGCCAACCCTTTTTTTCTGGTATGTTGTAATGGATGGAATCATGGAAGTTTTCAGAAGGCTTGAAAAGTTTTCAGCTTCTATGAAATGTGTAATAAGAATGTTTTTCTTCCCGTCATTAACTGATGCTCGAATAGAGTATATAGCTCATTCATCCTGTCATTCTAGCTGTGTTACGCCTGGTGATGTTAACAAAATGTGCCAGCTTGAGGTCGAGTAAGAATGATCGCCAAACCATCTATAAATCAGTAATAAAATCTATGCGAAATTCAGATTAAAAAGTTTTTTGAAATTTTCAGCTCGCCAAGTTTGCAGCTTTGCAAGTTTTCAATTCTTTGTTTACCATGAAAACATCAAGTCACCTTCTTTCTTCTTTGCAGCCCCCAAATATCTCGACTTTGTCAGCTTTTAAAGTTTAAAGACTTTATTTTTTTGATTGATTTTTTAATTTTGAGTTACCAAATTATAATTTAAATCGCAAAAGCTAAATTTTTTGGTAATTATAATTTCAATAGCAGAAACTAAAATTTTTTAGTCGTTTAATATTGCGTTTGCAGTTAAACGCAATTTTTAACTTCAAAATCTATGTCAACTATAATGCTAAACATGGTTTTAATACAATAAAGTAGGATTTGTATCGATTAATGGCCTTCTCAGTGGGCCATTTAATTTTGTAATTTTTCATGAAGAATGAACTTTTAGGAGTTTAGTCAAAAGCAACGAGACCAAGAAAGCTAAATTAACAAATGGGCAATAAAAGTGCTGCTGTTAGATTAATTGGTGGAACCCTTTCTTGATTAGAGTCAGAAATGCCTTGGCATGGCTGAGAAGGCTAGTCCAAGGAAGACAATCTGTTAAATGAAAGCCCGCTATTTTTTATAGAGATGAACCCCAATTCATAAGAAAATAGCTGTTTTGATTCATAATGGAAAGCCCATCTGCAAGTCCCTGATAATCATTAATTACATTCATATCATATAGTTTGGAATCACAAGTCTCAATTGCTTCCCTTTGAAGTTTGATCCTTTCCAACAATAATTATTCAACCGGCATTCCCACCAATAATTAGAAATTATAGTGACTCTAAAACTAGATTTTTCAATATCCCTTGATTACAGATAAATTGATTAGACAAGAAGATAAAATTAAGCTATGTTGCTCGACTTTTATTTTTCTTGAAATATCTGTGTTCGACATACATATCCGACGTATATTCGAATATGGTATAAAAATATGATCCTATAAAGATCCTCCAAATATATGAAATTCTTAGAAAAAATTGAACATACCCATATCGGACACATACTCATGTCCAACACTCACACCCGAGTCCGAGTAACATACAAATTAAGTCCATAAAGGAACACAAAAGATGATACTTTCTCCTTCCAAAACCATCGAGCTATTTATTACCTGCTCTCTTTTGCAACATCACTTTTAGACCATACTTCATCAGAATGGCTTTTGTATAAACAACATTAGAATCTGCAACAGTAGCTTCACTCATTGAGTTTGTATCAACAGCAACAGACTATATAACATTAGCTTCCTCAATAGGCCCTTCACTCCCATCTTGGGCTGGCGCTTCACCTCCAAAGGAAGCGTCAATGGAGTTTTCAGTGGCCACAGTAGACTGAGACTCATCTTCTTTCTTCCCAAATAACTTAGATGGAAGTAAAGAAGAGACAGCAGCTTTTGCACTTCTCTTGGCTGCTTCCGCAGCCTCAATTTCTCTAGCCTTAGCTTCAGCTTTCAATCTCTCTTTCTCCTCCATAAGCTTTGTCAAATCATCTTCTCTCCCAACATTTCTTAACTCCTCTTTAACAAACCCTTGCAACTCCTCACTAAAATCAGCACTTTCATCATCCAATATCTCATCAACCATTTTCAGCACCTCATCCAACTTCCCCACATCACTAAGGGCTTTCATCATAAACTTATAGCTTGCATCATCCATCTTAAGCTTCTTCACCATTGTATCGTAAAACGATTTCGCCTCATCCACCTTCCCCACTTTAACCAATTCATCAACCAATCTATTATAAACAGCCAAATTTGGCCTC